>OY754988.1:22941510-23541510 GCA_963576475.1 Molanna angustata | reverse complement strand
AGACAATTGGAGAAAACGTATACATCAACAGTAGGTACCTACACATCCATTCCATCGACACCCTTGCGTTTTGCTGTCAGTTAATGTTTTTGCTCTCCAATATGTTAGGGATAGTCCCTGTGTTATTTTGGGAGCAGTCTTTGGTTCTTGTTAGTTGAACACTATTCTTTAAATATTATTTTATTTTTTATTTTGTTAAGCGAAGTCAACAGCTCATTTTGAAGTGTAAAAATTTAAAAATTCCATCAATATAATAGGGTATTCCTTCCTTCAAAAGAATTTCATTCTCTTGAACGAATCGACAGTTGGATTACTGTAAACGACTCACTCACTCACACAAACGCACATTATTAGGTATGAGAGGGACAAGAGATTGGGAGGATACTATTATTTTGTTTTTTTTCGTCCCCAAAACTGATTTATTTATTTATTTATTCATTTGTTTGTTTATTTACATATTTATTTATATATTTATTTATTTATTTGTTTATTTATTTATTGATTTATTTATTAATTAATTAATTTATTTATTTATTTATTTATTTATTTATTAATTAATTAATTTATTTTTTTTTTTTTTGTTTGTTTATTTTTTTTTTATTTATTTATTTATTTATTTATTTATTTATTTATTTATTTATTTATTTATTTATTTATTTATTTATTTATTTATTTATTTATTTATTTATTTATTTATTTATTTATTTATTTATTTATTTATTTATTTATTTATTTATTTATTTATTTATTTATTTATTTATTTATTTATTTATTTATTTATTTATTTATTTATTTATTTATTTATTTATTTATTTATTTATTTATTTATTTATTTATTTATTTATTTATTTATTTATTTTTCAAATCAAAAGCGAAAAATAGTTCACATAATAAATATGTGAACTATTAAATTATTCAAATATAGTCAACAAATTCAGTTTGTTACGGTTTATGACAAACTTACCATTTTTTATTTCAGTTCTTATCGTTAGGGACATATTATTCAATTCAAGTTCTCTGTTAAATATAATAAAACAAGTATTATTTAAGATGGGTCAATGGCAGAGCAGGCATCGCACTGGCTTAGTAATCCAGTGATGTAGAGTTCGAACCCCAACATAGTTGCCTCGACAGATTTCTCAATAGATGGCGTTATAAAAACGTTTCATTCGGTAGATGGCGTTGGTGTTCCCGGCTTATTTTCAATAGGTGTTAATTTACCGTTTAGCGTATATAGAATTTTCAAAATATTGGTTGGTAACAGGTGGCTAAAACAAGTACTTAGATCAACAAAAAAAAAATTGAGCATACCCTTTTCAAAGTTTTCATCGGATTAAAATGAACAAAGATAAATTTGTATTTATTAAAAGATGTATATTTTATTATTGAAAACATGTAAACACAGTAAAATATTTTTGTTACATCTAACGCTCAACCGGAAACGCATAATCTTTGTTTATTTATGTATTTATATTTTTGTAAATAATATAAACAAATCAAATGCGCACCGGCGGGCTTATTGCCATTAGGCAATTTCTTCCAACCAACCAGATTATAATGTATGACAAAATTATATATGTAAGTACATCAACAAATGAAAGAAAGTGAAAAAAATATAGATAATATACATTACACTAAGACATGCATTAAAAACAAAAAATAAACACGTAATAAGGTGTTGGGAAAGGACAAGAAGAGGAAATCGGGATCAGGTGTTAAGGGATAAATATTCCTTCTTTATTGTTTTCTTGAAAATATAAAGTGAGTTAGACGACGCAATTTCCTGACTTCTATGTTACTTTGTATGAAATACAGAATTATCAACATATCAAAAAAATCAAGCAGGAAACAGTTTTATCATACATTGCCATTGAGAATACAAAAATTTTGAAAGCTTCAAAAAAAGTGGTCCTGAAGTTAGTTAAAAATCTAAAATGAAAAAATTCCAGCACAGACAGATAGTGAAGTTAAAGAAAATAGTGTAATAAAGCATAATTGATGAACGTTGCGCAAGTGCTTTTAAAGTGATCTCGCAAACAAGACGATGAAGGTCGTAAGCCCTGTAGGTGCCTGATTTCCTGGTTCTCCCGTAAATATGTACCTATAACTGCTTCGTCTCTATTGAGATATTTTATTTTTCAAAAAAAAAATCATTGACTACCGGCAAGGAAAAAATCCAATGATTAGCGTATGCTATCACAAAAATATTCAATTTCCAACGTATTTTGACTGATATTGAAAAACCGAGTTGCTATCCATGCTCCACTAAGATAAGAGAAAATTATTAAATGTATATTTTACATTGGAAGGAAATATTTATTAGTACTTATAAGTTTCTAGTGAGATAGATTAGATGTATTTCGATCCACGAAATAATATTGCGTATTTTGTGTTTTATATAATAATGTTAATTATATGTTCTATTTTAATTGTGTTCTATTTACGCGTTTAATTAAATATTATATTGCGTTGTGTTTAATAACGTTATGTGTTGTATGAGATGATAATTGTCTGTGTTTTATTGAATATTTTTTGTGTTTCATATCTCAAATAATAGTTTAAATCACATAAAAAAGAATGGATGTTAAAAATAAAGAAGAAAATCTAAAATAAAACGTTTAAATGTTGTTAAATGTGAAAATAATTTAAAATCACCTAAAGACATTCGTATTTTATAAAGAAAAATATTTTTAATCCTTTAAACTCGTTAGGTAATATAAACGTGACCGAAGTGCATCGCAATATGTTTTTTTTTAATTAATTTTTGAAAGTAATTAATTTATGATTATTTAGATTAAAGTGCGTTTCAAATGTGTTCATTTGTTAGACTCAAGTGCAAATCATTCAGAAAAGCGTTGGCTAACTCTACAAAGGCTTGTGTCTGTAAAGTAGGTACCAATCACTATGATTTCATCTTAAAATACTGTGCTTTCTGTGTTATGGCGAACACTTAACTTACTTTGTTATGAAATCTATGCTTTAAGTTCTGGAGGGACAAATTCGGTTAGAAACGTCAGTTACGAAATCTTCAATCAATGACCGAGTATTGTCTATGGATCTATTATTAATTGACATTCAAATATATTCATTGTTAAATATCTTTGAATGTATAGACTGTTCAATTTTTTGACTTATAGGTAAAGAGATTACCTCATTCTAATATTGGGAGAATACTTCTCCTATTAACAAGTGTATTGTTAGATTTTTTTTACATCTCAGTAGAGACCAAGTTGAATTATTATAGGGCTTACGACCAGTCATCGGCTGGTTTACGTGATCACTTTATCGATAATTATAGATCACTAATTTTCCATTCTTATGGAGTTCCCTATCATTCCAATTTTTAAAAGTTCTATAGGTATACCTATATTATGTTGATCATGAAAATCTTTTCGCTTGAGAATAAGCTGAAAAACACCATAGCCATCTGTGAAATTTGGAAGAAAATTCTTTTTGCAACGTCATCTATTGAGAAATTGGTTTGTTAACAATGAAAGCAACAGTCACCGGCTGGTTTGCGTGATCACTTTATGCGCTTGCAATCAATGATTCCTTCATCAATGATTCCTTCATCAATGATTCCTTCATCAATGATTCCTTCATCAATGATTCCTTCATCAATGATTCCTTCATCAATGATTCCTTCATCAATGATTCCTTCATCAATGATTCCTTCTTATTGAGTTCCCTTATCACTGCAATTTTTGAAAGTTCTATATATTGTAATAATGAAAAACTGATTGTTTGAAAATAAACTGTTTTTACCAACGCCATCTACGAAGTAACGTAGAAACACATTTGTAACGCTTGTATTGAAAAATTGTATTAAAAAAAAAAAAAACAATCCACAATGAAGAGAGCATCAGTGGGTACTTACCTATATATGAGGTAACAGTGATCCCGCATAGATGTCTCCCTGAAGTGCGCCAGAAATATTTTAAATGATAATCTTTGCGTACCCATATGCAACTTTAAAAAATATTCGAGGTGTATTGTTATCGTTTTGTTTTATTTGCTTCCATAATATAATTCCACTGTTTGGTCTCCTTGTTATTCTATTCATATTAATACTTTGGAAAAAGTTCAGAGAAAATTTCTTAGGTTTATTAATTTTAAACTTGGAATACCGATTGATTATATAAATTATAACAGTCTTATGAAGCTAACCAATTTATTGCCACTGTCACAGAGAAGAATTTTAGCAGATCTGTTATTTTTATTTAAAATATTAAACTCGCATACTGACACCCCTTACTTGCTCAGTGCTATAAATTTGCGGGTGCCGTCCCTGGTCACACGCAGTACCGCGCCATTTAATTGTCATACTAACACTAGCGTATACCGGGCTAATTCAACCTTGCAAAGACTGCATAGTTTGGGGAACCAGTATGCACAATACACAGATATATTTAATGACTCGATCGGCATCTATAGAAGTTGCCTATACACTGCACTTGTTAATGAGACCAAACATTAGATTATTTTGTCGGTTTTTAAACTACTTTTCTCATTTCTTTTTTCCTGTATTAATTTTTGCATGTATGTTTACTTTTTTTTTCATATTTTTAACATGTTCTTCATTGTTTATTTACATATTTTTGCATGCTTTTTGTTTATTTTTTACATATTTTTTACATATTTGTTACATGATTTTCATTATTTTTTACATGTATTTTGTTTATTTTTTTTACATATTTTTACATGTTTTTTGTTTATTTTTTTACATATTTTTGAATGTTTCTCGCATGTTTTTTTTTTACATATTTTTTTTTAAATGTTTTTCATTATTTTTTACATATTTTTTTTTAAATGTTTTTCATTATTTTTTACATTTTTTTACATGTTTTCACCTTTTTTACATTGTTATTCATTTTTTATTTTCGTTTTGTATATTTGTTTGTTTTTATTTGTTTTTTTTTTTAAATTCTGTTGTTTTTAATATATTATGTATACTTGTATGTGTAAAAGGTTATCAAACCGTAAATTGAAATTAAATAAATAAATAAATAATCAATCAGTAATTCCCCTTCCTATTGATATTTTTTTTCCATTTGTGTCATTTGAAGAAGATATTCCCCATAGTCACCAACCTAATAGTAGGTTCGTAAATGAGACTGTATTTGATCAAGATGAATTATTTTACTAAGTGTTTTATGTTTTCTTTTCTTAGAATGGCGTTATTGAAGACAACGACTTCGAAGAGATGGCCATCGCAGAACCGGAAAAGACAAAGATCCTAGACAGCTCCAAGACTCTTCCGAGGAAGATAGACGAAGTAATGTCCTTACCACCAAACAAAGACAACCACAATAACAATATATCAGGCAAGGAATCAGAAAAGGACGAGGAACCAGATGCGGTTGACAAATGGCTCAAATCTATTGGTAAATATAAATATTAAATACTATTTGTTAGGTAAATGTTGCAACATTTCCAACGTTTTCCTCTCCCAAAAAGTGTTGCTATCTACAGTAGTAAGTAGTCATCATAATCGTCTACAACTCGTCGCCGCTGGTGTTCGTTTCACTGGCAGTTGAAAAAGTTCAATAGTTTCGATACAGGACGAAATATACATATTTTACGTTATTATATCCATCGCCAAAAACTACGCGCTGTGCGCATATAATACCCAAACGATGTGTGGATAAACACATGTTTTCTGCTCCCTTTCACAAGGTAATGCTCACTCGCACACCTATCGCTGGCAACCACACATTATGGGATATGCAGTGATTGTTTGGTATGAATAATGTAAATTCAAAATTTACAACAACTAGAGAGCTGTTTCTGGATAAATGTGCATCAATTTATAAAAAAGTATTTGACGGTAGATAGTTGCTTACTTACTAAATCACTAAAAATAATAAAAATATTTACCACGATTTCAAGAGTTACTTCTTTAAAGGAAAATAATGAACATTTAACTAAATAATATCACCGGGAAGACCATCAAAGAGATGGAGGGAGAGCTGCAGGCTAAGTCTGTAAGTAGATCTCGACCGATAAATGTCGAGATTAACTGTCAAAATATCGAATAGTCGATATTTTGACAGTTTTGGTAGTCACTAAGCAGATAACGCGTCGAATCGTTCTCGCCCACTTATTTGACGGCGAGATTGGGTCGACATCGAGGCGAGAGACAAGATCTAACGCCGCCATGTTGAATTAAATGTCATTTTTTACGCGAACAATGCCGAATTTCATATCTATTTTGAGAATAATTATATAAACGGGTTAAGCAACGCCGTTTAAGAGATTCTTCAAACCCTTTAAATATTCCGCGGAATTCATTTATTGCTAATTAGCGCGTAACAAAAGTTTTATATGGTTATATATTTATTGGAAATATGCGTCCGTACTTAGATTATAACATTATAATTCTATGTGTCCGTAAATGTTTTCCGTAAGTATAGATTTAAAATAATTTTTCATTTTGAGAAAGTATTCTTGTAAGCTATTTTATCACATATGTATTTTAACACTTAACAAAAGAAAATTCGGCGTAGTTTTTAGTAAAAAAATAACACGCTGCTGTCATCACACTTGATAAATTGATCGAAATATAATTAAAAATATTTTTTAAAAATACTCTCAAAACATTCAATAAACACAAAAGAAGTTAATTTAATCGTATTATAACTTGCTTTCGTGCTTTAAAATATGACCGTATTATATTTATTTAACAAATTTATGTAAACAAATTTGACATTTATTCAAATCATGGGGAAAATATTGTGTATTGCCATAAATGATAATTCAAAAATGTACCGCAAGCCAGCCTAACGGCGACAAATACTAATAAGTGCATTTACGAACTCGACAGCGCTTAGTGACTACGAATTGTCGTCACGGGCGTAAACATGGCGAGAAGAGCGGCGATACGTTGTCGGATCTCGACTTTTTTACTGACTTGGCCTGCTGGACATCCTCGTCCCAGGACCTGTAAAAACAGATCATAGATCTAAAAAAAAGAGGAAGAAGAAGAATAATATTTTTCTAAACCTTCAAAATCTATCATCGCATAGTAGGCATACAGATAGTCCAAAAAAGAAAAAAAAACTGCACAACTCTTGCATTAATTAACATTGTGATAGTTTACCATTTTTCCATGCTGATTTTCCTCGTCACTTTTGCATACAAACTTTATTTAAATTCTTAACGGACAATGCTTGATGGAACTCCATAGCATTATAAAAATGTTTGCATATTTGTAGACTCCATAACAAATTAATAAATGTGATCTCTTTCTTTCCCTAGGTCTGGAATGCTACCAGGATACGTTCAGAAGGCACCTATACACCGACATGGAAAGGGTGAGACGAATCTGGGAGGTGGAGCTGACGGCAGTTCTGGAGATACAGAGGGTTGGACACAGGAGAAGGATCTTGGCCTCTGTGGCGGGAAGTAACAATGGACCCACAACCAACATGGAAGACATCAACACTGATCTCAACAATTTAGTGAGTCTCATTTTATCCGTCACTTTTTTTTCCTTAATCATAAACAGATCGAATCGTCATGATAGCCAAATACCCGATTGTCGGCAAATAGATGGCAGAGAGAGAAATTTTTGAAAAAGTTATCATAAATACGATTTAAGGATTATATTTTTTAATATATTTAGTTTTTTTAAGCACACACACACACGTAGAATTTGTTCTACTGCCTTGAATATTTCATGAGTTGTTTCTTCTATGTATATTCTCACCTTGAAGAGAATATTCTTCTTTTATGGTAGTGATAATATGGAGTCCAATGAATATACTTATATTCATTGGACTCCATATTGCTTTTCAGTCACTTTTTATGAGTAGGTACCTACAAAATATAACGTTTTCAGTCAAAATTTGATATTTATAAATCAGGGTACATATTATAAATCCATACTATTTTTTATTTTTTTAAATTTAACTGTCGTAGCCAAAATCTCTGATTAGATTTTCATTGTGTGAAACAATAATAATTTGTTACAGGTAAACAAGAAATACTTGAATGAAGAATTTTAATCTCAGAGACATCTATGATAAAACTCTACAAGTTTTATCTATCAACCTTGTTGCGTATAATACTATAAACTATCATAATTCTATCACAATTATATGGATGTCTCTCATATTTAAATATACTATATAACTTGAATTTTGTATTTAAATAAAATAATTGTCTTTAAGTTCATTTTGACCTTCATATAGGTATGTCATATGACATGCTCTTCCAACTCCGGTGCAGTAAACTCAAACTACCAATGAATGGATTTTCAATGAATTTGGAATACTTTGACTATATAGAATAAATTATTCATACACATTGAATTCAATAATTACTTTATTTTGATGGTCGAAGGAGGTCAGTGCACTGGACTTATAATTATAGTTAGTGCACTGGATTTATTATTAAGATTCAAATCCTGGTTCGAATCCTGACTCGGCCTATTTCTTTTACCGTTACCATGAAAGTTTACTCAGATTATTTTTTTTATAGTTAATGGAAATCGACATGCTTTCATCGAAGCATTCTCAGGTTTGATGACAAGTTTAATATGGTTTGAGTTATGGCTACTCATCATTTTGAAAGAGTTTTTTCTTTGATTTTTGTCTTGTGAAGTTTTGATTATTAACCTTCATCAATTTTTACCTACCAAACTATCATCCCTCAAAATAATACTTAAACCTTCACTCAAATTTTGTGTATCTTTCTAAATAACGCGTTATAAAACATCATCTCTTTGCTTTACACTTTCTTTCAGATTGAGAGAGATGTTCTTCTTAATAAAATTATAATACCTCTTAACTGACAGAGTGATTTTCATCTCTCAATATTTTTGAGTTTCTTTTTATGGTTATTAACAGTCTTTTCTGGTTGTTAAAAAAAATTACCCAAATTTGATTTGATTTTTGAAGTAATGTCGCTTGATGCTTAAGCCTACTTCAAAGTATTTCCTTCGAAAGCTTCTATTTCATAATACCTGCCAAAAACTTGGAGTTCTGTCCCTGATTTTTTTTGTATAAACATACCCCGAAGTTTTATGTTTCTGGTTTACTGGTTTACGTGATCACTTTATGCGCAAGCGCATAAAGTGATTACGTAAACCAGTCGATGGCAGGTCGTGAACCCTGTAGGTGCCTTGAGTTCCTGGTTATCTTATGATATTTCAACTTCGTCTCTGTTGATATGTTTAAAAAAAGTCAAAAAAAGACTAAAGCGACATTTAGTAGATACTTTTATTTCAAATGGTTTGATTTCATAAAATTGTGCAATACTTTTGGTTGTTTTTATTGAAATCTTATTCCGTCAAACGTAATCATTTTCAAAAATTTTAACTATACCTTCTATTACTAATTTACAAATTTACTTTAAGGGGGCGACTGCTGCCAACGTACCTATATTTTCAATTTGATATACCATCATTACTACAAAAGTTAGTTTGGATATTAATAAAGAAAAATATACCTTAACTTTTTAACTATGTTCTGTATATATGTAGGAAAATAATAAGCATACCCCGATTTTTGACATTTCTTTTATATTTCTAAAAAGAAACTATTAGGTATAGAGCAATATAATATTATCAAATAAAGAAGAAGATAATAACTGGAATATATTTAGTGACGTTGCATTAATGCATCAAGTTGTAAATAAATTGAAAAAAACTTTTATTTCGCAGTGGGGCTGAATGGAAAATAAATGTTTTTAGGTTTCTTAATTGAACCTGAACCATTAATGCAACGTCACGACATATTTTTTCAGATATTTTTGTCTTCCTTAATTAAAAAAAAATATATTGCTCTACGCCTTATAGTTTATTAAAAATATAATATAGGTAAACGTTGAAAATCTGGGAATGCCATTATTTTTCTACAAGAATTTATACAGAACATTATCAAAAAATAAGGTATATTTTTCTTTACTAATACCCAAACTATCTCTAAATTATTTTTTTCAAAACGATTACAAATAATGATGGTAAATCAAATTGAAAAATAGGTACGTTGGCAGCAGTCGCTCCGTTTCTCGGGTTGGTTAGTAGAGATTGTTCCATTGTAATTCCTCTTTTACGTTTGTACGCTTATTTGTACATAAATAAATAACATTTTGTCTCTATTCATTCGGCGGTTTTATTTCACAGTGTTTGTTTTTTTTTTCAATTTCAATATGCGCCTCCAGCGGAGACATAATTAATATTTTTGACGAATCTGCCAACAAGAGTGGTACAATCCTTGTGTGGCACATGCATGCGCCCGTGTCGAGTGCACACTTCCAATTAGTGTCGGGTGTGACATAACCAATTAATATATACCTGCTCACATATCATCACCATCAACAGTATTCACTAAAGCTGTATAGAGGAACAACACTTTTATTTATCCTCTCAGAATACTCTCTATCGCCTTTTGTTTGAATATAGAGAGTTGTGGAACCAATTGAGATGTAGTAGTAATTACCTACACATTGTGACGGGAGATGTTGCAGTGTATTTTATTATTGCGTGCTATTTCAGGTGTTATCAACTGTTACAATCTACGCATCAATATCAAAATTTTTCTATGAACACTGTCGAACAATCTTTCGACGAATTCTATGTTTCCACCTTGATCCCAGTCAAGATGTCGAAACGCCTTATATATAAACATGTTTTATTTATGTATTTTTGTGTATAATATAAGCAATTATATTGCACACTGGCGGGCTTATTGCCATTAGGCGATTTCCTCCAACCAACCAGTTTAGTGTTTGATATGTAAAAAACAAGACAATTAACAAGTCATGTGTAAATAACATAATATGTTAATCAGAATCGAATATTTTTTTTTAATTGCATATACGCAAACATTGGATTTTTTCCTTTCGGGAGTCAAATGATATTTTTATTGAGTAACTTTTTTAACATCTCAATAGAGACGAAGTTGGGATATTGTAGAAGAACCAGGAACTCGAGGCACCTACAGGGCTTCACTCATTTGATGTCATCGGACCACCATATCTGAGATCTTTTCTTTAACATTTCTGTGTATCAGAGGTCGCCATTCAAACATTGTTTTCGTTCATTTGGAGTCATGGTTTGAGCGATAAACGCTGGTAAACTTCTGGTCGGCACGATGTGGAGGCTGATGTAAGGGCGCTGGGTCTTACCAACTGGAAGAGAGCCGCAGAGTGTAGGGAGGAATGGCGACGGATTCTGAAGGAGGCCAAGGCCCACAACGGGCTGTAGGGCCAATTACGATGATGATGACTATTATAATATGAGTCGATTTTTTTTTGTATTGCGCTACGAGCATTTTGTGACGCAACATTTTCGTATGAGCCTTGAAAAATTATTTTTTTACGTTCTCACAAGCGACGAGCGTCACATCCAACTACCTATATCAGTCATTTTGTAAGTGTAGGTACACAGGAAATTGCGTCACTTTTCCCCCTTTTAAGGGGTTTTGTCAGATATCAGTCCTTTTGAAAGTGAATCTTATATACCATTGGTCAAACCAGCATCTTCTTAAACAACCCTTATTCCATTCCCGTCATTTTCGTATATGTTTCCATCGTTCTTGGATTTAGTATTTTATTAAATACTAAATTGAAGGAAAATATTCAATCCAACAGTTGTCCACTCCTGGTGTCGATGTGATGTGAGCCTTTTCGCAGTGAATAATATGACTGCTCCAACTGATAATTTGTGACACTCTTTTTGTTACAATGCTTAACGCTCTCTCAAACTCCGCACCATCGCCAACCATGGTGTTGCGAAGCCATCGATTCTATTAACCGACGCCTCAACTCTTTGTTATATACAAATGCAACAACAATTAATGTCAACATATTGCTACGCTTAATGTTCTTGGTCTTTTAAAATCCTTTCATATAAGGCACTATGATGGATTACATACAAACTAGATTTATTGGTGGCATAGTGGCTAGTGAGCTGGATTGATGATCCAGTGGACATGAGTTCGAACCCTGCCTCGACGATTTCGTTCGCCTATAGCACAAGCATTTAAGGACACACAAAAGTATTTAGGTAGGTATACTTGTTTCAAGGGCATACAGATACTTTAAAATAAAAACTCAATTTTTTGGTAGTTCAGGTTTGGCTGTATAGGTACGGTTAGGTTAGGTTTGTTTATGGTAGGGTAGGTTCAGTGTTTAGGTTAAGTTTTGTATGATATTGCACCTGATTAATATTTTATTTATTTTGTATTGCTTTTTGGGTGAATATTGATTTGAAAAGAACCCAATAACAAGTTATTGGAGACTAGCGATAGTAAATTTAGTGTCTCACAACATCCAAATGAATAGAATGTGTTTCCACTAAGAATCTTTCTATGTGAGCCACAAAGGCTTTTTCATTTTAGTTTTGATTGATTTAGTTATGGTTAGTAAGGCTAGGTTAGGTTTTGTTTGATTAGGTTTGTGTAGGTTAGGTTAGATGAGGATTTCTTTGATTAGGTTTGTGTAGGTTAGGTTAGATGAGGATTTCTTTGATTAGGTTTGTGTAGGTTAGGTTAGATGAGGATTTCTTTGATAAGGTTTGTGTAGGTTAGGTTAGATGAGGATTTCTTTGATTAGGTTTGTGTAGGTTAGGTTAGATGAGGATTTCTTTGATTAGGTTTGTGTAGGTTAGGTTAGATGAGGATTTCTTTGATTAGGTTTGTGTAGGTTAGGTTAGATTAGGATTTCTTTGATTAGGTTTGTGTAGGTTAGGTTAGATGAGGATTTCTTTGATTAGGTTTGTGTAAGTTAGGTTAGATGAGGATTTCTTTGATTAGGTTTGTGTAGGTTAGGTTAGATGAGGATTTCTTTGATTAGGTTTGTGTAGGTTAGGTTAGATTAGGATTTCTTTGATTAGGTTTGTGTAGGTTAGGTTAGATGAGGATTTCTTTGATTAGGTTTGTGTAGGTTAGGTTAGATGAGGATTTCTTTGATAAGGTTTGTGTAGGTTAGGTTAGATGAGGATTTCTTTGATTAGGTTTGTGTAGGTTAGGTTAGATGAGGATTTCTTTGATTAGGTTTGTGTAGGTTAGGTTAGATGAGGATTTCTTTGATTAGGTTTGTGTAAGTTAGGTTAGATGAGGATTTCTTTGATTAGGTTTGTGTAGGTTAGGTTAGATGAGGATTTCTTTGATTAGGTTTGAGAAAGCTAGGCTTAGGTGTGTTTGATATTGATCCTCATTTGACAAAACAATTAGGTACTTGTTTGATGACGTGGGGTTAGGTTACGTTTGATTGATATTGAAAATAATAATATTAAATACTTCCTTGCACCCTGCGCAAATGGCGAGTTTATTTTCATATGGCGATTTCTTCCAACTAGCCAGTGTTCTTAGTCCAGAAAAGCAATATTAGCAATATTGATACTCATTTTACAAAAACAATAGGTACTTGTATGTCGACGTGGGGTTAGATTTGTTTGATATTGATACTTATTTAACAAAACCATTCCTTGATTTCTATTTTAAGTTTCAAATCCGACCTAATCTAGACATTTTGTTTGACAGTTTTATGAATTAACGCAAATACCTTCATATTTCTAAGCGTGATGATATTTTTACATGTCGCTTTTATCTGTACGTAACGTGGTTTTGAAATCAGACTAAAGATTGGTGAATGAATGGGTTTTTGAAAGCAGTCAACGAAAGTGCTAATGAAAAAGGCAATATGTTCATGTGGGGGATATGAAGGTATGTTATAAAATGAGCTCGATGTATGGAAGCTATTGTGTCATCGGAGTGCACTTCATTTTAAATTCAAAAGAACGAATGAATCTTTTTTGTCTCATTTGTTGAAAATGCTATACAGAGATTGTATGCAAATATTAATAATGTAGCAGAGTCATTTTAGTATTTTCGCTGAAATATCCGTATACCTGGATTGAGCACACTTGGCTTTGTTGAAATTTGTTAGCGAATTATCTTTAGAAACAATATTTTGGATGTTATAAACAATATAGCAGTGTGATGTAAAGTATGTTTAGTTATGATAGGGTCTCCATATCTTAGAACTTAAATCTATAATTTTGGTTGCTATAAACAGTATAATAGTGTGGTGTAAAGTATGTTTAGTTATGATAGGGTCTCCATATCTTAGAACTTAAATCTATAATTTTGGTTGCTATAAACAGTATAATAGTGTGGTGTAAAGTATGTTTAGTTATGATAGGGTCTCCATATCTTAGAACTTAAATCTATAATTTTGGTTGCTATAAACAGTATAATAGTGTGGTGTAAAGTATGTTTAGTTATGATAGGGTCTCCATATCTTAGAACTTAAATCTATAATTTTGGTTGCTATAAACAGTATAATAGTGTGGTGTAAAGTATGTTTAGTTATGATAGGGTCTCCATATCTTAGAACTTAAATCTATAATTTTGGTTGCTATAAACAGTATAATAGTGTGGTGTAAAGTATGTTTAGTTATGATAGGGTCTCCATATCTTAGAACTTAAATCTATAATTTTGGTTGCTATAAACAGTATAATAGTGTGGTGTAAAGTATGTTTAGTTATGATAGGGTCTCCATATCTTAGAACTTAAATCTATAATTTTGGTTGCTATAAACAGTATAATAGTGTGGTGTAAAGTATGTTTAGTTATGATAGGGTCTCCATATCTTAGAACTTAAATCTATAATTTTGGTTGCTATAAACAGTATAATAGTGTGGTGTAAAGTATGTTTAGTTATGATAGGGTCTCCATATCTTAGAACTTAAATCTATAATTTTGGTTGCTATAAACAGTATAATAGTGTGGTGTAAAGTATGTTTAGTTATGATAGGATCTCCATATCTTAGAACTTAAATCTGTAATTTCCTAAATTATTATATATAAGTATTAATATTGTTTGTATCTCACTCTATTTTAAAAAATTGAATGTTTTATCCGCTAAAGGCTTGTTTTGGGAAAGAACAATCCTTTACCAGTTTTTAAAGGACGAATATAAAGACAGACCGCAACACACGCATTACACTAGATTTAAATTTAACGACGGATATGTAGTTCCAAAATATAATAATAAATACGGTAAGAGAACGTTAGAATATAATGTACCTAAATTGCTTAATATGATGCCGGCATCTATTAAGAAATGCCAAAGCAAAAATAATGTAAAAAGGCTTGTCAAGGAATGGTTATTGAGGTGTGGATTTATATATAATTAAGATCACAAACGATTTTTTTTTAATTTTTTTTTTCTCAATTCATTTATTTTTATGATTTTAAGAAAGATAACTTTTGTAACATAGTGTGTGTTTGTTTGGGAGATCATCTTTGTGATATTTGTATGTCTCTTTATACTGTACCTAATGTTGTTTGTTATTTTTAAAGTTTACATATATATTGTCTTGAGAACACGCCGACAAGTCTAGAATTTAGACTTGGCGTGACTCATAATCATTGTTTTCTTTTTTGTTGTATCTTATGTTGTTTATTATTTTTCAAAAAAAAAAAAAAAATCATAAAAAAAAAAAATAATAATAATAATTGATGAGTTAAATAATTAGATGGGTCGATGGCAGAGCGGTTCGCTTTGGGCTAGTAATCTAGCGGTCGCTCGCGAGTTCGAATCCTGCCTCGACAAATTTCGTTCACCTATAGCACAAGCATTTATACTTAATAAATTGTTTAACTAGGACTAACCATTTGAAAAAATGTATAATGCATGCCGATACAGACATGTCTTGTACATGAATAGTGAATAGGTGAAGTATTTGTCTTGGTCACATTTTTCCACAAAATTCTATATACGTACTACATATTCTATCCGATTCCACCAAATTCGAGACGGGGGAGCTAAGAATTCCCGTCTCTTTTCAACATCCGCCGGCTAGTACAGTGGAGAGAGAATCGAACTTATAGCACCCCAGAGTTACCCCTGATATCTCACCCCAGAGTTTTCTGTCACATGACTCCAGTCTAAAATGAAACTTACCATTTAAACAAGAATTTTGTGGAAAAATACTTAAGTATATTTGTTCATTATTTTTAACGGTGTCACTATTTTTACGACCGGAATTGGCGGGAAAAGCGTTTTCCCGCCAAAAAGTGTCTATTTACATGACAAATTTTCTGACGTCGTCTATGTTTTTAGGTCATTTATAACCATAGAAAGCGCAGATAAACCAAAATACAAAAACATTTACCTTTGTCATTTTTTCAATGGTCATTAAAATGCATCATGGAAACCAACTTGAAAAAAAAATATATATTGGCATCTTATTACATTTACTTAATTTTATAAATCATTTTTCATCGAGATCTACAATTATAACAAAGTATAAACAAAGGTAAATATTTTTATAACTTGATTTATCTGCGTTTTCTGTGGTTATTTTTGGTTTTCGTCTATGGTTGAGTCGTGTAAATAGTCGTAGCCTATTTTTAATATGAATTTCCACTCTGTTAACACAAAAACCTTAGATAATAATAATAATAAGTTATTTGTATAGCGCCGTTTAATGATTCGAGATCATACCAAGGGCGCTGATAGTTTAATGTTGTGTTGCTCTCTGAAACAAAGCTGTTTTCAATCCTTTAGTGAATGTGCTCTTGCTTTGAGCACTGCGGACATCTAGAGGCAGTGAATTCCACTTAATAGGACCACTCACACTAAAGCATCGGTCATAGTAAGCCGCTATGTTGACTCTGTCCAACTCTTTTAAGGAATTGTTACTCTGAGATCCAGACGACCTGAGTGTGAGATGCCTCCCAGAGAGGTCTCTTCTCTGACACAGCTCTTGTATGTATTTTGGTACCAGGTTGTTCAAAGCATTACATACTGTCAAACAAATTTTGTAGTCAATTCGCTCTGGACACTTCAACCAGTGTAATTCGTTTAGTAGTGGAGTTATGTGACATCATTTTTCTGCACCGAAAATAAGTCTTGCCGCTGTGTTTAATACCATCTGTAGTCTATCGACCTGATACTTCGGCAATCCAGCATAAATGCCGTTGCAGTAATCAAGCCGAGACACAACGAATGAATTTACAAGTGTTTTAGTCTCATTCTTGGGTAAATTTCGACGAATGTTTTTCAGTTGTCTGAGTTGAAAAAAACATGAACTGACCGTTTTTGAGATTTGAAGGTCAAGTGACAACTTATTGTCCAAGTGAATACCCAAGAATTTGACACTTGCAGCTGGCACGAGTGTTTCTCCGTTGATGTTGATAGGAGTACTCTCAATGAGGTGCTATCGCCGTGGTGAAGCTACCCACATAAACTCTGTTTTAGTTGGGTTCAGTTTAAGCTTGTTGCTAGACATCCACGTGGCGACTTTTTCGATGCACTCAACAGTATCTACTTCTAGACGATTTTTGCATATGGGATTACAAAATTTGAAGAGCAAGCGGTCATCGGCATAAGCAAATGAATTAAATCCTTCGTTTTGAATCAAGTCTTTTTATATACAGAATGAATAAAATAGGTCCGAGAACCGATCCTTGTGGTACTCCAAATTTTACGATTTCCGATAAGGACGTATTGTTATTAACCCTCACAGACTGGCGTCTTTCTGAAATATATGAGGTCATCCATTTAAGAAAATTTCCACAGATTCCATATTCGTGTTCTAAAAGATGAATAAGAATTTTATGGTCTACAGTATCAAAAGCGGCACTCATGTCTAATATTGACACCAAAACAAAGTTCCCTGATTCAATTCCTGTTATAAGATCCGACAGTATTCTCATTAGTACAGTTTCGGTAGAGTGACTTAGCCTGTACGCTGATTGCTTTTTTGGAAACAGATCATGATCTTTTTGATACTGCGTCATTTGGTGTACAACTGCTCTTTCGAGTAACTTAGAAAGCACTGGTAAATTAGAAATTGGCCTGTAGTTTCCAGCATCTTCCGGGTCGAGGTTTGACTTCTTTAAAATTGGTGTAATAATTGAAGTGTTTAGGGTTTCAGGAACGCTCGTTGTCTCGATCATCGAGAGATTTATTACTCTGGCTATCACAGGTGCCAATTCTTTTACACAGCTTTTTAAAAGTTAGGGTTCTATCGAGTACTATTCCCAAGTATTTTGGGTTCTGGCAGTGTTCCAGCTCTTTACCTTCCCATACAATTTTCAGTTTTCTGTGCGCTTCTCTATTCTTCAGATGGAATGCGCATATCTGTGTTTTGCTCGGGTTCGGTTTCAAATGGTTATTATTGTAGTACTGTGATAGTTCCTGCAGCGCAGTTGTGAGCTTTTCCTCGATCTCCTCGAATTTGTCTCCCTGCACGGCTATCGCGGTATCGTCAGCGTAGATAAAATGATTGGCATCCGCATTCACCGGTTGGTCGTTTGTGTAGATGTTGTATAATGTTGGGGCTAATACGCTTCCTTGAGGTAACCCATTCCTTTGTTTTCTCCATCTACTGTTCCTTCCATGCAGAGTGACGAAATAGAGCCTATTCTGCAATAGCCTGCATATAAAAGAAGTAAGTTTGAAATCCTTGGTAATGTCTTGAATTTTCCTCATCAGCATTCGATGGTTCACCGTGTCGTATGCCGCAGTGAGATCGACGAAAGCGACTCCAGTGATTTTTTTATTTTCAAAACCATTCTCGATGTGCTGTGTGAGGTTCAAGACTTGTCCACAGCACGATTTCCCTGGTCTAAAACCTGCCTGCTGAGGTATGATGTTATCATCTACATGTCTGGATATTCGATTGAGGATCATTCTCTCCATAATTTTATAGGTATGGCAGAGTAGCGATACTGGGCGAAAACTCTTAGGGTCATTAGGATCCTTTCCCGGTTTTAGTAAGGCGACTACTTTTGTCTTTCTCCATATTTTTGGGATCTTATTATGTGTCGCGCAGTTGTTAAACATATCTAAGAGCCACTGTTTTGCTTTCATACCAAAATTCGCTATCTGCTCCATCCTCAGGTCATCCATTCCCGCCGCCTTGTTCGTTTTCATATATTTCAAGGCGTTATTGATATCCTCCAGTGAAAAGGGCGTGCCCATAAAACAATTCTCACTCTCCCTTCTCTCCGGCACCCGTGTTCTCTTCTCCTGTGGTCTCCTGGCCGTCTTCCCATTTAATAGTAGCTGGTGGGCAATTAGGTCCGGAGTGACTTCAGTAATGTTATGCTCGGGCTTAGTTGGATCGTTTCCCAGGTTTTTCAGCATCCTCCATGCTCTTCTACTATTCTGCTTCATGTCCAGGTCCTCGACCATATTGCACCATTTTTCCCTTCTTGCATTATACATATATAGCCTCCAGTAATTGTTCACCTGCGTGGAGGGTTTCATCCGAGAATGGATCTCTCTCGAAGAGTTCTTTGTATCTCTCCAGGAGGTCTTTGGAAGAAGGGGTAAGTCCCGAAATATATTCGGTTCTGCATCCTCTTGGTATGTTTTTTCGTGATACCATTCCGACCATCTTTACCAAATAATTGTAATTGAATCTTGGGAACACATTATTTATCTAATTAATGTGTACCGTCTTACGCCTGTAGTATATCTAGCGAAAGTATTTAAACTTACCTGCTTTGTAAAGCAAGCAAGATTCTATGAAATATTTCGTTCCTCGGGCACAGTCGACTTGTGCCCGGAGAACCCATACAATTCACGCGACCGATCGCAGCCGCCACAGCGCGCCGTTTTTACTGAATGTATGCCGATTTCGAGCAAAACGGGGCAGTGCCCGCGAAGGATTACAATTCATTCATATTTTGTTTTTCATTGCGATGGTCAAACACTATGTTAGCAGTTTTGATTCCTTGAGGCTAACATTAATTGATATCATAATACTACATAGTTTAAACTATAAATCATCCGAAATATATTAGTTTTATTATGATATTATAATATTGCAAAAAAAAACAAAATTGAACTTTGACCCAAATTTTTAAAATCAGGAAGCAGTCTTGCGGCTGCTGCCAGAAGTTATTTTTGAATTTTGTATGATCAGAATTTACTAGCCATCACAAATTATTTTATAATTAATCGATGCATTTTATAATATATGTTATTAAAAACCCAACCGAATTCAGCATAAAAGATCTGGTTTACGTTTTAATTTCCGATACACAAAAGAATTATGGAAAACACTGATAATTGTTAATATACGAAAATAATATTGTGCCACATATCTGCTTCCTGATTCCTGTTGAAATTAAAATTCTCTTCTAGGTAAAATTATAATTTTGAGCCGCCACTGCTTTCAACAGAGAATAACTTGTTTTTTCTTTACTTCCAACAGGGAATAACTTGAGTTTTCTTTACTTCCAAAAGAGAAAAAACTTGAGTTTTCCTTACTTTCAACAGATAATAACTTGATTTGTCTTTACTTTCAACAGCAAAAAAATCTTCAGAATCTGAAAGCTGAAATCAAAGACATTCCGGTGGTGGAAACAACCAACATTTTGTCACAAGCTCTACAGACATCTCACACGGAACAGAAATCAACAGCACAAAAGTCTCCCTCGATCCAGAGTCAGCCGTCGATCGCTTCAAATTCAAATACTCTGACGCACAGCCAAAATTCAGGAGCACTCGGTCAAAACTCCACAACGACAACTGCGTCCGGTCAGACCCTGACGGCACCCGGAGGAGAGACGTTGAAGAGGAGCCACAAAAAGAACAGACCGCCTCCTCCTCCTCCAGCTGCTAGAGCTGCGGAACTAGAAATTAGAGCGCCATGTGAACTCTTAGTCGGAGTTCCAGGTGCCCTGAAGACCCAATGGAGACATCAACCTTTTGTTTTGGTGACCAGCTCCGTCATGTATGTCGCAAACGTAAGTATTTTACACATCAACCTACCAGCTATCAAATAAATGTTTCTAAAATAATACGAACGTATTGATTTAGACAATTTCTCGATGGCCAAATTTTGGTGAAACTCCATGATAATGTAGACTCAAAACCATTTTTTAGATAGATGTTTATTGTAAATTACTTCGACCTGTATCGCACTATTAAATAATGAGTTTAATGTAAATTGAATTCTATAATAACACTTCATGTTTTTCTTACTACCTATTTTTGCATATGGCATAATTGTCAATGTTTTTCGTCTATACTCTTTGATATATGTACTTCAGTACGATATTAAATACTTTATAGAAGCTCCAAATTCTATATGTTTTTCAAACATCGATAACTGTCATTTTTCTTAGAATTACGAAAATAACATCAAAAGTATACCACGAGCAAAATAAACTGGAAAAAGAGTTCATTTAAGATTTTGCATTAACTAATTTGAGAATATCCTAATTGTCGTCCCATTTTGACTATTCTGATCTTTCATTTATTTTATTTTGGTTCAGTATCTGGGATCAACGGTTGTGAAAGAACTGAGGGGAACCGAGTCGACGCAAAAGTCAATACAGAAGCTCAAGAAGACCAACAGTGAACCAAGAGCATTGCCGGATATAATCCTCTCCATCTCATACAGAGGTGTCAAATTTCTCAACACGATAACCAGAGTGAGTATTGTATTTGATTTTAAATTGATTATTTGAATTATTTGACCAAAATACTATATTTTTAATATATGTAGATATTTAAAAAAGCATTGAACCTCCTTGAAAACCTTGTTAACCATACCATGTGTTTAAGATATGGAGTACGGTGGCGGCGGATAAATATGTATATGTTTCAATCCTAAGGATTGCTTTGCAGTAAAGTCTCGGATATTTTTCTCCATTCCACCCTGTTCTGTGCGACCCTTTACAGCTCCATAATATAGGTGCAGCATTAACGAAATCGAAAATTTCGGAATGTCATTTCATACGATATTCTGAAGAGTCATATCTGAAATTGACTCCAGAGAAACTGTTGAAACTATTTTTTCACATTTAAACGATGCAAAGTATTAAAATACTTTGCATCGTTTAAATGTGAAAAAATAGAAGTTTGTGTATAAAATTATGTGGAATGAGAACACGATTGGCATTAAATAATCATGCATCGAGACACAGAATAGAAAAAAATCAAGAATATCGTTTTTGTTATTTATAAATATAAAGGCATTACGGGCGTTTTTAACAATTCTCTCAGTTTTGAAGATTTCATTGTTTGAATAATTAAAAATTATGTGTTTTTCTAATCCTAATAGCAATGAGTAACATGATATCTCAACAACGGACTTCGAAACATAAAAAACATCCTACATATTTATCAAAATGAATTTGTCATGGGTATTTTGCTATTATTTTTTCAGGAGCTGGTTTGTGAACATGAAATCAGAAACATCCATTGCGCCTGCCAGGATGCCGATGACCTGACACATTTTGCCTACATTACCAAAGATATTGCTTCCAAAAGTCATTACTGTCATGTATTTTGTGTTGCAACCATGGTAAGAAACTTCACAAACCTTGTTCAATTTATCCAAGATATCTTTATTAATTTACTCTAGTATTTAAATATCTAATTCATGTTGGTTTTTTGTTATTTTTGCATTTTGGTTTTCAGAAATTTCAAATCTAGAAAATTCTCCTGAATGTCGATGCTGAATTTATTCAAATCTGCCATATTTCTTCTTCAAGCCAAGTATAAATTCAGTGATCAACTAATGAATTCTGACAAATGATTATTTTTATAGATTTACCTTTTTAAACAGAAAATAAGTAAAAATTGTTTGAAAGTATTACCCCTAAAATACAATTAAAAAAATACATTTCTTCATCCTTAATACAAACTATTTCGTAATGAAGGAGAAGGAATTGGGAATTCTGGAAGCCTGTTTGAGAATACTCAGATTGATGGAGGAACGATGCCAAAATGCATAGTTAAAATATTCTATTGAATTAAAATGTTCCTTTAAAAATAAAATTCTTCACCAGGACCAAGCTACCGAAGTCATCTTGACGCTAGGACAAGCCTTCGAAGTCGCTTACCAGATGGCGCTGAGGGATTTGGCTCCGAAGCCGAACCCATCTCCTTCGAACCAGCAGCAGCAGCAGACGAGATCGCATTCCTCGAATCAGATAGCCCCGCAGTCCAAAACGCCGACCCACGACAAGGTATCGTCCCAGACGGCCAGAGACAAGACGAGCGCCGTCCACGGAAGGTCCCACTCGGTCACGGAGATCAAGCTGAACGGCCACCAGCTGAAGGTGGCCCCGATGACTGTCTCAATATCGAACGAGGACTTCCAAACGACGACAAAGAACGGAGAGGTTCAGAAGAGTCCCAGAACGCCGTCAGCCAAAGCACCAATCGCAGTTGCCGAAGAACTTTAACCGGGTTTCGTATAGATTTTGACACAACCTTGATCTCAATGTTTTTTTTTAATTGTTTTATTTTGATTAAACTGTTATGGTAAGCGTCCACAGTTCCGCATCGGACGCATCGTATCTAACGGATTTTAGTATCCTTTGTATAGCAATTCATATGAGTGCAACCACCGATCCGCATCGTACGGAGCGATCGCAGCGGACTGTCGCGTCGGTGACGCCATTGCCCGGAAACGCAAAATTCCGATGCGTATCTATGACGTTATACAGATTTCCGAACAGTACACAAACTCCGCTGTATTTATATTTTGTTTTAATAAATGTGGTCTGAGGATATCAAGAATAGAAGTCCTTAAATTCAGCATGAGTTGACTACGAAACTCCGAGTGCTACAAAAATCTGATTGACAGTTACATGGGCAACTGTCAATCAGATTTATAGATTTACATTTATTGCGGATATACATAGTAGACGCACTGCCACAAATGAAACAGTTTAATACGATCCGGAAAACTGTGGAGACTTACCTTGAGAGTCCATTGATTTTATCCAATTCATGTTATACCTCTGTGGTTGTATCTGTATTATCAATAATACCTCGTTCTTTTGTTGCTAAAGGATTTTTATAGAGTTTTTTATTTTAAAAAGTTGATTTTTTAGCATCATCAATCTGCCTAACTACAATCAGATTCAATGCAAATACATTCACTTTGGTCAAGGAGAAGTTTTTTTCAGAAATGTTAAAAAACTCAACTATCGCTTTATTATTTTCTTATACTAAACAGTTTTTAAAGTTGGCAGCTTTTAATATCTACTGTGTAGGTACCTTATTAAAAACATATTTTGTATTTAATTAATAACAATTTTTATCTGTAATTTATAAATAATGTGAAACATTTTCAAAAGGAGAATCAAATGTAACAAGTTAAAATAATTATCGGCCCAAAAACATTCGTTTTAACATGACAAAGTATATACTCGAATATAAAATAAATGGGATAATTGTGCTTTGGTAAAAACAATAAATAAAAATACGTACCTATGTATCTATAGGTTAGAATTTTTTGTAAATTTTATCAAATATCGCTTCGTTAAAATATAAAATGAATAAAAAATAACAAATTTTTAGTATCGTATAAGAAAACGCAGCTCAATACAATGGTTTGTGGAGAATTTAGTCTCTTCCAATGAATTTTTTTATCGTCAAACGATTTTTATTATTTTTTTTAAATCTTCCTATAATTATCATAGATAAAGCTGTTTTTATACTTTGTCATATTTGCTTAAGAATCTGTTTAAAATATAAATTAAGAATTTGATATTCGGAGTCCAGTGACTCAAATTAGATTATTTGACATAAATTGGATATTTGTTGCCTCAGGCAATATTTCGGTGTAAATAAATAAAATACTTATTTCTAATTTAAAAATATACAAGTAAACTATTGTTTTCCGATTGGAATAATATTATACAAAATAGTAAATGCTTTCAATCTTTCCTCTTCTTCTTCCATCTAATGGTAATTTCACGAATCATGCTTCTAGTACATTGATGTTAAACTTTTTGGAGGTCTGGTGCCTCCAAATTGATAAAGAGGCAGATGGACGTATTGCAGCTATTTTAACAACTGTTGAGTCTGATGTCTGAAGCATCTTTTTCTTTCCCATCGTTTTTGTAGAAAACAGCAGGCGATGGGTGTTGTAAGGTTATTGGTAATAGTAAACTGATCTAACCGATTTCACACTGAATAGTTTTTATGTGTACTCTGAAATTCACAACCAGCACGTCCGCATGCGGCGGTCTGTAAAATTGCATTGAACTGTACTGACAGTAGTACCCACAACCAGTACATCCGCATGTGGCTGTTTCTAGAATTTCACTGAACCATACTGACAACAGTGCTCACAACCAGCATATCCGCGGTCTGCAGGGTTGTACTGAATTATACTGATACTAGTGCTCACAACCAGCACATCCGCATGCGGCAGTCTGCAGGATTGTACTGAATTAAACTGATAGTAGTGCTCACAACCAGCACACCCGCATGCGGCGGTCTGTTGAATTGCAATGAACTATACTGACAGGATTGTACTGAACTATACCGACAGGAGTGCTCACAACCAGCATATCTGCATGCGGCGGTCTTTAGAATTTCAATGAACTATCCTGACAGTATTGTTGTCACAGAAAAAAATTGCTACTTAGATATTTGTTACACTTTCCAAACACATCTGTGAGGAAAAAAAACTTGGAATCAAAAATATGTTTTTACATCATGACTTCTTTGACATTGCAGACCCGTACGCGTTGCGATTCGTACTCTGTCTATGACTGTAGTAACCCTCGATGGGTCTGAGAGTTTTTATTACCGTGGTATTTATGAGAAACAAAGGCTACTGAAAGACAAGAATGTAAAATTTCTGGATTGAGACTGTCGAGCTTATATGGCGGATTACACTGTACTTAGGAGACTCTTCGTTCTGATTGGATCGACTCTAGTATCAACGCTACAATGACTTGATCGAACTTCCCAGGTTTCATAAATTTCATTTAAAGATAATAAACTAGTTTTAATATTAACACATTTTGCAACGTTGAATGTGCGTTGTACTATTTTTTTCATTCATTCATACCATCACGGCATATCCCACATTGTGGGGTAACCAGCGAAAGGTGTGCGGGTGTGCATTGCCTTATAAAAGGGATCACAACACATCTGTGAATACCCACACACCAGTGTCGTCTCACCCAAAAGGCACTACATTCAGAATGGGTGGTGAACCTCATTGCTGAACTATGTCAGATGTTATTGTTGCCTGTTGTATTTTCGATTACCCGGCTCTTACGGGACACTCGAAAACAATAATAGAAAAGAGTGGTAGCACTATTCTAAGCCGGTGCCTCACAGCTATTTAAAACTATAAAAAAATGACAAACGATCTCCCTGAAATGCAAATAAAATGGACTTTGTTTTACGTTTGACCAATGATCCTTAGACTGTTTTTGAAAAATAACTAACTACTAATATAGATTTGTAATGCACTTTTTTTATATGATATTTATTAATTCACCATTTTGTATGAATAACTGGAAATCTGATATCTATGTACATAATATACATGTTTGTATTAAATAGTTTTACGGGTTAAATTTCAAAATTAAATTTTTAGAGTAATCCGCGTTTAAAATCACTACTTTTTTTCAAACTCTCGAATGCATTGCACTTCCCATCTTCGCAGAAAGGGGTTTCGCCTCATATATGGAGAATTATTTTGATTGACATCATGAATATGTTAATTGTCGTGTCAAAACGTCTTTTGATTCCCGAAATCATAACTGTAATATAATAAAGATGGAATAAGATATTATTTCTAAACTATAAAACGTGAAAATATCTCTTTTTTTTCTATACCTATAATAAATATCAACCACACAAAAAATATAATTATGACTTTGTACGTTACAAGTAATTATATTAAAACAATGCTAGAGTTATAATTATTGAAAATAAAACAGCATACCCCAAAGGAGTCATGAGTTGGCCACGAAAAAGTATTCTACTTATTTTTCACCAGAGATTTTTTTTATTGTATATATTTAATAAAGCGTTTTAAAGAAAGCCAAAATTGCCGTGCATAATTCAATTTTAGAGCCTACTTTGACGTATGCCAGTGAAACATGGACGTGGCAAAAGACGCATGAAAGTAGAATAAATGCTGTGGAAATGAGGTCACTAAGAAGAGTATGTAATAGAACGATATATGATAGAATAAAAAATGAGGACATAACGAGAGAATACAAGATAAAGAAGGATGATATTATATGTAAAATGAAAGTGAATGTCTTGAAGTGGTTTGGGCATATGGAAAGAATAAATGATGAACGACTGACCAATAAAGTAACATGGGTGAAAGGGGTGGCATGACCACGTGGATGTGAATGATATTTTGAAAAAAGGAAACATAAGAAGCTTGAACAATCAACGATCATGTAAGAGACGATGCATGGATGTAAAGGAAGCCAGTAATGTGTGCAAAAATAGAGGAGTATGGTACTCGGTTCTTTCTTCTTACCCCACGCCGTATTGAACATGGCGTAATGGAATGTATTTATGTGTTATTATTCATTTACAAAAATAAATATGTTTGGGTTCCCATTTTTTTTTTATTTAATGTCTAATTTTTATTTAAACTACTTAACAAATAAATATTTATTTTTATGTGAATTTAATTTATGTTAGTACCTACAATATAGAAAAAAAAAATAAAAATAGAAGTGAGCTTAATTTTTTTAAATAAATTTCCATCATATTTTTTAGATTTTCATTTTTTTTTGTATATAGCTTCAATAGTAAAATAAATGCTGGCTACACCAAGTTTACAAATACTGCAAACAAGAATAATTATTAAAATATAATATACTGGGATGTGTTTTTAATCTATGTAACCTTAACATTGTTTTAATAATAATAAAAAAAACATTTATATCGAAATAATTTTGCACAAATGTATATTGTATACTAAATTACCTACTACCAAATAATTATAATAAGCTTAGATTTTAAATACTATAATTTCAAAATTGTAATTATGATTAGTATAATATAGCCAGACATACATGTTAATTAAAAATTATTTATTATGTATTGTGTAGGTATATACATACAGCACGTGATTAATCAATAATAATGAAAAAATAAAACTTGAATGAAAAAACGGTCGACTGGAAGAAATTGCCTTGAGGCAATAAGTCCGCCTTGTACGTGTTATAAAATATTCAAATAAATAAATAAATAAATAAATAAAAAGCTTATTAAGTATAAAATATATTATAATATAATATTTATTATGTGAGACAGACTAGGAAGCATCTGTATGAAAAAGAAGGTGGGTATAGATTATATTAAATGGAATTTCGGATGAAAATGTTGTATATGTGAACAAATGGATATAAATTAGAAGAAATATTAAAAAAAATTCTTACTATAATATGAACTCGACGTGATGATAAACACGTAGGTAGGAACTGTTAGTAGTACCTATTAATTAAAATTAAATTTAAAGCCAGTAATAAAATAAATACCTGTAGCTTATCTTTGAAAATACAACTAAACCCCGTTTAACGGTTCATTTTATTTTTTAAAATATTTTAAAATAAATTGAACCCTTTTTAAGTTCTAAATTTTTTGATTGAATTTTAAACGTGGCAAAAGTAATATTTATTTAATTTTTATCACGAAACTTTTGTTAACCCCTTGTTAATCACGTTAATATTTAGTGTGTATATATTTGTTTAATTTTTTAGTGTACCTACCTATATTTTTTTTTAATTTAACAACAATCAAAGACAGTTATTATATTTCAAGCTTTTTCCATTGTTTTAGTATTTTTATGTATTTACGTTTAATTAATATTTAATTCCATTATTTTTGTTATTTAATGTTGCTAGTTAAGATAATATGGTATAGTTATATGTAAGTGTTGACATCAATTGAATTGAAGATATTTTTTAGATAGTTTATCTTGAAAAAAATAGCTGGTTGATCGTGTATTTGTATAAAAAAGTTTTGTGATATTAAGTAACTAGTCTTTCATAATTATTGTTATGATTATTTAAAAAAAATACAGTATTTTAATATTACGATTCGATTAATATTTTCGTTGAAAAAAAAACACGCATTTGTGTAAGTATGTGTTCGAATATTGTTCAAATCACATAATTTCATTTGCTTCTTGAAAAGATTGCCAAGAATAAAAAAATTGTTGAAAATGAAGGTTATGTGCCAATTCGTATGCCAAAAAAGTTTCATTCATAAAATTGCATTTTTCGTCAGTAAGAATTCATAAAATGTAAATATAAAATAAATTATTATGTTTACTTTTAACTATCATTTTTTTTTACTTGGATCAAATGCAATCAGTGCAGCTAATTGAATCTGGTTCCATTTTCAATACTTTTCACTCCGCCTTGAATTTTTACCTTTGTATAAATATGTATTGTTTTATGATAAACTATATCTATACTTTATTGCAATAATTATAAATTTTACAGCATATCAAAATGAAAAAAACAAGAGCAATGAATATAACGAATTTCTAAAAAAATAGATATTTAATAAATGAAATATTACCTTTAAATGCCTAGATATATACACCAAAAAACCACCATTGTAAAGACATTCCACTTATTCTAGTTAACCATTTTATTCATAAATATTTATTCAATATGAAAAAAATAAATATTTGAATATGAAACTAACAAAATATAAACACTGCCAATGTCTAGTATTAGAGTTAAATACTTTTATATTGTACTATCATTTTGTATTGTATCTTCAAAATACACCAATCAATATAATTTTTCACAGTTGAACCTACCTATGTTTGACGTCAAAACAAATATTATGTTTATTTTACCATGTTCAGGAGGTTCTATGTACTTGAATTAAAAGTATACTCGAATTGATTGAAAGTGAATTGATTTTGTTTTTAATGTTTTTTTTTAATTCTGGCACTTGGAAATGGGCAATTGCAATAGAAAATTGCAAAAAAGATTTAACCTTAATTTTAAATTATTTTCTTATTAATATTTTTTTCATTTATTTATTTATTTACTGTCAGTTATTTCAATATTGTTTTGACGTTAAACTAAGGTACCTACTTACTATGATACAAATAATGAAAAAGTAAATTGAAATTTTTATTGTTTCCTTTGATATTTATAAAATGTACTTTTGATTTTGTAAATAGATATAATGTGATAATTCAATATGTGTATAAATAAACACCAATATATTATTATTATTGAAATGTTTTTTAACACTACTTCAATCACACCGCCTATCGAGGGTTAACTAAGAAATTTTGTTTTGGATCAGAAAAAATGTGTTTTTGAATTATTTAATTTTGTATTTTTCGATTTTCAATTATTCAATTTTGAATTATACAGTTTTGAATTATAAAATTTTCAATTATATATTTTGGATTATGAATAAAGAGAGAGTGAATAATTGAAATATTGTTATATTATTGAATTTGTATTTTGGTGTTTGGACTCATTGAATGAATGAACTTTCATAATTCAAAAATTATACATTTTATAGAGTCTAAGAGCCCGATAAATAACGTGTGTATTTTTATGAGACGATGTATGCATGTCATTGAAGCTACATTTATCGAAACTACCTTATTTTTCTCAGTTCAGGATTTTTTTTTAATATAAAATATGCACGATAATGGGAACTAAATTATGTAGGTAAGTGATTAAATGTGTAAGTATTGGGTTCAGTTCTCTCAGCCTACCCCATCTGGGACATTACGTGATGATATGTTTGCATAAAAAATCGAATCGTATCATTTTTGTTTTCAATTAGATCTATAGAAAAAATATTTCTTATGCTATAATAATATGATTGTGAAATTTACAGAATCTGTGAATGCTCTTATAAGTGAAAACATCGTTAATTCGACTTAGTTGATTAAGTTGTATTTACATTCGTAAATATAGTTGAATTATCTTAATAAGAAAAAAATATAACTTAGAAAATATATATACATGATAATATATTATATAACATAACTTATATATTATGAAGTGTATTTATAACTTTTATATAAGAAAATATTATATACTCAATTTTAGCTCAACTAGGTTCTGTGTATGATACCACAATAAATGACTGTTTTATATGTTGCTATGAAACTTTTATATTACATGTACGATAAAAAAAATCTTATTACTACCATATTAAATCATATCACATTATTTTGAGTTTTTCAAAAAACAATCCAAATTATGTTAATGATGTTTGTCAAAATATATGTTTGGCACTCGATATTATTTACCAACCCTGTGAGGGACACGATGTTTTATGTATTTCCATTAAAAACTGTTTATACACGAGAGACTCGATTACTCGTGCACGGTCAATCGGTATTCAAGATTTTGTGAAATTACATAAAAATCTTAACATTCTTATTGTTTGAAAAATATTAAAAAAAAAAAAAAATTCTCAAGGCTGATTACGCAATTCATATTAAGCAGAGAATGCATGATTAAGAAGAATATTATAAGTAAAATGCCTCGAGGTGGTTTGGACACATTGAAAGAATGAATACTGAATGACTGACCAAAAACATATGCATTGGTGTAAGAGATGGAGTGATTAGCAGGGGCCGTCCCAGAAAGGGATGGCATGACCATGTGAATTATGAAATATAACAAGCTTGAGCAATCGACGAGCATGTATGAGACGATGCATGGATGCAGAGGAAGCAAGAAATGTGTGCGAAAATAGAGGAGTATGGCGTTCGGTTCTTTCTGCTTACCCCGTAGGGGACATGGCGTGATGGTATGTATGTATTTTTTCTTTCTTTCAATATCTTCTCGAACTACTATCCAAGTATGAATATAGTTACATAGGATAGAATTACAGAGTAAGAAATATACAGAGTTGACATAATCTTCAATTTTAGTTCAGGGGATTGACACCTACACAAAGTGAGGTGGATCGGGGGTATCCTAAACATGATGAATGTTTAAATATAAATCGGATATTAATGACACATTTATATAGCAGTAAAAGTATTTGATTTTCAATATTCCTTTCTTAAAACAAAATTTTCTCTGATTTCACCACCACCCGCTCTGCATATGGGGACTGTAAACGTCCCCTTCACAAAACGCTAAGTGAGCGACAAGAAAAAATGCATAGCACGAAAAGTAGCTCATGGAGCCCTTTAGATTAGCAATCTCGGCACCATAGTGCAAAATAACAATCGACGAATGTGAATGGAAGATTAACAACATGTTATTTTTTTATTAACTGTGTTGAGTAGGTACTGTTTCAATTTTCATTCCGAACCATTTCCAAAATATTCATATACTTAATATTGATTGCCACCAAATTTTGGTGGCACATTCACGCGGTGTGTGCCGAGAAATTTCGCTTATGTCATGTCTATAGGATTATTGATCCGTGGATAGCATTGACCAAAAATTAAAATATAATTATAGGTATTAAAATATAAATATAGGTACCTATTTTGTGTATACCTATTTATATTTTAATCATTTGAATCTATTGAACCTACTTATATTTTAATCATTTTTAAGTTCTTTCAAGATGTGACAATTAAAAAAATATATTTTGAATTGTGTATCTGGCAACTAACTCGTACTAGTACCTACTCGTACTCGTAATCGCACGCACACAAAAACAAGTTGCCAAATTTTGGAGATATTAATATTATGTTATTCGACTATCCGAGCTTACGTTTAATCGAGTCTCTTGTGAAAAATTTGGTACTTATAAAATTTTTGTGGAGTAAAATTTTCAATTTTTTTCATATTTTAGTTAAATACATCTTTCGCATTTATTCTTTTGGAAAAAATCATTTTGAAAAACATATTTATTTATATTAATAAACATATTAATTTCGATTAATTGATATGTTTATTCAATAGTAAATTACTTACTTTTAATTAAGTTTAAATTACTTTTGACCGTGATTTAGAAATAAAACTTTTTTTAATTAATATAAAAATAATATTATCAATTATTTTGTTTTCCATTGCATATCCATATGTACCTTTGTTAAAAAAAAGTAAATAAAAAATAAATATATATTATAATATATTATAAAAAAAAATAATAAAAAATGTAATGTTGCTTGTGTATGATATAATCAATGTTTATGTATTGAGAATGCTTTGAAATTTCGACGTACGTATAAAAACTAATAATTTATGTCATTTTTATTTAAAAAATTACAAAAAGTTGTATAATATTATATTAATATATATCAATAAAAAAAACAATATATTTAGAAAATTATAAAAATATGATCCAGATTATAAAAAAAATAGATTTAGCTTTTTTGGATTTTCAAATACTTTTTAATATTATGACGACAGTGGAAATGGTGCAGTTTTTTAATCGAGACCCAGTCTCACGAAATAAAATAATCGACGCTTTAAAAATTATTTGAAAAATAATCTGTTGCTAAGAATTTTAAATTTTTTCGTTTCATTTCGAGTATAAAATTATTTTTCAAGGAATAAAAAAACATATATTAATTTTAAAAAAGATTTCATGAGTATTCTTGTAAACATCACAGTCACATTTTTTTTATCACAATATTTTCGAATATTTAAAATATTTTTTTCGAATATTTTTTAATTGCATATACGCAAACATTGGATTTTTTTCACTTTCGGGAGTCTAATGATATTTTTATTGACAAACTTTTTAACTTTTAACTTAACTTTTTAATTTTTTTTATTGAGATGTCAAAAATTTTGTCAATAAAAATATTTTTTCAGTTTTTTCATTGATTCACTTGATACTAATCCCTCTTTTTAACACATAGTAAAATTTTGTTTCTAAGTGTTTAATACACAAAAATGCGAATATAATACACCAAAGATTTATTTTAAATAGTGTATTTTTTCCTCAGTGTTTATTAAAATTGTATGTTTAACACTTCACTCCGTTAATATTTTTTTTATGATAATTAATAGAATGTTCCTATGTTATTTTTGTCATAAATAACACATTTTTAACAATAAAAAATAAATATTACATATCAATTATTTTAAAATGAAAAGGTTTTGATAATATTTTTTTTCTGAGTACCACCTACAAAGATGTCTTATTTTATTTTTTTTATTTTATTTTATTTAAAGTACACAAACAATGACTGGACAAGAAAATAGGTGATATACAGTATAAAAAAATAGTCACGCCCAGCATCAATTTAATGAAATGATCTTATTTGAAATTGATCAATTTTTATTTTAAATCGTAAGATGTGATTTTTTTAAAATTAAATATTCTTTACTTATTATTTCAACAAATAATAATTGTGGCACATTACCCCCTATTCAGTAACTATTGTAACTAAAACAGGAACGTACTAAAATTTTGGATTTTAGATTTACGGTCTTATTTCAGCGGAACTAAATGGAATAGGAACGTACCTATATTGGCCGGAACGTTCTTAAAAAGTTACTGAATCAGACGTATTTTGAATAATTATTAAAATTATGTAATTTTTATCATTTTTTTTTGAATAATTATTAAAATTATGTAATTTTTAGTATTTGATATTTTATAACGCTGAAAAAAGACCGTAAATCTAAAATGTACAATTTTAGTATGTTCCTATTTTAGTTACAAGAGACTGCATAGGGGGTATTGACGGCTTTCTAACATTTTGAATACTACCTTGCATCCTGTGCAAGTGGCGAGTTTCACTATCAAATAAGTTTTTAGTTTTTTGGTCCAGAATACCAAATACTGAATAATGAATGTTTTTTTTTAAATCACATTAACCAATATTGATATATCAAACAAATATGGCTCCTCTTAAAAACAAAGTATTTTTTATTGCTTTGCTTACTTATGTATCAGCACGAAGTTTTATAATTTTCAACCATTTTTGATTTCATTTATGTTGTTAAAACCTTTTCAAAGTAATGCAGACGAACAAAAAAAAACATTATTTATTAATATAACTATCAATTACTAGGACAATTATTTTTAATTTATTTTAGTTTATTAATTAATATTTAATATTAATTTAAGTAGGATATTATTTAAAATTTATATAATTATTATTTTAACTGTCTCTTCTGTTGCCTTATGTAAGTATATTATTATATAAAATCAAATACATACATTGTAGTCAACCATGTTTTTTTATTGTATTTAATATTATTATCCATGTGTAAATAAAAATGTTATAAAACTAAATATATAGTTTTCATTTTATTTTGGACCCATTTGCAAAACGTTTACCGGGTTTCAGACCAAAGTTATTTTAGCTCAGCTCGCATAGTTGAGGTCATATTTCATACTAGCTCACATAGTTTGCGGTCTGCACACTTGTATGAAAAAAGACCTCAGTTATGCGAGCTGAGCTAAACTAACTTAGCTTAGCTTTTGGTCTGCAACCTTCTTAATCCAGGTTCAACTAAGTGGTTTCCAATTGAATACACTCGCATCAGACGAGGACAAGGATATCTCATATATTTATAAATCTAATTGTAGCTTTCTGTACATATTTTTTTATGTACACTGGCGGGCCTTTTACCAAACGGCATGTTCTTCCAACCGACCAGAGTTAATGTTAAATATATAATTCAGTATTTAGTTCTATGGCACTTAGATTACCACGTGATAAAAAAAAAGATTACAGAAGAAAACTTTTGATTTAAATATTTTATTATGAAAACTTGATATTTCTTCAATGCCATTTTATGAAAGTGATGTGCCTTTTTACTAATTTGAAAATGAAAATTTCTAATTTTAAGTTTATTGAGCTTGGGGTCACTTTGAAATATTTGACAATTAAAAAAAATGAGAAGCACTATTCAGATATCCTTCAATATCTAATGGGCTCTAAGTGAGTATTAGATATACATATTTGCAAAATTTGAAAATAATCGAATGAATGCAGTAGTCTATAATCGATAAAGTTAAATGAACCCGCCGTATCTACATAGCACACAGCACACAGATACATTATGATGAAACTTTTAGAATACAATCTCTGCATGATTATAGTTGATCATCTGCAATAAAAAAAACAGGCTTAAAAAATGCGAAATCATAACTTCTCACTTTATCCCCTTGGGTTAGTGAGGAGTAATATCAATTCATAGCAATGATAGGAAAAAACGAGTGGGTTGTGGCCAACGCTAAACTCCTCACTAACAAGTCATTCTATAAAGTATTCAAATTTTGTATGGAAAATATTCACACATTTTCACGAAATGAGTTTAAAATTATTTTTTTATTTAAATATTTTATTATGGAAACTTGAAAATTCTTCCATCCCATTTTATGAAGTTGATGTGTCTTTTTACCAATTTGAAAATAAATAAAATCAAATTTTAATTTTCCTGAACTTGGGGTCACTTTGAAATAATATTTGAAGTTAAGAAACACTATTCAGATATCCTACAAAATCTAATGGGGTCAAAGTGAGTAACAAATTTGCAAAATTTAAAAAAAATCGAATGAATAATTTCTTGAAAATTACTTTAAAATAACCAGTGTTTCCAAAAAAAATAAAAGACATACCTACTATCGTCTGTTAAAATTGGAGTGTCAAAACATGGGAAAAATTGGAGTGCATAAAAATGTACCTTCCTACTGAGCATCTAAACGATAATCTAATATTTCTTCATTACCTCATTCATAATCCTGTCTTACATAGTTACATCTGATGTAATCCCTAATGTAATTAGGTAGGTATATGGATCGCATCGCTTGCGCTGTCAAATAAATTCAGTTGAGGGTTGATTTGGTCAATCATTCCCTTACAATTAATTAGGGGTTGAGGGGAAAGTATGTAGTATTTGCCTTTTCATGACAGTCTAGACATTGTGCGACATCCCGACCCCCATGCTTCACTGCCATACACAACGCTAATTTGGCACAACATCAATCAAAACGAATCCATTGCATACGACAATTGAAGAAAAATTCATACATTTCATTACATACCTACATATTTATTTATTTACCTTTTATCACATCATATTTATAATGACAACAATAAGTAGATTACTGCTGCCCAACTAGGAAATTCTGTTCTAGGGCTCGCAGTTTACAATTTTTACTGATAATTAAATGCAATTATGAACCAGGTGATTGTTCCCGTCCCACACTAAATAGGAACACAATCTAAACTTTCTTCACTCACAATCATTGCCTCAACAAACATATGGGCTCACACAAAACAGATCAACCAGCCCCCCTAGACAACGTGTCATTTAGCTCAAGAAAAGAAACAAGAAAAGATAACTCAACGTATGAAAGTGACAGTAAGTGAAGTCGCCTAACCTAACAATTATTTCCATCGATCTGCACTAATATTCTTTGGTTTTTATTTTCAACATAACGCAACACGTTCAAATGATCCATTTATATAGTTTTTCGTAAACAACTGATGTTATAAATTATCTAAAATATCCCGAACTGATGTGAAAATAACTAGTATGCTACCAATTAGGTGTGAACTAAAATTAGGAACGTTTTGACAGTTGTTTCGACTAAAATTTGGCTATAGAATAGTGAATTTTTCTAATTTGTATACTTGGAGTAAGAACGTTCCTATTTCACCGGTATATGAATATCAATTTGGACTAAGTGGTATAGGAACGTACCTATTTTAGCCGGAACTTTCTTAAAAAGTAAGGAAATCGAACGCAATGTTGAACTCATTCTTAGAGTATTCTTAAATTAAATTTCTGATCTGTAGGTACCACAAAGATATATTTACTTTTACAGGACGATTTTTTCTTATAATAAGTGTTTATCACCTGATAAACATAAAAATATAATAGGTATTTAACTAGTTGTTCAAGATATAAATAGGAACCTAATTTTGGTGGTACAAAATAAAAGCATTAAGGGGGGACTGCTGCCAACGTACTAATAAAGTGTTTGGGTATTAATAAAGAAAAATATATCTTTACTTTTTGATAATGTTCTGTATAAATTCTTGTAGAAAAATAATGGCATACCCCGATTTTCAACGTTTATCTTATATTTTTAATAAAATTAATATAAGGTCATCATATTTTTTTTTATTAAAGAAGACAAAAATATCTAGAAAAATATGATGTGACGTTGCATTAATGCTTCAGGTTTAGTAAATAAACCTAAAAACATTTATTTTCCATTCAGCGCCATTGCGAAATAAATGTTTTTTTTTGGTTTATTAACTTAACCTGATGCATTAATTCAACGTTACGTCGTATTTTTCCAGATATTTTGATCTTCTTTAATTAAAAAAAATATAATGCTCTATACCTTATAGTTTTTTAGAAATTTAAGATAAATGTCAAAAATCGGAGTATGCTTATTATTTTCCTACAAGAATATAATTAAAAAGTTAAGGTATTCTTTATTGATATCCAAACTAACTAGGTTATTTTTTTCACAATGATTCGTTTTGTAGTAGGTACCTAATGATGCAAATTCAAATTGAAAAAATAGGTACGTTGGCAGCAGTCTCAATCTTCTATGTCAAAAAAATCATATACTTGGATAAAAACATTGATTTGAGAATAAAATCTACCGGCATAATTATTGATCAATACTTGAAAAAGGTTTAATTTGGTATATGGTATTGAGTACACCAATCCACGAACAATGGAGCCCGTTAAATTAGACAAATTGCAAACATGTAACATCCCCTCTTCAGTCGAAAGTGGGCAGTTTCAAACATCCAGCAATAGTAGGACACTTGACAGATACAAACATTTCTTGGTGATTGATGTCAAGGGTCATGGCATAACTTCAATGACTGTCGTTATATAACTTAGGTAGTGTCATTGTCAATGACCACTTGTCATAAAGGTTATGTTGTCAGGAACAAATGTCTGCCATAGTCTGATTAATTATACCATACCATACAATAATGCTATTTACCTATTCTCCTCTCTCTTGGCATATATTTCTGCTTCATACACGCTCTTTTATCATTCTTACTTTTTTACGTCGCCATCCTTTAAAATTCCAGATATTCGATCATACCTACCTACCAACATTTTTCTTGGTCGAACTCTACTTTTCGTTCCTCTTTTATCAGCCTTACCTATATACTTTTTATACATCACTCCTAGGTAATTTATTTTTATCTTAATTACGATACCAATTTCAATAATACCTACATTCTCGGCTAATATTCTCATTTCTTATTCAATCATACATCGTTTTACCACACAATCGTCTCAGTGACCTCATTTCAACCGCGATAATTCTACTTTCATGTGTCTTCTGACATGTCCATGTCTCACTAGCATACATTAGATTGGGTACTGCGAGCTTTGCTTGCGTCGAAATAATTGGGTCAGTCATTACAGATCTTAATGCACCATTCACTCTATTGTCTGCCGTTATTCTCCTTTCAATATCTTTTTCCAATCTTCCATCCCTTTGAAACAAGTGTAAATATCCATGCGCTTGTTCTATTGTTGGAAGAGTCCAAAGCTATCTTGGAAACCGCGGGCATGAAGCGAATTGAATTTATTAAAATTCAGTTTGTTTGGTTTGAGCCACGATTTGTAAGTAGTTGTCATCCTTTCCAAGGAACAAGCAAACGTATTCTTCTTCTGGGTTTCAATCCTAGGATTGGTTTCCACCAAGTACTCCATCTTTCCACATATCTCTGTTGTCTACCAGCCTCTTCGTCTTTTGGTAGCTGCAAAAGCGCACATCACTGATCACCTGGTCCATATAACTGTCTCTATAGTTTCTGCCTTCCGTCATTCCTTCGGCGATAGTAACAAGCAGACCCGGATGCCTGATGTTATGACCTATCCATTTGGATCGTTGTTGGGAAACCTGTTTAGGAGTTGATTTGTTTCTCCTACTCTGCTCAGTATCAAGCAGACGCTTAATAATTGATAAAACTGACAGGAGAAACAGGCAGCATTATTTCAAACGTCGAAAAATGGCATATGCATGTGAAACATGGACATGGTAGAAAAAGCATGAAGGTAGAATAAATAACACGGAAATAAGGTCGCTTAGAAGGCTATGCCGAAAAAGATGTATGACAGAAGAAGGAATAAAGATATAAGATATGAATAGGTATATCACGCATAAGGTAATTGTTAACAAAATAAAAGTGGTTTAGTCACACGAAAAAAATTAACGAAGAAGATTCACAAAGAAAATATTAAGAGCTGAAAGAAAAGAAATGTGGTAGAGACCCGCTAGAAAAGCATAATTTTAATTAAGTAAATAAAATTTTTAAATAAAAATTTTGGTAACAAAAAACTTTGTTTCTTCCACTTCACATTTATATTTGATGGAACGTTTTCGAACTGTACTAGTTCATCTTCAGCATCTGAAATGTGACTGATTCTACTGTGCGTGTGGTCATCTTCCATTGGCGAGTGTGGGCGGGTTGAGTATGGCGGGGGTAATTAACTGGTGGGGGTGAGCGGTAGCGAGCGGTGTAGGTTTGTGTTTCGTTTGGTTCTTAATAATATTCAATATTGGTGAATTTACTGGAGGAATCTGAATATTTATTAAATTGGGGTTATTTTTTCTTTTATTTATTTCCAGGGCTTCTAAAATATCGAGTTTTTTCCCTTTCTTTTCAATATGGAGTACTTCGACATCTTTTATATTAAATTTGTGTCCGTTATCTCTGCAATGCTCTGCCATTTCTGAGTTAGAGGTGATGTTCTTAATTGCTTTTTTATGCTCATCTACCCTGTCTTTAATTCTTCTCCCGCTTTGTCCTATGTAAAAAATATCACAATCCTCACAGTTAACTTTATATACTCCGCTGTTGTCAAATTTATCTATCTTGGATTTATTATTGAAGATGTGTTTTTTAATACTATTGTTGGTGTAAAGTGCCGGTTTAAATGGTTTGTTTTTACATTTGTTGATGATTTCTTCTGTTAATTTTCCTACGTATAATATTCTTCTCCATGGTTTATCCTGTATTTTTGAATCTTCTTTCTTGTGTCCTTTTTTGTAAATATATGTTTGTAGAAGGTGTTGTGTTTCTTTTTTCTTTATCATTCTTCTGATTGTTTTCTCGTGGTATCCATTATTTTTTGCTATGTTTATTATTGTATTTACTTCTGTTGTATAGTTGATTTCGTCTAATGGAATTGATACAAGTCTGTGGATCATAGAATTAAATGCAGCCATTTTATGTGCCAAGAAGTGTACGAAATCATAAAAATATGTATAAATCAAAACTATTTTTGTTTTAACAACGAATACTACACTCAAACAAGTGGCCTACCCATGGGTAATCCTTTATCACCCTTACTAGCAGACATATTTATGGACCAATTTGAAAATAATATCCTGTCTTCACAAAACCCATTAATAAAATCAATAAATAATTATAACAGATACGTGGATGACATATTTTTTACTTTCACCGGATCCAACAGACAATTAGAAAATTTGCTAAAGTTATTCAACAAACAAAACGAGAAAATACAATTCACAAAAGAAATTGGGATTAAAAATGAATTAAACTTTTTAGATACAACAGTGATAATACAACAAAATAAATTCAATTTCAAAATCTATAGAAAAGATACATACACAGACACAATAATAAATTCCAATTCATACCACCCGAGAGCACATAAAATGGCTGCATTTAATTCTATGATCCACAGACTTGTATCAATTCCATTAGACGAAATCAACTATACAACAGAAGTAAATACAATAATAAACATAGCAAAAAATAATGGATACCACGAGAAAACAATCAGAAGAATGATAAAGAAAAAAGAAACACAACACCTTCTACAAACATATATTTACAAAAAAGGACACAAGAAAGAAGATTCAAAAATACAGGATAAACCATGGAGAAGAATATTATACGTAGGAAAATTAACAGAAGAAATCATCAACAAATGTAAAAACAAACCATTTAAACCGGCACTTTACACCAACAATAGTATTAAAAAACACATCTTCAATAATAAATCCAAGATAGATAAATTTGACAACAGCGGAGTATATAAAGTTAACTGTGAGGATTGTGATATTTTTTACATAGGACAAAGCGGGAGAAGAATTAAAGACAGGGTAGATGAGCATAAAAAAGCAATTAAGAACATCACCTCTAACTCAGAAATGGCAGAGCATTGCAGAGATAACGGACACAAATTTAATATAAAAGATGTCGAAGTACTCCATATTGAAAAGAAAGGGAAAAAACTCGATATTTTAGAAGCCCTGGAAATAAATAAAAGAAAAAATAACCCCAATTTAATAAATATTCAGATTCCTCCAGTAAATTCACCAATATTGAATATTATTAAGAACCAAACGAAACACAAACCTACACCGCTCGCTACCGCTCACTCCCACCAGTTAATTACCCCCGCCATACTCAACCCGCCCACACTCGCCAATGGAAGATGACCACACGCACAGTAGAATCAGTCACATTTCAGATGCTGAAGATGAACTAGTACAGTTCGAAAACGTTCCATCAAATATAAATGTGAAGTGGAAGAAACAAAGTTTTTTGTTACCAAAATTTTTATTTAAAAATTTTATTTACTTAATTATTATGGATTTCCACAGTGTTAATAAAAATAATTTCAATGAATCATAATTTTAATTTTAAGAATGGCTTAATTTGAAATGAATATAAGTATTGTCGACCCCGAATAAAATGTCTTCTGTACATACAACCAAGTTAAGTTATACTAAACATTTCATAGTTCATTTCAAAGAACGCCTGTCTGCATTCGAGATGTGGTGCTACAGGCGCATGTTGAAGATCCACTGGTCGGACCACATCCAAAACTGTGAGGTGCTGAGTAGAGTCGGGTAAACAAGGCGACTCCTCAAATGGATCGCCTAACGACGATTCAACTTGATAGGACATTACGTGAGGCATCCGGGTCTGCTCATAACCATCGTGGAGAGAATGGTGGAGGGTAGCAACCATAGAGGCCGACCAAGAAACAGGTAATCAACGACATGTGCTGTAATAGCTACGTGGAGATGAAGATGCTGACAGAGGACAGGGTAGAGTGGAGTAGAAGAGAGGCAGCCATAGCCATTATAGACCAACCCTAGGATTGCAGCTGAGAAGAGAACATTCCATAGCAGACCAAATTCAATATTTTGAAAATATTTTTCCCAGAACCCTCGAAAAGTAGGTATGTCTTTGAAATAAGGAACTGTTTATTTTTATCTTTATTCTTTTGGGTATTTTTATGAAATTTGAGATTATTGAATACTTTCCTTGTAGAATTAATTTTAATAAAACATATATGCATACATACATGCCATCACGCCATGTCCCTTGCGGGGTAGGCAGAGAGAACTGAACGCCAATTTTTTTTATCCTGGCACGCATCCCTCGCCTCGTCCACATTCATGCATCGTCTCATACATGTTCGTCTATTGCTCGCACTTCTAATATTTTCGTCTATCAAAATATCGTTCACATGATCGTACCATCCCTTTCTTGTGCGTCCCGACCTCTCATTCCATTCCTTTCCGCTCTGTATATTTTCTTCGTCAGGCGCTCCTCATTCATCATGCCCATGTGACCAAACCATCTCAATGTGTTCACTTTCATTCTAGTAATGACATCTTTCTTTATCTTACATTCTTTCCTTATGTCCTCATTTCTTTCCCGGTCATACGTCGTCGTACTATTACCCTACTTTAATTGTCTATTGTAGGTATATTACCAAAAAAGTATAAGGCCTACAGAGTAAATTTTTTTTAAACGAAATATAATAAAAAAATATATTGCGAAAGTTTTTTACTTTTCTTGTTAGTAGAAAAACCCCCTAACTATATTTTTTTTTCAAAAAACTGACCAGCCAGGACAGATAGTTTATCTAGTATTCACACCAATTTAATTTTAATATTTTAGTTACTTTTTTTAATACATAATGCACCAAACTTTTGTAGTTTAGGTTTAAAAAATCGGTGTACATCCTAGCCTATCCAGGCTGGTCAGGGAAGCAGTATCACTATATTTTATGTAGCGTAGAGTTTTCTGTTGGCCACTACTCACTCATTTTAACAAGAAAATGTTTTGTATCTACGAACAACATATTATACCGATGAAGGCATGTTGAATTAGTTTTACGTACTTATTCTCCATCCGTTTTCATTCATTGGTATTTTGACGACAATGAAAATCATTTTGTAACCATTCTTTTCATAAAGTCTTTTTATATAATACATCCCCTAAAAAGTAAAGGGATGAATTATACGTTGTATATCCGAGGATGGGATTCAAACCGCAAGGCTTACAGTGCGTATACATATATACATACAGCAACCCCTGACGTATTAGTAACACTTCAACAAACTCTCAACCCCTCTTGTAAAACTTATAATACTTATTGCGTATAGTGATGGGAAAACATCTCACGCGACCAAAAATATGATACGTATATCTGTCTACCTATGTACGTATTTTGTGACCAATAGCGATCAAGACTATAACTATGACCAAATGCTTTTTAATTGTACCTACCCTCGGATCAATAAGAATCTTTCACACTGTTTTATTTTTAGTTTATTTTAGCATTAAGTAGGTACTTCTCGGGCAGCGTATTTACCTTTCCGTGTTGATTAGGAGGCAAGTACTGCCTCGAATTAGGCACTAGTTTGTTACGCTAATGCATTTAAAAACTCGTGTTCAATTCAAGGCACGTGTCCTCCAAATGCACACACGGTTTAGCAACGCAAACTGTTTCTGATAATTCAAGGCAATTAATTACTGAATATGGAACATATATAGCCATGAAATAAAAAAAAATACATCACATCATATTATAATATTTCTTGTCAAATCACGATCTGCCTCTTGGATCTGCTGATCGTACCACACTAGCTATTCCCATTCATTCTTCTGAATTTCTCAGTTTTTTTAAGTAAAATCAGTAAGACTATGGACCACATTAAGTGATGATATTACGACGTCTCAATCGATTCATCTTTTAAAAAAAAGACTAAAGCGGTTATATCTGTCTAATAACTCTTAACTGATACTCCTTTTCTATCCTATCTCACATACCACAACCTCTATCTCCGTCCTTTCTTTCGTTGTTGCTATGATTTGTTTGATTTTACTTTTAATAATGTTTCCTGTTTATCTTTCTGTGAAAAATTTAATGTAGGTAGGTAGGACCTACTACTACACTATTTATGGACTCACCTGGCTTTGGTTGGTTGGAAGAAATTGTCTAATGTTAATTCACCCGCCATTGTACTCACAACATTGAACATGATTAAAAAAAAATATTTAAAAAAAAGTATTGAAATGAAAAATTAGATCTTCCCATCACTATAAAACGCTCTTATACTCGTACAATGTGTCTGTTCTGTAAAGATTTGATAGAACGCAATTCGAAGCGTTACAAAGGCATCGCGGGGGATAAATAAAAAATATTATCAAGTACCTACCTACCTATAGGTATATCTTTAATCTTAACAAAAATAGAGGATTAATACCGGTATTAGTATGTTGTTAGAGAAGGTAGGTTATCGTGGCTGAAGATTGTGATTTTATCAACGAATGATTACTAAATCTGAAGCATCGATAAAAAAACGAATAAAAAAAAATTTTTTTTTTCTTCAGACCGCACTCTATAAAAAAATTATGACCACTATAAAAACTGAAGGATCTTTTAACAATTCAGTATGTATTATTTTTCTACCGACACGAAGAGATTCATTCAGGGGTAACCAGTGACAGGTGAGTATGACCTTGTAAAAGGAAGCATGACATGACGCGACTACAACATCTCATTGAAAATACTGGAGATAATGGTGAAGAAATTTTTTTTATTTTATTTGTAACATAAGAAATAATATACCTACAAGGTACACATCAAAGTTAACAATACAATATTTTTACAAAAAAAGATCCTTAAGAACTAGATGCGGAATGTATACTGCTTCACTAGGTTAAAAACCTGTTCTGAAGCAGCTTTTCATTATATAGGTATATTGTTTAGGTGTGCGTGTGTGTCATTGTATGTTACATTAATAAATTACACCATCAAATACCTTTAAATTTCCAGGAGGCCACTTGGACTACAAATCATAGCAGGACTGTTAGCTCTTGTTTCTTTCATCTGAAGCAATTGAAAAGTATTCGCCGGAGCTTAGGTACCCAAAAAAGAAGCTTAATCGCTTATAAATATATTTTTGGTGTAAAGGCTGTATTACTGTAATTATCAAGTATCAGCTCGATAGATTACAACTACGAGGTTGGTATATGGAGACGACTAAAGATGTCACATAACACCTCTTCTTAACGAACTGCACTGGTTGACATGTCCAGAAAGAGTGGACTATAAGGTATGCCTGATGGTGTTTAAGGCTCTGAACTACTTGGCTCCACACTACATTCAAGAACTGCGACAAAGGAATGTTCCATCAGGAAGACAGCTTACATTGAGATCATCTGGATCACAGAGTACCAAATGGTTAAAAGAATTGGACAGAGTCAATAAGGCGGCTTACTATGATCGCGGTTTCGGTGTGAACGGGCCGCCTTTAAAATGGAATAAATTGCCCCTTGACATACGTGGAACTCAGAACATTGACACCTTCGGTAGACTACTGAGACTGATATGTTTCTGTGAGCCAACAAATAAGCTACAGCGCCTTTGGAGCGATCTTGTATCACTTAACGGCGCTTTATAAATTATATTTATTATATTTTAAGACTGGTATGTGGATATTTATTTATTTATTAATGAATGAATGAATGAATGAATGAATGAATTAATGAATGAATGAATGAATGAATGAATGAATGAATGAATGAATGAATTAATTAACAATTTATTAATTTATATATTTATATATTTATTTATTTATTTATTCATTTATTTATTTATATATTTATTTATTTATTTATTTATTTATTTATTTATTTATTTATTTATTTATTCATTTAATTATTATTTATTTATTTATTTATTAATTTATTTATTTATTTAATTATTTATTTATTTATCTATTTATTTATTTATTTTTCAAATCAAAAACGAAAAAATAGTTCACATAATAAATATGTGAACTATTAAATTATTCAAATATAGTCAACAAATTCAGTTTGATAGGTACGGTTTATGACAAACTAACCATTTTTTATTTCAGTTCTTATCGTAAGGGACATATTATTCAATTCATGTTCTCTGTTAAATATAGTAAAATAAGTATTATTTAAGATGGGTCAATGGCAGAGCAGGCATCGCACTGGCTTAGTAATCCAGTGATGTAGAGTTCGAACCCCAACATAGTTGCCTCGACAGATTTCTCAATAGATGGCGTTAGAAAAACGTTGCATTCGGTAGATGGCGTTGGTGTTCCCGGCTTATTTTCAATAGGTGTTAATTTACCGTTTAGCGTATATAGAATTTTATTTTTTTATTTTATTTAATAATGTTTAGCGTATATAGAATTTTCAAAATATTGGTTGATAACAGGTGGCAAAATCAAGTACTTACATAGATCAACAAAATAAAAAATTGAGCATACCCATTTCAAAGTTTCTTCGAGTTAAAATGAACAAAGATAAATTTGTATTTATTAAAAGATGTAGATTTTATTATTGAAAACATGTAAACACAGTAAAATATATTTGTTACATTTATTTATTAATTAATTAATTAATTAATTTGTTTATTTATTTATTTATTTAATTATTTATTTATTTATTTATTTATTTATTTATAAAAACGGCATAATTTGCCCTTTACATACCTACAAAAAACACATATCGATAAAAATATATAGAATAAAAAAAATAATTATACACTTGTAAAAGGAGGAAAAAAATATGTACCTAAACAGTAAAACAATAAATTTAAGTATAAAAAAAAAATATTTTTAAGCAAAACTTAATGGAGTCAAAATAAAAAAAAATAACAGTAGAAGCAGTGTCATGTAAATCTGCATATAAATACATGCATGTATCGTATTGTCTTTTAAATTATTGTGTCCTTAAAAAGCAGATAGTGGTAAGAAATTTCAAAAATATATGAATAATGGTTATAGAATACATATTCGATGTAACTTTATCTGACGCATGATGCTGCTAAAATACATACATACCTCCCCCTGTTGATATCTCAAATTATATTATCACAATGTTTTCTCTTTGGCGGATTTTAGTAGGAATACAAAATTAAGAAAGGAAATGCAAAACAATTGAAAAGGCTTACAGGGAAAACGTCTTAAGGGTTTTAAATCCAAACATCTGGCGCAGAAGATGTTGTTTCACAGATTTTACAAACAAAAACTTTTCCAGCAGCCATATCTCAACACTTGTGTTTGTTCACAGAATGTTTCACAGTTACCTAACTGCCTCTCTAAAGTCAGCCGAGAGAATAGGTAATAAAGATGAAATATTATGTATTATGATGATGAAATTTATTTATTTTTAATAAACAGAAATTTACACAATCATTAGAAAAAGGTAACAGTACACACATATGATACAAAAAATGAAACTTATAAGCTAACTTTATTTTTCTTTGTAGATAGGTATATTGCAAGTATAAAATAAATCGTCAGAATAACTATTTTTCTTTTCTTTTTCCGTAAGATCTCCCTTTCCTCAAACTTTTGTTTTCCTAGCATTGCTGTTATTATATTCAATCTTTAATTTTGTCTTTTTTCGCTTTTTCTGTTATCTTTATTTATTTATTGAGAAAAATATCCGTTAAACATCATACATACCTATGTATTTTTATTTTATACATAAAGTAGATGAATTTCAATTGTAAATAATGTCCTATTTTCAAGTGATCGACATTGCATTGATAAGGGAACTCAATAAGAGGGCATAATTGGTGAACGTTGCGCAAGCGCATTAAGTAATCACCTAAACCAACCGATTACAGGTCGTAAGCCCTGTCATCGGTCGTGCCTTGAGTTCCTGGTTCTTCTATAATATTCCAACTTCGTCTCTATTGAGATGGTAAAAAGTCTGCCAAAAAAAACACATTATTTCCAATAGATAAGTTACAAAGGAAAAAAAGGCAAAAATAGAGATAAAAATAACAAAATAAAAAAAAAACTGAATTCACAAGAATGGCTTTATAATAGTTTCGTTTTTAGTATATTTTATATTGTATATTAACACCAACTCTGGTAGGTTGGAAGAAATTTTCGTTTGGCAACAAGCCCGCCAGCGTTCTAATTATATGTACACAAGTTTAGAAATAAAAAATTACCTTAACAGAACATCGCCTTGTTGTATGCAATCTTCATAGCATATCATAAGTGTTTTCCACTGATAAGGAATATGGACAGTTTTACCAAATCTATTGTAGAAATTGATCGTTTATTTGTGAGCATTTGAGTTGAGCCCTTGAGTTCAACAATCGGCTCTTGAATTTGAGTTACTAAACTATCAAATACTATGAAGTATACACAAACCAACAGATGTCAAGTGTCGTGTTCACTACAATTGATATTTGATTGTAGGTACTTGCCTATTTCGATCAACTTAAAATCAAATGATTTTAACTCGTTTGGTAAATGTTTTACACTTGAAGGGTGAGTGCACTTGAGATGACGTCTCTAATAAAGTGCAAATTGGAAAGTAATGTGTTATTTTTTATGGTCGGTGCTTGCTATGCGTCTTTGATGGATTGGAAGAAATCACCTTCAGGCGAAATACATATATTCATATATTTTGTTTTATTAAGAACTGCATAATATTATGCTGATATAGTGAGATTTTGTATAACGTTTTACAATTTATTGAACATACATAAAAACCATCACGTCATGTAGGTATATTGTATATTTCCTATGCGGGGTACGCAGAGAGAAACGAACACCACACAATTCTATCCTGATATAAATGTTTTGCCACATTCTATTTAAAAATCTTTTTTTTATGATCGTGCAAGACTTTTCTCGCTGACCTGGCCCCCTAGACAACGTGTCATTTAGCTCAAGAAAAGATAACTCAATGTATGTAAGTGACAGTTGTCACGTGACGACCTGGCATCGCTTGCGCATAGTTCAGCAATAAGGTTCACCTCCCATTCTGAATTTTGGTAGTGCATTTGTAGGTGAGACGAGACTATTGTGTGGGGATACACGCACGTGTCGTTTTTTTTCTTTTAGATGGTAGGTAATGCACACCCGCACACCTGCCGCTGTCCACCCCACATTGTGGGATATGCCATGATGGTATGAATGAATGAATAGTACTGTTTCATAGGAATATTTCTGTACGCATTATTTCTACATGATAATGTAGGTACATACCTATCAAACAAGTTAAAGGTCGTGGGACTAGAAAATGAGTGGCATTTTCGCCCAGAACCAGCAACCCCAATATGATGAAGTAGGAAATTTGATTGTGAAATGAAGCATCAGCGCCATCTAGTGACGTCTGATGGGAAATTGAAGTTCCTGACGACTAGAAATATCTACTCAGGTTTATGCAAAACTACCTACAATTTGAAATTTAGGTACATTTTAAAATGTTACATTGGAATCGAATTAAGATTTTACTGTCTGTCAATTTCAGCATAGATAACACTACATAGTTCTTTGGACTTATCGCCAGACGCAATGAGAATAGCCTTGAGAAGCTGGTTGTCGTGGGTGGGGCTGAAGGTAGAAGGGGAAGAAGGAGATGCCTCACAAGATGGACGGACCAGATTAGGACTGCCACTGGTGGATCAGTTGTTGGAGCAATGAGGACGGCGATGTGTCGGGAGGAATGAAGGACAAATATACAAAATACACAACATCATCATGACAAAAAGAGAGCTATAGGATGGTCACGACCCTCAATAAATGGGGAATGCGACACTGATGATGATATTGAACACTATAAAGCAAATAATTTTATTTATTTTTTTTGCACTAGATATTCCTTAATTCTTTAATAATTTCACAATTTTTAAGGTAAGCACAAGATGATAGGGCACAAGGTGATTATTGTGTATTTCTATGGATTATGTGGCTTCATTGTGTTTTATAAAGATTGACTATCCCTGGAAAAATTTTTAAAGAGTAAGTAGGTACCTATATATTTATTGTATTTAAGGGGGGGGACTGCTGCCAACGTACCTATTTTTCAATTTGATATACCATAATTATTTCTTATCAAATCGTTTTGAAAAAAATAATTTAAATAGTTTGGATATTAATAAACAAAAATATACCATAACTTTGTGATAATGTTCTGTAAAAATTATTGTAGAAAAATAATGGCATACCCCGATTTTCAACGTTTATCATATATTTTTAATAAACTATAAGGCGTAGAGTAATATATTTTTTTTTAAATTAAAGAAGACAAAAATATCTAGAAAAATATGATGTGACGTTGCATTAATGCTTCAGGTTTAGTAAATAAACCTAAAAAACATTTATTTTCCATTCAGCGCCATTGCGTAATAAAAGTTTTTTTGGTTTATTTACTTAAACTGATGCGTTAATGCATGCGTTAATGATAATCATATCATATTTTTCCAGGTATTTTGTTCTTCTTTAATTTGTAAAAAAAAATATTGCTCTATACCTTATATTTTTTTAGAAATTTAAGTTAAATGTCTAAAATCGGGGTATGCTTATTATTTTCCTACAAGAATATATACAGAACATAATCAAAAAGTTAAGGTATATTTCTCTTTATTAATATTCAAACTAACTAGGTTATTTTTTTCAAAATGATTCGTTTAGTAATAATGATGGTATATCAAATTGAAAAAATAGGTACGTTGGCAGCAGTCACCCTCTTAAATCAAATCAAATAATTTTCTATATCCCAGGACGTGAGAGCATTTAGAATATTTTATTTGTTAATTTTATGCATAGTTACATATGTAGGTACTTACATAATTTACTTTATCGGTTTATATTTTTGTGTTAAGATATATGTACCTAACTATAAACATATTGTAATTTGTTGTATTGTGATGTTCGGTTCCGCTTTAATATTTGTTTGTAAATGACACAATAATTATGTAAAACCGAATTGTCAAATATTTGGCTTGGTAAAATTGTAAACTGCTAGCCCTAGAACAGGGTTACCTAGTTGGGCAGCAGTAATCTTATTAATAGTCGTTTTTTAAGGGAAAACGAAAAAGATAACTTTTGAAGAGGCCGTGTTCAATAAGGTATGCGTGGTACCACTAAGCGAAATCCTATGCTGGGGCTAAAGTATTTTGAAATAAAAATACTGTACCTAAGTATAAATACCTAGTGGGTATATGCCAAATATCAGACATACATGAATGTATTATGGGCATCAAAAAATGCATGATTGCCATGTTATTAAAAATATAAATGAGATTGAAAATTAATATAGGTAAAATCATCCCAAATACATCCCTTATGCACACAGTGCATTGAAACTGCACTTATGCGATAGTTCACCAACCTACCCCATACAAACCTTAAGTGCTCTTAATGCAGAATATTCGCTAACGCATTTATAATTCGATTTGTATGTAAATTTTCATATTTCGTCCCGGTTGTTAGTAATTGCCTGAAGCTACATATTTCATCAACAAACCACTTGACAAGTGCAAGTCGACTATCGTGTCATAGCTGCAGCAAAGTCGTTTGACTTCTGTGATGGCGTCCCGGATTCGATTTAAAAGGAGAATTTTTTCACTCCTCTAGTCTTTGCAATATCAAGTTTCTTTATTAATTGCCGACGTAGATTTATTTTGATATCCCAAACTGATAGGAATTTAATATACCAAATCAATATGATAATCTCTTGTGACGTGAATCCCTCAAATATATCCAAAATATACCAATATTGTTACTTTCGAAAGCCACGAACCTAAAAACAAACATAATACCTATTCTTATACGGTTTGTAGGTACCTATATGGAAAGACTGATGAACCTATTCGTAAAACATATGTTTTTTTTATAAAAATAAAAATGAATATGTCCTTGTTAAACAAGTACATAAACATCTTCCTACGTTCCCTAAAATAAGCTTAAATGCTTGTACTATAGGTGAACGAAGTCGGTCGAGGCAGGATTCGAACTCGCGACCACTAGATTACTAACCCAATGCGCTAAACGCTCTGTCATCGATCCATCTAAATATAAGAGTCTCTCTTATCCTTAGCTTTTATCCCACATGTGGTGGTGGTGGTGTCAGCTTTCCTTACTGCGCTCCTCCATTTTGTCCTATCCTGAGCATCGACCTCAGAAATATTACATGCCCGCATATCCTCCGCCAACAGGGCGACGATAATTTTGGTTTTTTGCCGGGAATTCTATATATGTAACACTGCCCAGTGCAGTGTTACATACGTTATCTGGCGGTTATCTTTGAATAAAATATCATCATCATCATCTTGCACCTCTTTCATTTTCATTTCTTGCCAATTAGTACATAGGACAAGCAGACAGTAATACAACAAATACCTAAGCCAAAAATGTTTGAGGAATATTTGGTTACAACATGAATAAATTGAAAAAGAAAAATCCTCTGCAATAACATAATATTTTTTGCTCTAGGAAAAGGAAACTAGAAGGAAATGGGGCGTTATGGCTATCCCAGATCATCTGGGGTCGGGCATTCTAGTCATCTCCCATGATCTGCGACTCTGGGTCGTCTCCTGTGGGATACCTTGTGCCGCCAGCTCCCTCTCGATACTCGTCCACCATGTCGCCGGCGGTCTGCCTCTTCCTCGTGGTTTTGAGGGGATACCGAGCACAGTTTTGACGGAGTGGGTGTCCTCCCTTCGCACGACATAGCCATACCATCGCTGTCTGCCCTCTTTCAATTTCTCCTCTTATGGGGTTACCTTAAAAGATCCTCTAACGTACTCGTTGCGAACTCTATCAAGGCATGTCACACCACATACCCAGCGCAACATCTAAAAAAAAAATATAAGACTGATTAAGCTATTCATTCGTGTCATCACGTCAAATCCCACAATGCGGGTTTACCAGCGACAGGTTTTCGGGTGTGGATTAACTTATTTATAAAATATAACACTCAATCTCGTTTCACCTTAAAGCGTACCTACCTACTACCTACATTCGAATGGGTGGTGAACCTCATAACTGAACTAAGTGAGATGTTATTGTTGCCTGTTATATTTTCGATTATCCGGCTCTTACGAGACACCCGAAAACGATGATTGTAGAAAAAAGTGGAATCACTATTCTAAGCTGGTGCCTCGCAGGTTTGATTACTTTATTTTCAATAATAGGGTTGGTACCTGCATGTCATTTATGTTGTTATGTAGTTTTCTATCTGTGGTTAGTAAATATGCCGCAGGAAATTCATAGGTAGGTATTTATAATAGTAGGTAATAAAAAATACTTAAAAGAACCCGATTAAAAAAAACCAAAGTATATAGGTACCTCTATATAACATTATTCTATACAATCCTTTAGATGCCTCGCTCTTCAAGCATACATTTTTCTGTATATAATAAGTATTTGAAATTCAGGACTTGTATTATTTAAAAAAAAACTATTTCAATACATTCAAAAGAAACTCTTGAAGGGGATATACAGTTTGTAATATTGTTATTAATAGGTACCTACTTATGACAGCTTGCTTCTTTCAAGGATGCTACATAGATACATACCTACTTTAAAATATTTTAATAGGTAGGTACCGTACTTGGTATGTTTTATGGAGTAAAAATAACACCTGATACTCTCCTTATTTTTTATATATTTTTTTACAGCATCCAGCGTATATATGTACAGGAATATGCCGCGATAGAATGAACGATTTGGATTTTATAGACGGCTCTCGCCGGTCAAATATTAAAAAAATGAATACAAAACCTATCTTGGCGAGAAAAGGTTGCTGAAGTGAGCAGGAAATTTCATTATACCCTTCACTCATTAAATATTGCAAAATTTTTTGCCTTTCTCCGTCAAAATATCGTTATGCCAATGAATATTACTCCCTTTCCTTGATTACGCTGATGTATGCTATTTAGACGCTAATCAGGAACTCTTTGATAAATTGGAGCGATTACAAAATACATGCATTCGATATATTTTTAAATTGAAAAAATTTGACCACATATCGGAATACCGATCTCTTTTAAGGTGGTTCTCTATCAGGCAGCGTAGGAACCTACATACCCTCACACTTCTATACAAGGTCTTAAACAACTCCAATGCTCCAGTTTATCTACGAAATCAATTTCACTTCCTCTCTGAACACGGGTTGCCTCTTCGTTCAAATACTGAAAGAACGCTCAGTATCTCAGTACACAATACTTCCTTTTTCACCACCTCTTTCTCCGTACAAGCAGCTCGTCTTTGGAATCACATCCCATCGCAACTTCGAGTTTCATTAACACTTCCCGCTTTCAAAAGAAATCTGAGGAATCATTTCCTTACACATAACACCTAAATTTGTCTCCTTATCCTTTCCTTGTCCCCCCCCCCCTCTCCTGTCCCCTCCGTTTCTTTATTGTTTTTGCTTAGGTATATGATTTTTTTCATTTTATATGTTTTATTTTCTTTATAGCTTTTGCTTGTATTATATAAAAATTTTGGTACATGTCATAAATGTAATAGTATTTCACCAAATGAATATGGTTGGTTGGAAGATATTGCCATTTGGCAATAAGCCCACCATTGTGCACTTGTGCTCAGAAAGTTTAAAATAAATAAATACAAAAAATAATGAATTCCTACAAAAATTAAATGAATTTTACGTAGGCAGGAATGAAAAGCAAAATTGATTGTGTTTTTACATCTGTTTTGAAAATAAGATTTAGAGTCTAAGACACTGAAGTATTTTTCTAGTCATGATTTTAAGAGTTTGGATTGGAGTTCTATCAGGGGAGTGAAGGGAGTCCTAAAAAATAATTTACATTCTGTCACTCAAAACGAAGAGTGCTTTGTTTTCCTGTCAATACGGAACTGCGGTAGCTACAGTGCGATCACAAAATATATATAAAATAGTTTATAATAAACTTGTATATTTTGTGCACTGTAATAATGCGAGAGACATGGACAGAAGACGCATGAAATTACATAAAGTTAAGCATCATAATGCCATAAAAAGTCAAAAATAAACCAAAATTACGGAAAATCAGTGGTGATGTTCACGTTCACTGAAATAATAATTGTGACCACCGAACTGGCTACTTGCGTTTTTATCCAAACCTTTGTTATTAGTAATAAAAGTTTATCTGTTTATGACTGTATTGTTTGGTTAAAGACTCAAAATATTTAGTAGCACAAAACAAACTGCTTTGTAGTCACTATAGTTCGGTTAATTTTAACATAACTTTTTTTCAGTGTTCATCACTTGAGACGCATTCCACAAATGCAAAATTGAATCGAACCCAGGATATCTGCACAGAAATCTCAATCTTATAACACATATTATTTAGGGAGTCGGAATATCGAAAATGCGATGTAGTTCATAATTCGAAAATGCGTTCATATTTCGAAATTCATAATTCGAAAATACAGTTTACAATTCATAATTCAAAAATACTGTTTACTTTTCTTAGTTCGGAAATATTTATTTAACTTTTTGTACATAATATAAACAAATATAATGCACACTGGTGAGCTTATTGCCATTAGGCAATTTCTTCCAACCAACCAGATTACAGAGTTACAGAATTATACATGTACATCAACAAAAAATGAAAGCTATAAAATGACAAAGAAAATATACATAACACCAAGATAAATAAAAAAAAACATAGCCAAAAAAAGGATTGGAAAGGAACAAGAAGGACAAATCGAGATCAGGTGTTTGGGGGATAAATATTACGTAGCAAAGTGAAGGAAGGAAAAGGAGAGGGATCAGGTATTATCGGAGAGATATCCCTGCTTTAGTCTTTTCTTGAAAATGGAAAGCGAGTTTGACGAAGTTATATCAGGACTCAAATTATTTCAGCGTCTTGCTGAACGTACTACAAAGTTTTCAATTCATAATTATTCGACGATAGTTGTCAATATTCATAATTCGAAAATACAGTTTTCATATATCTACAGTTTCTATTCACAATAATTTTAGCCCCGGCACAGGTGTTTTACCTAGTGGGGCATTGCAGTTAAGAATTTTATTTGTCAATTATGTATATGTACGAATAAATAAATAATTTATAATAATTCGAAAATACAGTTTTCAAATAATTCTTGCGCGATTTCTAGTCTTAAAATTGGATATTTTTATTTTGTTGAGATATATCTCAATCCCCCTGTCGGCACTTAATCTTATCTCGCGATATTTTTTGGTTGTGCTTTTTAATCTTCCCGCATGATGGCGCCAGTGAAGCGGGAAAACGACAATGATTGATGTGATCCATCCTATATGCGTAGATCCAATGATTTGCTATATATTCTTATTTATATTCACATGATACCTATTTCAATAAAATATTCTCGCTTTTCCCTAACCGACTTAACATCCGTCGACATTTGACGAATTTCTTCTTCGTACTCTCAAATCCATCCTACACGCATCTCGCATTTTCTGATCTTAATTATTGTCTCGAACATTTCCTTGCGAATGTGTCCTGGAGCCTTTTGGATATTTCTTAAACAGACTTGAATCCAAATTAAAGACACAATACTCTCCCATGCGTCCTTAGCAAGTAGCGAGTAGGTACCTATTAACTAAATAGTGTTTTTCCAAATTCTTCTTTTTCTTGTACCGTGTCAGGAATCCCTTGACGTTGGCTATGTTTATTTATTTATTTATTTTCTCTCAGAAAGCTACAGCACCGGCTTAGCTGTGAGGCGCCGGCTTAGAATAGTGCTTCCACTCTTTTCTATTATTGTTTACGAGTGTCCCGTAAGAGCCGGGTAATCGAAAACACAACAGGCAACAATAACATCTCACATAGTTTACCAATGAGGTTCACCACCCATTCTGAATATAGTGCCTTTTTGGGTGAGACGAGACTGGTGTGTGGGTATACACGGATGTGTTGTGCTCCCTTTTATAAGGCAATGCACACCCGCACACCTTTCGCTGGTTACCCCACATTGTGGGATATGCCGTGATGGTATGAATGAATGGAATGTATAAAAGTTGAGCCAATAGCGCTTTCTTCGATTCAAAAATGATTAAAATACAAGATAAAAGAAAAATTATAAAGATAGATAAAAAACAAAGATTTGCACATATTATACAGTTAACGAGTATGTTTCAGGAGGAGGAGGGATCTTTAATGAATGAGTAGGGGATTATTGGATTGTGTATTAGAGTTTAAGAACATCTTTATCTGTTTTTGGTAATGTTGTAAAGTGTCATGAAAAATATCTGTTATGACAAAGACTTCCCTGTTCTGTGCTGCCCGTAACAGATCCTCCACTCGAACTATTATCCCCGTCCATTCCCAGATGACAACTCCACTTTGTACCTATCTACTATTTAAGTATCGGGTGGAGAACATATTTTTTCAAACCATGTTTGTTAAGAGGCTAAATTGTAAATTTTCAATATCTTTTCCCCCAAAATATACGTCTTTAAAATAAAGAACAGTTTATCCAACTGTCGATTTGTTCAGGAGAACTTTGTTCTCTTAACATATCGACAATGTATCAAGCTAGAATACGCGAGAATTGTATGGAGAGGTCTACTTTTTTCACGGCTTTTCCAACTTTTAAGTCAAAAAACACCAACTTAGAGGCTTCGCAGCATATATGTTCCATACACGGATTTACTCAGAATTCGGAGTAGAACATTTCGTGTGTCTGTGTGTGTGTGTGTGTGTGTGTCTGTGTGTGTGTCCGTCCCCCCCTTATAACTTTTGATCCGCTCAATTTACAAAGCCTAAAATTTCAGAATATATAAACAGTTACAGGCCTACAAAACTTTTATACTCGGAATTTTGAATTTTTGTTTCAGTCAGGGGTTATCAACTTTTGAATTTTTATTTTATTTTTCCATATATCTCAGAAACCATAAACGCTAGAACGCTGAAAATTGGTACAAGCATAGACAAATACAAAATCTCAAATTAGTTTTTTCAAAAAAATTTCAGGGTTTCTCAAACATTTTTTATTAAGAAAAATATTTTTTTTTTATGATAAATTTATGAGTTTAACTGCCTATATTTCCAAAACTTTTACAATTATCGAAAAAAGCCGAAACACCCCAACTAGATAATTTAATTTTCTATAAAAAATATTAACATTGTAGTAGAAGATCTCAATTTTTTTTTAACAATTTTTTTAAAAATTGAATTTAGTGACGACATCGCTTCATACATTTTGTATGGTCGTCGCCTATACACAATATGTAAGAAGACTTAATAGTTTGATACTTCATCTCCAAACATACATACATACCATCATGCTATTTGCATATTCTGGGTAGGAAAAAGGATCTTCCTCCATACTATCCTATCTTGACATACATACCTACATATGTTGTATAGAAAACAAAATATCTGAAAAATATTCAATAATTTGTATCTATGGGTTTATAGTTTGGTACATATTCTTCAACTATACATACTATCGCTATCGACAGTTGGATCTCATGTGTTACATGCAACTAGTATATTTAAATTTGTTTAATACTTATCTTGTAAAAATAGTTTTAAGAAAACCATTTTTTAATGTTAGTAACTAAAAAACTACATGCTATATGACGTAGATTTTTATTGCAAATAATGTTTCATGCGCAGATAAGCGAAAATTCTGTAGGTATATTTTTTAATAAACTAATTCTCTTCTTAAAATCGAACCCATGACCCCGGTATGTAAATTAAACAACTGTGCTGTCAACTACTGTCAATTTATCATATACTTTTTTGTACATAGGTAGGTACATATTTAAAGAAAAATAAAGAACACATTCTCGAATCCTGTAGGTAGGTACAATTATAAGTAGGTATAATAATAATTATAAACACTTCCTTGCACCCTGCGCAAATGGCGAATTTCTTCCAACTAACTAGTGTTTGAATTGAAAAACCTATTGAAATAAATTTCTCCTCTGCTGGGGATCATACCCAGTTTTCTAGCCGTTGTGTTAGGTATATTTATTTATAAAATTCTTATCTACCTACTTGAAATCGAACCAATTACACCTGCAAAATCAAATTACTAACCACTGTGTCCATTGTATATCAAAAATTTTCCTTTTTTTATTATTTTTATTTATAAGGAATTGTGCAGTTTCAAGTTGATGTAGGATCCTATACATACGAAATCTATTAAATCTAGTACGTACTCGATGTGAATAAAACTATTTTTATTTTAATGAAATAATAGTTGTAAAATTTGATGTAAAAATAATCTTTAATTATTACTTCTATTCGCACAGTGTTCAATGTGGTATTATAAATTGAAATCTGTAGATTTAGTACTAGTATCGCCATCTATGAACGGAAAGCAAAACTATCGAGTGAAGCGCTCTATCATAAGTCCAATAACTTTCTACTCAGTCTTGCCTAATAATAGTACATTATTTAATTCATACTAGTTGCATGTAACACATTAGATCCAACTGTCGATGGCGATATTATGCATAATTGAAGAATACGTGCTAAACTAGGTATTAACACTTAAACACAAATTAATAAATATATAGGTACCTAATACAGTCAATCCAGCCGAGTTCGCTGATAATTATTTCTAATTTTTCGACTGATAATTTGTGATGGAATTCCATTATCAATTATATAAAATTACTTAAAAAAATAAGTAAGAAAACAAATTATAACTTTTTTCCACTAATTTAATATATTAAATTAATAAATATTTAAAGATTTTTTGCCATTTTTAATAGTTAATTAAACGTCTATGCCATTTTCAATAGTTAATTAAACGTCTATGCCATTTTTAATAGTTAATTAAACGTCTATACCATTTTTTAACGATCACAAATCACCAATTTCCTTAATCGAAAAATAATCGTAATGAAAAAAAATTTAAATTCGAACGCTAACAAATAATTATAATTGTATTTTAGTCATGTAATCACCCAATTTGGTTCAATTCGTTCATCCCCAATCTACAGTCCCCTGTTCAATAGCAGTCTCCACATCCCATCTCCCCTCAAGAGCGGGTGAGTATCTGTGTATGGTAAATTAACCTCTTAAAATTGTCTGAGATTTCTTTTCCATTGGCCAACGAGATAGGAACTCATTATTTAACTTTTGCCCGGAGGTTATACGACTTAAAAATATATTTTTCTATTCATCGATTGCTATTTTCATCTGAAAATGATTACTTGAAATTAATTGTAATAAATAATAAGGTATATATTACACAGGGTACCTATGGCCCGGTATTTGACTTGGCCCTGAAATTGTAAGATTCAGCAATCCAAATTAAAAGTTATGGGGAGATTAAATTTCATTAGCGTATTTCAGTGCAAAATAAAACGTCAGTTTCATAATCTTCAACTATAGACATATTTTACGTTTTCTATGGTTATTGTCTATAACGCATCTGTCAAATTGTCAATAACATTAAATGATACGTGACGCGAAGCTGTGACTAAATATTATTTTATTATAATAACACCACATTATTATATTTGTTTCATTACACAATATGGTACGTTTTCATTTTTTATACCTATCAATGATAATTAAAATCAATCATTGTAGTGACAAAATATACATCTAGGTATATATTTTACAGATGGGATCTGGAACTAAAGGTAGGCGCGCATGGAAGCTAATTTCATCGGCCGATTAATAATCGGTGAGTTACAACATACGAATTACATGTAAGAGCGCGCATGAAAGCTAACAGAATCGGCCGATTTTAAAATCTGTGACGAGACACAAAAAATTCGGCCGATCGAGATCGGCCGATTTTTTGTAACCAATCTTGTTGTATGAGAGGGCGCGCATGGCGCATGCTCGCCGATAATTTAATCGTCCGAGCGCAGTAGATCGAGAAGTACGTTCTCAGTGCTGCCAAACGAAATGTCAGATGAAATAAAGTTTGATTCGGAAAAATTAATTATATTAGTTGAAGCACGTCATTCATTATATGATAAAAAATTATAGTAACCGCCAAATTAAGCAAAAATTATGGTTGGAGATAAGCGAAATATTAATAACTGGCTGGGAACAGCTAAATCATAATAAAAGAACTGAATTGGGTAAGTTATTACTTAATTGAATAATAGTTACATAGGTAATTTAATAAATATTCCGCTTAGTGAATAAAAACTTAACTGTGTTTCAAGTGTTTTTTTTTTTAAATTTATAATTATGAACTTCAACTGTGTCAATGAAAAAACCTTAAAAAAAGTTTTATATTATATATACTTGGTTCACTATTGCGTCTGTACATTTGCTCTGTCACACAATAGTTCTTTTCTGTTTCCCGCGCAATGTTTGTATTTTCCCGCTTGTACGCGCGCGGAGCCCATCATAATGATTTCTAGGTTATGTTTGGTAAATTATGATCTGTCAATTTATTTATCTTTTCCCGTGCAATACATACCTTTTACCGCGCAATACAAAGGTACCGCAGTTTTCTGTTTCCCGCGCAATGTTTTTCTTTTTCCCGCTTGTTGTACAGGCGCATGGAGCCCAAGTTAATAATTTTTTGATTAAGTTCGGTAAATTATGATCTGTCAATTATTTCTAATCATATGAATGTTGACCGCCGTGTTATTTCCAATTGTACGATTCTAGAAGCTTCCATGCGCGTTAGAACCGATCGGCCGATTTTTTATCGGCCGATAAATAAATCGGCCGATAATAATCGGCCGATTTATTTAAGCTTCCATGCGCGCATTACCTTATATAGAACATCTAGGAATACACGGATTATATAGAAATAGGATGGATCGTTTCAAAGTGATATGAAAAAAACATTTGAATATGGCTTACAGTCTGCTTTGTTCGTCGTCAGGTAATACATTATCATTTATGTAAGAAAAATAATATCTTATATAGAACATCTAGGAATACACGGATTATATAGAAACAGGATGGATCGTTTCAAAGTGATATGAAAAAAACATTTGAATATGGCTTACAGTCTGCTTTGTTCGTCGTCAGGTAATACATTATCATTTATGTAAGAAAAATAATATCTTATATAGAACATCTAGGAATACACGGATTATATAGAAACAGGATGGATCGTTTCAAAGTGATATGAAAAAAACATTTGAATATGGCTTACAGTCTGCTTTGTTCGTCGTCAGGTAATACATTATCATTTATGTAAGAAAAAAGAAAATACATATTAAAAACATGTAGGTACCACTTCTATATTGTGTTTTGTTACCAACAAAAATAAATCATGATTATAATTATTATCATGCATAGTTATTTGTAGTAAAAATGAAATAAAACATTAATGAGTACCGCTGTGTTGGCTGGCATTGCAGGGTTTTGGGCGAGTTTATTGTACTCCCTGGTTAGTGCTTTCTGCCTTCGAAGGTTGGGTGGAGGTATGTGACTTAAGATAGGTAAAAAATGCATGGGCGTAGATCTTATGGTTCCCGTGATAATGCGCAAATTTGCGCAACTGAAAAAACTGAAAAAAATATTATGACAATCGAACTGGCTACCTACGTACCTACGTTTTAGACAAACCTTTATTATCAGTAGGTAATGAAGGTTTATCTATTTATGACTGTAATGTTTGGCTGTGTGCACAAAACATTTGGTTACGCAAAACCAAATGTTTTGTAGTCACTATAGTTCAGTTATTTTTTACATGATGATTTGTTGCGATTAACAAAAAAAAAATAAGTGAAGTGTATACCTATAATCGAATATTTTTATTATTGCATATGCGCAAACATTGGATTTTTTTTCCCTGTCGGGAGTCAAAGATATTTTTTTATGCATTTTTCGCATAGAAGTCACCCCTGTCACCATTGTCACCTCAGATATAAGAATTGTAGCTTTCATTATTTACAAAAAACCAATTCTCTCAATAGATGGCGTTCCAACAAAATAAATAAAAATAATAAGATTGTTGTTCATAATTTCACCCATAGATGGCTGTAGTAAAAATTCCTTATTTTCAAGCGAAGAGAATTTCAGTATTACAATATATAGAACTTTCAAAATTGAATTGATAGGGATCTCATTAAAAGGCATAATTGGTGAACGTTGCGCAAGCGCATAAAGTGATCACGTAAACCAGCCGATGACAGGTCGTAAGCCCTGTAGGTGCCTTGATTTCCCGGTTCTCCTACAATAAATATTCCAACTTCGTCTCTATTGAGATAATTAAAAAATCTGTATACCTATAGTTGAAAATACACCTGACCAGTGTTAATTTTTTTTTTTTTTAATTGAGTTAAAATTTTGTCATAGTAAAAACATGTAGGTAGGTCCTTTTTATAGTAGTGTTGAGACCCAATTTTTTATTTTAAATATAGTAATATTTCACTTTATTTTGATAAATAATATTAACTGATCGATCAATCCAACAGACCCGATATACGGTTAATTAAAAAAATAGGTTATTTACTAAAAACTATACTGAAGTGGCTCGACATAGAGAACGTTGTTATAGTAGTGTTAACTAGTAGTAAGTAGTGGTAGTGATTATTAGTTTTAACAAAGTGATGTGTATAACCGTCTTCAAATATCAAAGAGGAGGTTGTCAATTCGACATGATTTTTTTTAATAAAGATATTTATCAAATCCTCGGTAATTAAAGAAGCCAATCACAGTGTGAACGAACGAATGTCACTTATATTATTTCAAGATGTCACCCCTTAATTAACGGAGGGGGTAAAAATTAATTTGACAAGTCAAAGATGGCGTCACAAGCCGCAACCCCTTCCGTGTGTATTTTCTTCCGCCGAAATTTTCATTTCATATTTACAGAAAGTCAAACTTCATCATCATGTCGACGGAGAGTTAAATATGCAAAACTAATTAAAGATTTGGCATATTCATTTTGTAAACAGTGCACGCGGGTCGTCGAAATACCGACCACGTTTCTAAATACCAATCATTTTATGAAAATAATTTTTGTCAAGTACTTCGGTACCCACCTGGTACTTCGAAGGGCATTTGAATTATATATTTCGGTAATATTTTCCTGAGAAAATTTTGAATTGAAATTTTGTGTAGTATTTTAGTTAGGACAATTTAATACAATTTTAATAATCAAATATTGAAATTCACTGGAATATGTGTTTTACAAAAGTATTTACACGTAAAAATAAAATAATGACTGTTTTTGTATTACAAATAAAAATAAAATTAAATATTTAGGAGTAATTATTGACAGTGTAGCCTAAAATGGAAAACTCAAATAAACAACACGTGCAGCTAAATAAAACTTATTTATATATTTATATAACCTTAGAAACATTCTTAACTAAATATTATTTTAAAAAAATATATGGGGAGGGATATAAAACATAAATTTTGTCTCTAGAAATTGCACAGATTGATATTTAAAATTATAATGAAAAAAAATCATCTAACTACCCAACTTTTCATAATTTTCATGTGCGATTTTTAAAAATAATTATGAAAAAAAATGTTATTTTAAATAGGTACATATGTAAATAGGAAAGAAAGTACAAAAAAAGTAAAGAAAGAAAGTACACATAGGAAAGTCACGCCATACCTAATAGAGGAATAGACAAAATATAGTAGGTCAATTGTGCACACCGCCTACAAGTTTTACAAGTTTACATGTATAATGGGGTGGTGTGGTTCAACCGACTCGAAGCAGATCTGACACTGGCAACTGAATTAAACAACTTCGAAACATAAATACAAATTATAATAGACTTATCCAACTGTCGATTCGTTCATGAGAATTCAATTCTCTTAATGAATCGACATTATTAAGCCAAGATGCGTGTACGAAGGAAAATTTTGTATGGTGTAGTGGACTTTTTGCAAGCTAATAACACCAACTAGAGGCCTCGCAGCATATATGTTCCTATACATGGATTTACTCAGAATTCGGAGTAGAACATTTTATGTGAGTTTTGTGTGTGTGTGTATGTGTGTGTGTGTCTGTCTGTGTGTCTGTCTGTGTGTCTGTCTGTGTGTCCCCCCCCCTTATAACTTTTGATCTGCTCTATTTACAGAGCCCAAATTTTCAGAATATATAAACAGTTATAGGCCTACAAAACTTTTATACTCAGAAGTGTAAATTTTTGTTTCAATCAGGGGTTATCAACTTTTGAAATTTTGGTTAATTTTTCCATATATCTCAGAAACCATAAAAGCTAGAACTCTGAAAATTAGTATAAACATAGACAAATACAAAATCTCAAATTATTTTTTTTTTAAATTCCAGGGTTTCTCAAAAGTTTTTTATTAAGAAAAATATTTTTTTTATGATGAATTTATGAGTTTAACTGCCTATATTTCCATTTTTTATTAAAATATCGAAAAAAAGCCGAAACACCCCAACTAGATAATTTAATTTTCTATAAAAAATATTAACATTGTATTAGCACATCTCAAATTTTTTTTAACAATTTTTATAAAAATTGAATTTAGTGACGACATTGCTTCATATAATTTGTATGGCAATAGCTACACACAATAATCTAAGAAGACTTAATAGTTTGATACTAATCTCCAAACATACATACATACCATCATGCTGTTTTTATATTCTGGGTAGGATCAAAGACCTCCATACTATCCTATCTTGACATACATACCTAGGTACATGTGTTGTACAGAAAACCAAATATCTTAAAATATTAAATAATTTGTATTTATGGGTTTATAGTTTGGTACTTATTCTTCAACTGTACATACTATCATTATCGACAGTTGGATCTCATGTGTTACATGCAACTAGTTAAATATTGACTAATTTGTAAATAAGATACATTCACTTCATTTTGTACAGCAATAATTATGTACCTACATATATATTATAATTTTTTGTTTTTTTTTTTGTTTTAAATGTCTCCTTTACACACTAATGCTTGCACTCTGGTAAATGCCAATTAGTTTTTTATTGTGTATCTTGAGGTTGTGTTTTTTGAATATGTTTTTTATGTAAAATAAATGAAAAAAAATGTTTTTGTGTAGGTACAAATTCATTTTAAGCTGGGAACACAAAAGAGCTAAACATCTTTTCTTAGCATCTAGTTATAATAACAGCATAACAATATACTGTAATATGATTCTGAATCAGTTTCCCATGTATTGTACATACATAATATGTACATTGTACATCATCAAGTCGTGGTAGTGGTGGGTGGGGGAGCTGCCTGGGCGTCTCAAGATAACACGAAATCCCATATAGCTCCGGCGCTTAACCAAAGCGTGAAGCGTCACTAATCTGACATTTGAACTTTCATATTCTCTCCTATACGATTATGTGCTCCTGGTATGAATGTAAATAAATGGAGGAAAATATTCTTATCGCGTGCTTTTTGAGAGATTTTCGAATGTGTCATATTAAATATTATAGGTATGATGATTATAATTTGATGTTTCATATGAGATTATATCCTATACGAATATGTTCTCCTGGTATTTGAAGGAAAATCTTGTCGCCTACTCTTTCATAGATTTTGAATATGTCATGGGTTATAAAGGTACGTAATGAATATGTATTATACTAATGTGAGTGAGACTATGAATTTATGTAAACACAGAAGTAGTTTAGGTACTCGGTTCTCTCTGCTTAGCACAGTAACAAGAAAATGACGTGATTACATTATAATGTATTTTCTTACAAATTCATCGCTTTTCTCATACGTTTTCAACCACAGAAAATGCAAATAAAGAGGCGAATTTCTCAATATATTACCAGGAGAGCAGCACTATAGAAGAGGTCTAAACTCTCCTGGTGGTTAGTAATTTGATTTGGTGACCCGTGGAGAACGAGAGAGAGAGTAGCTATATATATTACATATGTGTATGTATGTGCTGTGCCCATCCGGGCCCGAACTACCGACTCACGGCTCGCGAAGTTTTCTTCACGGCCTAGCGGGCCACGAAATTCGGGTTTCAGGCTTCACTCGCCTTCGAGGTCTGTTGGACTGGCCTTCATGCAGAAATGATTTCCACCAGGTTATATATAAGGAGAACAGACGTTCCAGGGGGTCAGTTTTGCAGCGGGTTTTGAAGGACTACTATCCTTGCATGCACACGTGACAATCCTAAAGATGAAAATATTTAAAAAAGAAAAAAACAACGATTTTCATTGGAATTGTGGTGTAGTCAACAATTTGAGTTGTGCTCTAGTGACATATCAGCGAGTTTAAAGACAATTTTCTTAACAAGTATCACGAGGAAAATGTCAAGTGATATTATAATATAAGTACCTACCTACCTACCTGCAGCTGTAGGTATTAACTTGGCCGTTAGATAATTATTTAAAATTTTAACGAGACAAAGTTTTTAAATGTGTTTTAAATCTCGATCTGTGAAACGATAAATATTATAAGTCTGTGGCAGCTTGTTATAAAATAAACAGTGTAATTCTGTATGTAGTCATCGATATGTTTAAGTTACAAATGAGAGAGTGTATTTAGAGTTAAGTTCGTTGGAAGATGTTGTTATTATTTGAAAATAAACTCGTCATTTGTACAGCGTGTAAGAAAGTGCTATTGAATTAATCAACTAATTTAATTTAGAACCATAAAAGCTCTAAATTTTCAATCTTTAAATATAATAGAAAAGTTTCTTGTGATTTCATATTAATATGAGTTATATTTTTGTGCGCAAATATTCAGTACATAATACATTGACGAGAAGTGAAAAGTGTTAAATTTCATACCTGATTTGGGGTAGGTACGTATGTTTGTATGTATGATCTTCTTATTTTTCTTCGGCCATCTCTAATGCTGGATGTAGGCCTCTTCTAAGTTCTTCCATTGGTCCTTTTTTGGGCTTTTGAGACTCATCAACCTCCAGAGGCTGCATGGCTTGATCTCCATTTCAGAACTCCAGGTTTATATGATATTTAGTAAAAAAATGATGCGTATGTGATCATGGTCGGTGAGTAAAAAAATTAAATACATATGTTATCGGTAAGTAAGTACATACATTAATAGTATAAAAGAAAATTGTTTAACATTTGATGCAAATTTTGTTTCATTATTATTATTTTTTTGTGTTTCATTTTAGTTCCTAGTTGTTATGTTTAGCATTAGCATTCATTTATTTTTCATCTTTGTTTTTATAAAAGTGCGAGTTCTTTGTTATATTACATATTTTTTCTGTTGGTTGGAAGAAATTGTCGAATGGGAATAGGCTTGTATTTTATGAAATGTATTTTTAAATTACCTAATATTTTACAATAAATATTAATATATTAAATAGAGATTTTTTTAAATATTGAATATGTCCTTGTAACAAGTAGGTATATTATACATCCTCATACATTTCCTATATTAAGTATAAATGCTTGTGCTATATGTAAACAAAATAGGTCGTGGCAGGATTCGAACTCGCGGCATTTGGATTACTAATCCAGCGTGTTAACGTCTCTGCCACAAAAATCGTAAATATATCTGTTAGTTACACGAGAAGCACTACAAAATGAAATGAAAAAAATAAATGTTCCTATGAAAATATGAGTTGGTTGTGGCTAACACTAAACTACGCTTGAAAATCGATAAATCATAACTCGAAAATAATCCATAGTTCGAGGTACCTAGTGGAAAGTAAAAAATAGATAATTGATATTTTTTTATTTGATGATTGAATTGAATACGATGTACCCACCTCAGAACAAGCTTCCCATTCATAGACTACGTAGGTATAGGTATGAATCATCAACTTGCTGGCTATGGCAGTCATAAATCCACCGGAGCGCGATAACCCTGGAAAGGCGTAATTTGCAAATTGATACAAATGAAACATTTCTGCAACCCTACCTACATTCAAGACATAATATATATAAATCTTAACTACGTAGGTACCTACCCACCTACCCATACCTGACGAGGAGCGGTTCAACAAAATGTACCATGTAATATCAGTAGCGAAATTGCTTATAGAAACCGAAAATCTTGGCTTGCCTATGAATATTATTAAGAAAGTCAAGAACTAATATTTATTTATTTGTTTTATTGCAACCATACCTACTACAAGATTAAAAAATAAACCGTTTGTAGATACGATGCTTTATAGGGCCACAAATGTAAATATTATTTTGGAATGTGATTTTAAAAATGTTTTTCATGGCCACTGAAATGAACAACGATGCAAAAAAAAACATTAAATTTTCGACATTTCCCAATTTTCTTCCAGGGTTTGCCTATTCCGAAGGTTCTAGACTCGCCCCTGCCATCTATAAATGAAAAAGTTGCGCAAGTAGTGAAGTGATCACATCATGAGGGAATCTACTAAATGACTGAAAACAGCGTTTCAGTCGGAAACGGAAACACAAAATTTGTTGATTTTTTGCATTTTGAGAACTATCTATCGTTAGCTCAGTTGGTTTGGTATCTAACTACTGATCCACGATTCCATTCTCGGGTTTGATTCCCGGTGGAGATACAGTATTTAATTAGAATCGTAAGTCTCCAGAATAAATCAGTCATTTCATTTTGATTTTATACGCTCTAAGGTACTTAAATGATTTATTAGGTACTTTTTTATTTCTCTACGACATATTATAACTATAGTTATGGAGTCATTCTCAATAGGTGTCGCGTAGAGATTGCGTACTATGATTTTCATCGTGACGTTTTTGTGCGTATGGCGTATTGATTAAAACCCTAACTATAAATATTTGACGGGCTATAGAAGTTGATATTATCATATACGATTAATTAATCATTTAAATCCGTTTATTTTTGTATGATTTATATGTCAAAATAGACAAAGTATTCTCACTTGCTTGAATAAAGAATCTTCATTTTTTTTTTCAAAAACTTACCTACCAATATTTTTTTTATTTAACCTAACAAATATACAGTCATAAAAACAATTATTACAACAAATTCAATATATCATAGACTAATTTTGTGTGCGGATATTATATTTGTTTTTAAGCTGCACAGTATAAAACAATTGGGTACCAACTATTAAAAATTAGTAGGTACTTACTCAAAATTCAGGAGTAGAAAATGGACAAAAGTGGGAAAGGAAGGTTTAAAACAATAATTGTTTTGAAATAAAAAATGAAAAAAATTAAGGAGAACTCAGAAGTTTCTCTTTATATTCGTATATTGAACAGCAAAATATATCAAGAGAACCAAACTCTTTACCAAGTCTATGTATTTTCTGAATAGGTGGGTGAATATAATATTAATTACACTGAATTTTTTTGTTAACATAAATAATATTTCATGTTAATAATAATAATAATAATAATGAACACTTCCTTGCACCCTTCGCAAGTGGCGAGTTTATTGCCATATGGCAATTTCTTCCAACTAACCAGTGTTTCCAGCAATATTTGCGTGAGAAATAAATTAAATAAATAATAATGTTAAAATTAACTTAACTATAATGACTACAAAACATTTGGTTTTGTGTAACTAAATGTTTTGTACAGTCATAAATAGATGAATCTTTATTATTGTTACCTTTATTGTTAAACTTTTACAGCGGTACTAATAACGAAAAAGTAGCGAGGTTGAACTATGGAATAGAGTGACTAAAACCTAACGGCCAAAAATCTTACTAATAACCAAGTTTTAAAACTTCTATTTTATTCCATGGTTTATATCACCATGGTAACGCTAAACCATCCGGTCCCCTAGTTTAGTGTTGGAATAGCAATAGTGAATTCGTGAGCTGTCAAAAGTCAAATAGACCGCGCGTATTGTATTTTGTCATTTTTAAAGAAATACTTTTTTTAATTATGGACAACAATCTGTTTGATTATAGAATCGGCGATTTTGAAAGATCGTTTCAAGAAATTGAGCAGGTGGAAAGTTTTTTGATGACGCAAAATTTATAAGGTGTGTTCATAGGTGCGTTGTAATCCGTTTGTTGATTACGACGACATTAATCTTAGAAGAAAGTACAGATTTTCAAAGGCAGGAGTTAGACATCTCGTAGATTTATTTGGAAGAAGGCAATTAAATGAAGATATTTATTTTCCATTGACAATTGTTTTAAAATAAATGTAATAAGTTATGTTGTAATAAGTTAAATTATTGGGAATTCAACCAAAACGTGACGATACATAAACAGTAAACCATCAAAACCATGCAGTAAACAAACAATGACAAACATAGAAATACGATGATTCTCGATAGATGTCATAGATGACGGCTAATAAAGTCATAGAGAATGAACAAAAAATAGCATAAAGTACCTAAAGAAAAATTCCGAAATTCCCGTTAAATGGCTGCGTTCACACAACATTCATTCCGTATTCCATGGTTTACTTAGTCCTTGTACATTTTAACATTATTAGTAAGAACCCACTAAACCACGAATTAGTGCCTAATACGTGGTTTACGTAGTGCGAGGTTTAGTTGGCTAAAACGAGTTTTAACGAAAATGTTATTAGTACCGCTGTTATTCTTTAGGTATATGGGTCGATGGCAGAGCGGTTTAGCGCGCTGGGCTAGTAATCCAGTGGTCGCGAGTTCGAATCCTGTCTCGACCGATTTCTTTCACCTATAGCACTAGTATTTATGATTAATTTAGGGAATGTAGGAATATGTAGATGTACTTGTTTAACAAGGACATATTCGTTTTTTAAATAAATAATAATAACAATGATTTGGCTAAAACGCAGGTAGAAAATTCGGTTGTCATTTTTTTTTCAGTGTAAAGCTTTTTTGCTTTAGGTAATTAAGAAAGACTAAGGTCACTCGCAGACTACAGACTTTCAATGGACTGAAAGTTTGTTGGGGCATTCAGCATGCAAGTGTGTACATTACAACTATTCGATGTCGTAATAAACTATTCGATTTATCTTAAATAATTATTAATAAAATTAAAAACAAGACGATGCTTAAAATTTTACTAAAGGAGATTTTGTTTATATGCTTACCGCCCCGTTACGGCCATCTCCACCCCAACTGCTAGGTTCGCTGGGTGTGAGATTCACCCACCATCTCCACGTCTGCTGAAAACAGAGCAAGACTAAGGGGATATGATGTAAAAGAGAGATAGATATAATATATTATACCTAAATGAAAAGAGAGCAGAAAACATAATGCAGAAAGCAGGCAAGATTATGAAGGTAGGCTTTTTTTAGCATTTTGGCTTGTATGGTTAAAAGGTAGGTAGTAATAAACCAAAGAACAATAATACATATACATGGCATAAGCAAATTTTCATAGTAGGTACCTACACACCGTGTGACTGTGCCACCAAAATTTGGTGGCAATCAATATAACGTATTGGAATATTCGGAATGGTTCGGAATGAAAATTGAAACAGTACTCAACACTAATATGATTTGTTAAAGGTAATTTATGCCGTTTATAAATAAATAATATAAAAAAAGTAAATCAAATGCTTTCACTGCTATATATGTAAATGTGTCATTCAATCCTAATTATATTTAAACATGGAATGTATTTGTAATACCCCCGTTCTACCTCACTGTGTGTACCAATATCCTGTCCCAAATTCATAGAATACGTCAGAAAAATACGTATTAACGAATTTTTATTTTTCTTCGTTGTTTTCGTTGTTTATTTGGGGGATATTATTTTGTTTCAATTTTTTTTTATTTTTCAATATTTGAAAAAGTCACTTTATAACTTCATAATCACATAGTTATATTTTTTTATATTTCATTAACGAAAATACTGATATGACGTGGATTATTAAAATGTCGACCTTCGTGGTTAGGTAACTGACTTTTGAGCGAAATGTCCCGGGTTCGAATCCCGGCGGAGACACTGCTTTCAATACAAAAAAATAATAAAATATAAAAAAACACAGTGGATAGTCGTATGACTTAGTGTCGATGACCTGGGTTCAATTTCCATGCAGGAAATGATTTTTTTACATGTAATTTTGTATGTCCAGGAACCTTTTCAGGAGCCACTTAGACAGGATTAATTATTTATTGTTTTGTTACCAGCAGTGAGTGCATGTAACATAAGTACAAAGGTGGGCTGATTAAGTTACAATTACTTATGTTATTCTTATTTATAATAGTGTTCAATTTTTATTTTTGTACGTAGCCAATTTTTTAAAATAAATAAAAAAAAATCAGTAGGTAGGTACCATTGAGAATACAATCGTATGTTTAAAAAATATAAAACATTCAAAACTGACAAAATTCTTATATGAGCAACATTCAAAACAAACATTCAAAACTGACAAAATTCTTATATGAACAACATTCAAAACTGATAAAATTCTTATATGAGCAACATTCAAAACTGACAAATTTCTTATATGAACAACATTCAAAACTGACAAAATTCTTATATGAACAACATTTAAAACTGACAAAATTCTTATATGAACAACATTCAAAACTGACAAAATTCTTATATGAACAACATTTAAAACGGACAAAATTCTTATATGAGCAACATTCAAAACAAACATTCAAAACTGACAAAATTCTTAGGTATATGAACAACATTCAAAACAAACATTCAAAACTGACAAAATTCTTATACGAACAACAGAAGACTTTAAATCAATTTGCAAAAAACATATCTAATAAATTTACATAATATAATAATCTAACAATAATATCCCTTTTAAGACGATTTCCACAAATCTTTGTAAATAATATAGGAGTTTATTTTCAAATTCAGATATTATTCCGAATATCATTTTTTGTGTTGTACATATAAAGGAACTAAAAGACGTCAGTGAGGGTTTATGCAGTTGATGTTTTTTTTGTTAAGGGTGTGTTTTGTAGGTACCTATACAGGGTTAGATTTACATAGGAAGGGGTAGCAAGTGAAGATTTGTAGGGGTGGTTGATATAAATGGCGTCACTGAGTCTAGAAATATAGGTAGGAAGGAACTTAAAAATATATATTTATACATTTTTACACATCACAATAAAAGTGCACAACGACGGGCTTTTGCCATATGGCAATATCTTCCAACCAAACATAAGCATTTGATGAATTAAATTGTAATAATGACACGTACCAATTTATGTGAATAAAATTGAATTGATGGCTAGCACACTCGTTCAAGTCAGAAGTTAAAATACTGTTGTTTAAAGGTTTTAAACAACAGTATTTTCTAAGACTACAATACTCGTGTTAGCCTAGAAAATAACCCTTTATATTTACAGATAAAAAAATAACGGAAATAGGTACAAGTGGGTTGTGGCTGAGTTTTTCCTCTTGAAATGTCCTTCTTCTTCTTTTTAGCCCATTTCACTCCACTGCTGGATATAGGCCTCTTCCTGGGTTTTCCATTTCTCTTTATCCTGGGCACTCTGCTTCCACCCATGTCCCACCAGTTCGATAATATCGTCAGTCCATCTCCTCTGTGGTCTCCCTACACTTCTTCTATTATGATAGGGTCTCCAATTCAGAATTCTGGGGGTCCATCTATTATACCTCTGTCTTGCCACATGACCTACCCATTGCCATTTTTAGCCTTTCCACTCTTTCTGAAATGTCTGTGACCTTGAAAAGTTGATAATCCCTAAATACATTTTTATGAAATACCTACATTTCTATTAAATAAGTGCCAAGTAGAATTTGGCGTTCGATTCTCTCTGCCTACCCTGGCGTGATAGTATGGCGTGATAGTATGTAGTGAAGAGAAAAAAATACACTTTTCTATAGAAACACAATATCAATATGATAACTCAATTTTCCACTAGAAAAGCTATTTTAATTCTGTTACACATTTTTCATGTATGCTATTTCACACAACCATAGATTTTTTTCTTGCTTTTTCACACAATCATAAATTAAAAAAAACTGTATTTTTGAAGAGTGTTTTAAATTTGATCAAAAATTCAAACAAAATGAAAAGGTCCCTTTTTTCCAGACTGTTAGAGCAATTTGAAAAAATTGATATTAATGGATATACTCGATATTTTTATTGACAAACTTTTTAACATCTGAATAGAGACGGATTTGGGATACTATATAAGAACCAGGACCTCAAGGCACCTACAGGGCTTACGACCTGTTATCGGCTGATTTACGTGATCACTTAATGCCAATTATGCCTTCTTATTGAGTTCCCTAATAAATGTAATTTTTGATATATACTATTTTAATATATATGTACTATTTTAATTAGTTAAGTTAAATGATGACATTTTTCATCTTACAAGTATAATCTATTTACACGTAGGTACCTAAATAATATTATAATGCTGTATTTTTTTTGTCCCTATATAATTTTGTCCCAAATAAATAAAAAAATTAAAAAAAATATCTACAAGATGCAATACATCATCACATATTATAGCTCATCATTGAGGTTCATCACCCATTCGGAACGCATTCCCTTTATAGTGAAACGAGGCCGGTGTGTGGGGTCATCTGCATTTATCGTGAATCCTTTGTGCTATGTACTACACACCTGTCGCTGGTTATTCTACATTGTGGTATATGCTATCGATGACAGTCCACGAATGTGAATCTTTTATTCTTTTGCACATATGGTGCACGAGATTGCTACCTAATCTAGAGGGCTCCGTGAGCTACTTTTCGTGCTATGCAATTTTTTTCTTGTCGGTCATTTAGCATTATTCTGTGAAGGGGCCGTTTACAGTCCACATATACAGATCGGGTGGTGTTGGAAGTAGCAAAAAATGCTACGATGGTATGAATTAATGATATCGATCGTCTCACAGAACCACTGCGCCTTCATGTGGAATGGAACCCGGACATTTGGATTAGGAATCAAATACTTAACTATGCCAATAGGTTCTATAATTAGCCGACCATTTTTTCCACATATAGCACAAGCGAATTATTAGTATAAATGAGGATATATCTATCTGGATATCCCTCCTTTATCTTTATTGTTGTGATTTATTGTTTTTTTTGTTATAAATTTAATGTATCTACCACTACACTATTTATAAGCACACGTTTCATTGATTTGGTTGGAAGAAATTGCCGTTGGGCAATAAACCCGTAATTGTACAAATTATTGTACATGAAGTAAAATAAATAATTATATACACATATACCTATGAACTTGTTTCAAGTTACAATACATATTAATTCTTTAAAAAAAATGCGGAGGCCGGCAGTGTTACGTAACATATTATGTACCTATAAGAATTGTGTTGGTATCTTATGAGGGTTGAAAACATATCGGGGGTGAAAGAATATATATGGGGCTTAGAAGGTATAAGATATAAGAGAAATGATTTCACCCTTAAACGGTTTATCGATGGTTTTTAACACCAACTAAAATGGTTTTGGTTCCGTCGTTCAAGAGGGACCTTGTTATTTTCATTTCCACAGTATAAAGAGATTTTTCATTCAAATATTTCTTTTGTGTTGATTTTTCATTATTATTTTCGCACTTATCGATTTTCAAACATATAAGTGATCGCGCAGAAGTCAAATTTCGACCGTAAACTAATGCATTTTTATATTTGAAAAAATAAAACAGATTAAAAAGCTTATGAGATGTGGTTGCATCGTAGAATGCTCAAAATCCTATAGCTAGTAATTTTCATTATCTCAATAGAGACGATCAATAGAGGCATTGTTTTTATTGAGATGTCAAAAAAACATTATTGACTTCCGATAGGGAATTAATCCAATGTTTGCCTATGTATATGCAACATTAAAAAATATATTTACCTACGATTTACATACACATCGGTACAAGTTAGTATACAAGCCAAAAATGAAATAATATTTCTGACGCAGTTCAGGGGTGATATCTGTGCGAGAACACTGTCACCTCATGTAAGTATAAGGACTGTTGTTTCCATTGTTTATAAAAAATCAATTTCTCAATAGATGGCGTTACAGAAAGGTTTCTTCGTTACTTCATATAGATGGGCTATGGTAAAAACAGCTTATTTTCAAACATCAGTTTCTCATTATTAAAATATATAGAACTTTCAAAATTAAGGGAACTCAATAAGAAGGCATGATCGGTGAACGTTGCGCAAGCGCATATAGTGATCAAATAAACCAGCCGGTGACAGTTTGTAGGCCCTGTAGGTGCCTTGAGTTCCTGGTTCTCCTACAATATTCCAAATAAGTCTCTTTTGAAATATTAAAAATTTGTAAAATTAAAAATACCTATATATTTTTCTTTTCCATGTTTTGTATTTGAATTATATTTATATCTTTAAAATAACTGTGTTTGACATTGGCAGTATGAAAGTAAACAATCTATGGTTTGACGTGAAATATTTTTTTTATTTAATTTAATATACCTATTTGTAACAAATATTATATATAAATTATATCTTTATGTACTTCCGAAGTTTTGCTTCACGTAAAAACATATATTATATGATGATTAAATTTTATATGCTGTGAGGCACCGTTTTAGAATAGTGCTCCCACTATTTTTTATAATTATCGTTTTCGGATGTCCCATAAGAATCCCGTTAGCTTTATCGTATGTAGGTTATGTTTGTTGCGATAGCATGTGAAATAATGTGAAGTGTCCAATGCATAAACACCTACCTGTATATATATATATATATATATATATATATATATATATATATATATATATATATATATATATATATATATATATATATATATATATATATATATATATATATATATATATATATATATATATATATATATATATATATATATATATATATATATATATATATATATATATATATATATATATATATATATATATATATATATATATATATATATATATATATATGTTTGATAGGTACCTACATATATTATAGAGTCTGTTCTGAATCGGATTAAATTTGTATTTGGAATGCGCCAACAACTATTTCAATGTTCACGCTTCTCCTCATGTTCACGTCTATAGAGTGTTCATAGTTTTGATATTTTTTTATTTATTGTTTTCTATTGACTAATTCATTATTCACTCGTATTTCGCATTCTGTTCTTCTTTCGCTGTTTCAATTACCATTACTTTAGACTTAGCTCCATTCATTCTCAGTCCATTTTGGATGCATCCCTCGAATACCATTTTTACGAAGCGCTCTAGATCTTTCACACTTTCTGCCATTAATACTTTGTCATCCGCATACATAAGATTGCATACATTGACCCCTTCCAGCTTCAAACCGATGTTTACATTCTTCAGTTCTTTTACACAGTAGTCAATGTACAAATTGAAAAGCCACGGTGATAAGACGCAACCCTGTCGTACTACCTTGTTGATGGGGAACCATTCTGTGAGTGAGTTATTAACCCTCACACAGGCCTGGCTACTCTCATAAAGAGATGCAATTGCTCCTATCAACATACCTTCCACTCCGTACACTGATAGCACGTCCCAAAGTTTTTCCCGGTCGACTTTATCATAGGCCTTTTCCAGGTTTTTGGCCAGAACCTTTTCAGTTGCCATTCGAAGGGAGAAAATTTGGTCAGTGCATCCTCTACCCCTAACAATCGCTCCTTGTGCATCCCATACGTTGCTTTCAGTAACCCTTCGTAATTTTTGATCCAATATCCTAGCATACAGTTTTCCAACTGAACTCAGCAGACTGATGGCTCGATAATTCTGGCAATCTAATTTTGACCCTTTTTTGAACAGAGGTACTATGTATGTATGTAAGAAGAAACAAAAATAATTATATAACTGATCATAGCAATGAGGAAATAATGTCGGGAATTGAAGAATGTAGAAGGAATATACAAGAACTATTTGACAAATATTTATTTTTTAGGTTTCCTTTAAATATTTTGACTGATTGTGATAACGTACCTAAATTCATCACTTATTCCACTGTCTAGCTGATTGTACCTCCTTGAAAAGAAACGCTTAAAACTTCTGTAGGGTGAATGGGGATAGCTATTGTAGTACGTTCAGCAGATCGAAGAGGTAGACCGTGATTTGACCGGAAAACGACGTTATTTTTTAAATATTGTGGTGAATGGGAGTTATTTTATTTAGTTATTTTATTATATTTAGGGTATACACACATGAACAGGGTACATTAATTTGAATTCATACAATAATCTATACAATCTATAGTTAGGCCTGCCATCCAATTATGTATATCCACTTTTATTTATATTTAACACAACAGAAGATAAAAAAAATGTAAAGAAATAATGACTAGGAGATGGTAAAGGATAGTGGGATAGGAAAGTGACGGGGAATGTCAGAGGATAACTAAAAGAGGGAGAGCAAATTAAGGTGTACAGTATTCATACGATAAAAGAAAACAAAACATCTATCTATTGTTATCTCAGATAATGTTGGTTAATTCCTTCATATACCTGCTATACGGAGTAAGAAGTATGTCTAAACTATTGAAATTTTTGTTAAATGTTTTGCAGATACGAGGAACGGTAGAATGTTTTCGGTGATTTGTTTTATATTCACATACAAGATTCAAATTTGTAGACTGTCCATGACTTCTCATCTTCGAATATTTTTTTTATTATTGCATATGCGCAAACATTGGATTTTTTTCCCTGTCGGGAGTCAAAGATATTTTTTTTTCGATTACTTACACATTGGTACAAGTAGGTAAATAAGACAAAAATGACCTTATAAGTCTGGCGCAATTCAGGGATGACTTCTATGCGAAAAATGCATTTGTCACCTCAGGTATAAGAATTGTTGCTCTCATTATTTACAAAAAACCAATTCTCTCAATAGATGGCGTTACAACAAAAATAAATAAAAAAATAAAAAGAATGTTGTTCATACTTTCACACATAGATGGCTGTAGTAAAAATTTCTTATTTTCAAGCGAAAAGAATTTCAATATTACAATATATAGAACTTTCAAAATTGAATTGATAGGGATCTCATTAAAAAGGCATAGGTAATTGGTGAACGTTGCGCAAGCGCATAAAGTGATCACGTAAACCAGCCGATGACAGGTCGTAAGCCCTGTAGGTGCCTTGATTTACCGGTTCTCCTACAGTTAATATTCCAACTTCGTCTCTATTGAGATAATTAAAAATCTGTTAAAAAAAAACTTCTTATCTTTTTACAAGTAGAGCATCACAGGAGGGACAAAGATCTCTGGAAATAATATTCTCTTCCAATATTCTTCTTCTTCTTCTTCGATGGCGCTACAGCCCAAGTCGAGCCTTGGCCTCCTTCAACTTCTGCCTCCAACCCCGTCTGTCCTCAGCTGCCGTCCTCCAGTTTGTAATGCTTAGGAGCTGTACCGCATCCCTCCTCACCTCGTCCTGCCATCGCAACCTGGGTCTTCCTATCTTCCTTTTTCCTCCTGGATGATCGGTCATAATTCTCTTGGGAATTCGCATATTTGGCATTCTCTGAACATGTCCAGCCCATCTCAATCTCGATAGTCTTATATATGTTGAGATACTGGGTGTTTCATATATTCTGGACAGTTCATCGTTTTGCCTTATACGCCACTCTTCCCCATCCTTCACTGGTCCACATATGCGGCGGAGAACTTTCCTCTCAAATACATCCAAAGCTTCAGCAGATTTTATTATGAGTGTCAATGCCTCGCACCCATATGTAACCACAGTCCTTATAATTGTCTTGCATAGGATAATTTTGGTTTTTCTATGGACGTTTCGAGATTTAAACACTGGTACCAAGGAGAAGTATGTCCTGTTACCTGCTGAGATTCTTCCAATAGTATATTTGGCAAAGTTCTACGACTGATAGCTATTTAAATTAATCGGTAGGTAATATTAATTAATGATAGTTTGTATACACCCTGTATATAATTTAATGACGTTTGTAGTCTGAGTTGTCAAGTGCGCCGGACAGCGGACGTCAGCCAATCGGAATCGAGGAAGCGGAAACGTCATCAGCCGGGGTCAACATATTTTGAATATAGAACGATCTGTCGGATTTTTTAATTTTTTATTTTTTATTTTTAATTAACCTGTCACTTGTCTGTTATTTGACGCTTGGATTATTCCAGAAACATTTTTTTTATTTTTGTTAAATATTTTGTCGGAACGACGAATTTATTCGAACGAAAATTATGAAATCGAAAACAGAACGTTATATTTTAAAGGGGTAATTTTTTTAATAGCGCTAAAAATTATCTTGACAAAAATGATATTTACTCTCCATCAATACGTAAAAGTGGAAATTTGTGAAATTTAGCCCCGTTGGAATGTGATTGAATAGATCGGCGCTATAAAAACAACTCATTTTTATTATTCCTGGGGGCCAAGTTTGGTCCAACCGGCGAAATCAAAACCTTCACGATTACCCATATCATGGATATAATTATTATATGGAGTTCTATAATATCTTTTATGTCGAATTAGGCACTAGTTTGTTGCGCTAATACACTTAAAAACTCATGTTGAATTCAAGGCAATTAATTATTGTAAGTATATGGAATATATATAGCCATGAAGTTCGCTCGCTATTTCGTTTCGCTCGCATTTCGTCTGTCACTGTCACATATGTATTTTGTTCACAGATTATATGGTAATAATCAGTAATTTTGTTTGTCTTAAAGTAATATGGAACTTAAAATTGGTAGGTATTTTGGACAAATTTAATTACGAAGGAGACAAGGATAATTTTATTACCTACCAATGTAAAATTCGATGCTCTATATCTTGTGAAGGTAATTACGACGCAAAGTATGATTCATCATCAAAAGTCTCAATCCTATGGATTGATTTGCAGAAGAAGTCTACATCTCGCTTTCCACTTCTCTCTATCCTGTGCAGCCCTTTTCAGCTCAACATATGTGGCGCAGTTCATGTCCTCGCACACCTGGGCCAAATATTCCCGTCGGGGGCGCCCCCTGTGGTTTGTCCCCTCAACCATTCCCTCCATTAAGTCATTTTTTTTTTTTTTTTTTTTTTTTTTTTTTTTTTTTTTTTTTTTTTTTTTTTTTTTTCGTTATCACACGACAGCTGCTGCCAATTATGGTGTGATGTGCGGTTCGATGACGGCTACCTCTGTTTAAGGTACGATTTAAAGCGCCTTATATTCCAATGGAAAATATCTACCTCGTCCGAGAGTGAGTTTATTTTTTCCATAATGCGCACCAGAGTGCTGCGGGCCACTACATCCGTTCTGGAATGGGGGACGTTCAGAAGATTATGACCTCTACCCCTTATGTAGTTGGGTGGCACAAAAAGCCCTAGCCTTTCTAGCAGTTCTGGACAATCAATAAGATTGTTGAAAATCTTGAAGCCGGTCAAAAGTAGTGCGTTATCACGCCTGCTTTCAAGATTCATATAAGAACAGGACGTCAGAAGTTCAGGGTGGTGCATGTATGTCGGATATACTCCGTGCATTCGCATATACAGGTACCTCATGAACTTCTTCTGAATTTGCTCCAACATATCGGAATATTTTCTTTGGTAGGGCGCCCAAACTGCGCTTCCGTACTCCAATTTGGTACGCACCATACAGTTGAAAATATTTTTCAATGTTTCATGGTTAGAAAAGTATCTTCCAAGGCGCATTGTAAAGCCCAGAAGTTGACCGCATTTGGTAGTTACTGATGTTATATGTTGAGCAAAAGTTAATTTCGCATCAAATATAACTCCAAGGTCTTTTAGTTCACATATCCGGGCTAACATTGACCCATTCATATTGTAATTATACATAATTGGAATTCTGGAACGTGCATAACTCATAACAGAACACTTTTTAATGTTAAAGTGAAGGTTATTTTCAATAGACCATTTCCAAAGGTTTTCAATGTCTGATTGCAACAGAAGACAGTCTGCTATACTTTTGATACTAATATAAAGCTTCAAGTCATCGGCATACAACAGACATAGACAATACTTGATAACATCCTGTATATCATCAATGAATAACAAAAACAACAGTGGCCCCAAATTAGATCCCTGTGGTATTCCAGAGCAAGCTCGGATTTCTTCGGAACAATATTGACCCACCGCTATATATTGTTTTCTATTTTTAAGGTAAGAGGCAAAGAAATTTAAAAGTTTGTAGTTAAATCCAAAATCATGTAATTTCTGGAGAAGGATGTCATGGTCCACACGATCGAAGGCCTTAGCAAAGTCGGTGTATAAGACATCCGTTTGTACTGTGGAATCTAGATTCATTGAGATATAACTGGAAAACGTTAAAAGATTTGAAATGGTCGATCTCTTTGGTAGGAAGCCATGTTGACCTCCTCTTAGAAATGGTTGTATCTGAGGGAAGATACTCTTATAGAGACACATTTCAAACACTTTTGGAAAGACAGATAGGATGGATATTGGCCTATAATTATTCACATCCATCTTGTCATTACATTTATGTATAGGCGTGACTTTTGTTGTTTTCCATCGTGTGGGAAATGTATCATTTGCTAAACAGATATTAAATATATAGTGTAATGGTTTACTAAGATACTTACTATTTGACTTTATAATATTTGCAGGAATACCATCTGGTCCAATCGATTTCTTAGTGGCGAGTTCCTTTATGCACTGTTCTACAGATTCTATAGAAAGTGTGGCCAGGGTGACCCCTTCAGAATTTCGCGGATTACGCTGTTGGATATTCCTGACGTTGAGATCAGGTGGATGTTGGTTATACACTGAGCTGAAGTACTGAGCAAAAGCATTTGCTACTGTCCCTTCATCTTTCAATATTTCGTCACCCTGTCTCAAACAAATGTCACTATTTTCACCTATTTTTTGATTATTTACAAATTTCCAGAGAGAACCTATGTCCGTTTTTACACTAGATTCGATCTCGTGGATATATTGAGTATGTGCAGATGCGATAAGTTTTTTTACCTCGGCGCGTTTGCTAACAAACATTGCGCGATCCGCGTTTCGGGAATGTTTTTTAAAAAGTATGCGGTATTTTTCTTTTTCCTTTATAACGTCAATTATAGTTTTATTAAACCACGGTGGATATTCCTTTCGACTGTTACGTCGCTTCAAGGGAGCGCACACGTCCAGAATTCCATATATGACATTATAAAAGTAGTCAACAGCATAGTCTGTATTATATATAGTTAGTAAAATATCCCAATTAAAATTTGACAATATATCAGTGAACAGAATATAGTTAAATTTATTAAAATTATAAGGTGGACAGCGCGGGGAAACAGGGGAGGTGGAGGGGCGCGGAGCCCGTCGCCCTCTCCCCCGTCCCCCCACCCGCCCTGTACCGGACAATTTCATTTGTATATCTAACGTCGGATGGTGCATGTCTGGTTTGACCAGATTATACGTTGAATTATTTACAATGCACTCCTTAACATTCGTTAGAACAAGGTCAAGAGTCCTACCATTAACGTTCATTACATTGTTATACTGTGTTAGACCTTGCGAAATCCTAAAGCATTCGTAATCATCCACGATATTATTCGGTTGGTTATGTAAATTAAAATCGCCAATAATAAGAACGTTGCGATTTCTAAGTACGGCCGACTTCGAATTTAAGAAATCGTAGAATAATTCTCTATGTTCTTGCGAATCGTTAGAACACAAAAAATAAACAACAAATACTAACAAACTAATGTTACCTACAGTAACAGAGACACAAATATTCTCTCCTTCACACTCCAGGTCTAGCATACGACGTGATGAGTGGGAAAGGGACACCGCCAGAGCTACTCCTCCCCCGCGTGTCGGCCTGTCCCGTCTGTATAATACATAATCCTTATCAGATATCAGTTCGCCATTATATACCGGGGTACTCAACCAAGTTTCCGTGAGCGCGATGGCGTCCCATTTTTGTGCCAAAGTATTTCCATAAAATTCTCGGCACTTCGTATTGAGTCCTCGGACATTTTGATATACAATATTGATCTTAGGCATTACGAGTAAAAATTGTTGCTTCAAGAACAGTAGGGAGATAGACGTTATATATTATCTACTTGTGATTATTTTTTAATCACTTTGGCCCGTGGGATGGAGTCGTTGTTATAGGTTTCACGAACACAAATTCGCCCACACAGATTCCTTCAGGCCACTGTTCGGGATTTACAAACGTATCCCACGTATTCTCGATAACACCGATTTTAAAGGATGAATAATTCCCTTTAGATTTTAATTTCAAAATATCAAATACCTGGGAGTCGATTGATTCCAAAAATTTACGCAGGTCCTCGACCGATGTATTAATGTCGAACCTCCAAGCGTGAATGTACTTACGTTTGATGGCAGCTCGTAGTAGAGTTCCAGATTTTGTTCCCGTTAAATACTGGGTATTGGGCTTCCGACCTCTCTTTTTCTGGATTTGCCAGCCACCAGCTGAAGTTTCACTTACCTGCTCTTCAGTTAACCTTATTGCGGTAGACCTTACGACTTCTAAATTTGCCGCTTGTGCGGAAGTAGAGGGTTGTGGTTCAGCTGGGATAATCTCCTTCACACTCTTCTTATTCCTGGCTTTGCCTTTCCCCTTTAGTTTACCGTCCGCACTCGCGACTTCACCCTGGACCGGTGCACTCGCGATCGAAACAACCGGCACAACGTGTTCAGGTATCACGGTGCTAGCACTCGTAGCTTTACCTTGGACCGCGATCGAAACAACCGGCGTAACTGGTTCCGATATCACGGGACTGGCACGGGCCGCGACGGTTTGCAATCCCTGGCGTTCCTGACGTTCGAGATGCAACGCCGCTTCAAGGGATACGATTTTTGCCACAAACTTTGTTATTGAACAGTTTTGTGTGGCAATAATCTTTCCCTGTTCTTCTACTTTCTCCTCTAGACTTACTACTTTATCCGTGAGTGTGATGATACGCTCCCGGAGGGACTTCAGGCCAGAGTTCAACTCCTCTAAAACATTTGCTGATGCTCGGGTCATTATAAAAAAAATCAAAAATGCGCGAAACTGAGTGACATACGCTCGGACACAACCACGCAGCGTCACGACAAAATCGAACTGTGTGTCATGTAGGAGTCCCTCGTGGCGCAAGATGTGCCCAATCCAGCGAGTACGTCTCTCGGAGATGGTATTGAGTAGGTGTCTGCCTTCTTCAACTTTGTTGAGAACCTCGGCATTCGTGATGTGGTCCATCCAGGAAATTCCCAGTATTCTTCTGTAACACCACATCTCGAAAGCCTCAAGTATGATTATTTCATTGATAAATTCATGAATACCAATCTCATACAAAAAGCATTGTCTTAACGAATTTTTATGATATAATGTAGATTTGTGTAGATTAATCTATTAAAACGAGAACAATCATACATAAAAAATGCCTCTAACACAGCTTTGTAACGCTCAATCAATACGCATGCTAAAATTTATAAACATGTGTACGATTGAAAGACGCGTGCCTTGAATTGAACACGTATTATTTATTTATTTATTTATTTATTTATTTAAGATTTGGTACACGGTTAACATACAATATACATAAACATAATATCAATTATAATAATAAATCAACCGTAATTAGCAGGAACAGTTTGCTTTGTTAAACCGTGTGCATTTGAAGGACACTAACTCATTGTTTACGAATAAACTAATTTCTTAATTTCTCAATAGATGGCGTTACAAAAAAGCTTTTCCGTTACTCCATAGATGGCAATAGTATAGTTCCTTATTTTCAGGTAAATTGTTACACACTATTCAAATATATAGAACTTTCAAAAATTACGTTGATAAGGGAACTCAATAAGAAGGCATAATTGGTGAACGTTGCGCAAGCGATGACAGTTCGTAAGCCCTGTAGGTGCTTCGAGTTCCTGGTTCTTCTACAATATCCCAACTTCGTTTCTATTGAGATGTTAAAAAAATGTTTGTCAATAAAAAAAAACACAATGAATACAATAAACTACGACAGCAAATTAGCACAAGCATCATCTACCAGGTTAAAAAATATTATAAACGTTTTGCGTTATTTTGGACAAAATATAGTTTTGTGTTGCGTTGTCAACTACCTATATAAATATGTAATACAATGTTGCTTTTAATAAATACATATTTCAATACCAACATGGTGCATGTGTGGTGGAAGCTTTGGTTCAGAACCACAGACAAACTGATATTGTCCTTTACACCAGACCCATGTGGTTAAACGTTATTTACCTATGTACTCTCTGCTATGTTCATTAGGTAGGTACTTGGATATACATATGTACTTACAATGATACAAAACATAACTAGTATATTATGAATTTGTATAAACATGCATGTTTCATTGTCTGAATTATGTACTAAATATTGTTTTCATTTTAAACTCATGAAATATCACATTTCAATACAGAAATGAATAAAACACAAAGAAATATTTCCGTCTTCTCAAGATCCAACAAAACTCGACCAAAAAAATCTAAAAATTCAAGAACAAAAAAAAAATAAAAGTGTAATAACCTTATAAAAAAAGTGTTATTACACTTTTTTTATAAGGCAACTCGACGCGGTAATTTATAAAAAAGATTTTTTAAATCTCAAGATTTAAACTTGACCTTCAAATGTAGGTATAAACGAGTGGGTTATGGCCAACGCTATACTCCTCACTACCAAGTCACTCCACAAAGTATTCAAATGTAGTGTGGAAAATTTTTAGCATTTTTAGCACGAAAACTTGATAATTCTTCAATGCCATTTTATGAAAATGATGTGCCTCTTTAGCAATTTGAAAATAAAAATAACAAATTTTAAGTTTTCTGAGTTTGGAATCACTTTGAAATATTTTAGTCAGATAATTTAGAAGCTCTATTCATATATACTTTAAAATCTAGTGGGGTTTAAGCGAGTATTAGATATACATATTTGCAAATGTTTTAAATAATCGAATGAGTCCTTTAGTCTATAATCGATAAAGTTGAATAAACACGCCGTATTTAGCAAATAACACACACACACACAGATACATTGTGATAAAACTTTCATAATATAATCTCTGCACGATACTTGTTGATAATCTGCAATAAAAAAACCTTAAAGATTGCGAATTCAAAACTCCCCAGTATATCCCCTTGGGTTAGTGAGGAGTAAAAAAAAATCCGCACTTTCATAATGAAAACTTATGTAAAAATGCATAAAAAATATATTGTTCAAATCATACTTGTAAGTGCATAAAATACAGCATCCAACTTCTAGTGTTGCATTATAGAAGCGGTAGGTTCGTTCCACCATACATTTTATAGGTCTTGACTATCGCCAAACAGGAACGAAGCGACACAAGCGAAAATTTGAATTTAAACTTTTTTTTTAATTAAGCCACAAATTTAAGAATCTAAAACAATCAGTGTTGACATCATATTATTATAGTTTTAAGTCTAACAAATCAAACGGGCAACGCGAGATTCCCGCTAAACTGTTATTTGTTTTTGTATTATGTTGATGGAATATATTTTTTTGGCTCTAACACTGTAAAATAATATTGTATCATTTAACTCTAAATGACCTGTAGCTTCCCAAAGAAAATAAATTAATTAATTTCAAGAGATGAATAAGGTACTATGCGAATTAGGAATTTTTTATTGAGAGAATTTTAAAACTCAATGATTCTGGAACTGTCCTTAGATTCAAGATGATAATATGAATTGGCTGAGTAAATGAGGAAACGGCAATGCAACTAATCACATTTGAGTGCCTGCATGCAGCCTTAACATAAAAACTTGAATTAAAATGTGGAAATACAGAAATGCATGTACATACATATAAAAGGTTGCTTATATACGTGTATCAGCATATACCAAATTTGACTTCTGTAATACCTACCCACCTACTGCAGCAAACTGTTTGTGAACTGTACCTATGTATGTAATTTCTAGTGGCTACAATTATGAGATAGCTACACACATAGACTGAGATGGAATTCTGACGAACACACGAGCAAATGTATTACAGTTGGATAACTAGGTACCTTCGGAGGAGTAATTAATTATACTAAGTACCTACGTATCAACCTTTAGTGCAAGAGGAAAATATTATGTTTTGGATGAATATTTTATACATTTCTTTTATACAGATAGAGATACAGCGTCTGAAAAAAATGAATTTTTCTATACATTTAAAACCTTTGGCTGCTTCTATGATCAGTTGCCACCCTCCACACTTTTTCGACACATCGATAACAAGAATCTAAATGTAATATAATCATTATTGTTGTTTACTGGTTTTACAGTGGATTTAAACTGATTCTATAACGTTGTGGTTTGATTTTATTATCTGCCATAAGTTCCTTACAGAACACTTTGGGTTCATCGTTTTAAAAACCTGTGCGCATTACGTCTGATTCTATAACTGTTTAAGAACTTTCCGGTTAAAATATGTGCGTTTCTATTCCCCTTGGTCCAAGCTATAACGCTGAATTAGGAAAGTTCCTATGCAGGAACATTATTACTTCAAGTAAGTACCTAACGATTTAGTTCAATAACCTATTCTGTATCTATTTTAGTCGATTAAACTGTCAAAACGTTCCAAATTTTAGTTCTCGCAGCAGTCCGTGATATTTTTGATGACAGTTGAAAACATCAATTGTGTTCCTTAAAAAAATAAAATGAAAAACCAAAGAATATTAGTTTAGATCGTCATGGCGGACATGTAATAAATAAACATGGCCGAACAGTGCGCAGTACGCATGTGTAGTCTGCGCCATAGACAATTTGAGTTCAAATTATTATCTACGGTGTACTAATTTTGTGCATTTTAGTTTTAGGAACAACGTCAATTACAGAATATGAGATAGGTATAGTTCAAATGACCTTAATTTTAAAATTTGAGAACGTTACTATTTTAGTTCAGAAAATTACAGATTTGGACGTATAAATTATATCGAATCTATTATATACATCACACCGTGTTCCTTCGAGGGGGGGAGGAGAGAGAACCGAGCGCCATACTCTTCTATTTTTGCACACATTCCTGGCTTCCTTTACCTGGCTTCCATGAATCGTCTCATACTTGCTCGTCGATTGTTTATTGGTCATCGATCCCATTCTGGGGCGCCCCCTGCTATTCACTCCATATTATACACCCATGTATATCTTTACTCCTCACTAACCCAAGGGGATATAGTGGGGAATTATGATTTCGCAATTTTTAAGGCTATTTTTTATTGCAGATTATTAACTAGTATCATGCTGAGATTGTATTCCGAAAGTTTTATCATAATGTATCTGTGTGTTTGTGATATGTGCTGCGTGCTTATTTTACTTTATCAATTATAGACTAAAGTACTTATTCGATTGTTTTCAAATTTTGCAAATATGTATATCCAATACTCGCTTAGACCCCATTAGATTTTTAAGGATATCTGAATAGTGCTTCTCATTCTTTTTTAAATCAAATATTTAAAAGTGACCCTAAGCTCAGAAAACATAAAATTTGAAATTTTTATTTTCAAATTGGTAAAAAGGCACACCACTTTCATAAAATGGCATTGAAGTATTATCAAGTTTTCGTAATAAAATTCTTAAATAAAGTCATTTCATGAAAATGTTGAAAATTTTTCATACAAAATTTGAATACCTAGGTACTTTATAAACTGAAAAAAAAAGTGACCACCGAACTTGATATCTGCATTTTTAGCCAAATCTTTGTAATCAGTAATAAAATTAAATATATTTATGACTGTACTCTTTGGTTAAGCGCACAAAATATTTAGTAGCACAAAATGAATTGTTTTGTAGTCACTATAGTTCGGTTAATTTTAACATAACTTTTTTAATTTTAATTTTTAATTTTTTTTAAACTTTTACGGTGACAGAACTAAGGCAAAAATAATACCGAAATTATTCAATAAACTACCTAAACATATACTGGGTACTATGATGAAAGACAAGAAAAAAATAAAAATCTCTTTAAAACAATTTTACACCTAACATGCTTAATTTTCATTGCTTTCGATGTTTTTATATTTGTTCTGATTTGCCTTGTTTTCATTGCTGTGTTTTTAATTTACTTTATTTTGTTCTGTTTGTACTTAATTCTCATTGTAAAATGGTAAAAAAAAATAAAAATGTTCTATATACCTATGTGTAGACATATTGATGGTTGATTAACAATATAATTATAGTGTACGAGAGTAGCTTGCAGTGACAAACTGTTCATACAGTTTAGTGCAAAATTTATATAACCAAATGTAAATTGTGTAAATTAACAAATAAAAAAATAACATTTTTTTCAGTGTATGGAGTGACTTGTAAGTGAGGATTTTAGCATTGGTATATACTTAATAATTTTGAAAAAATAATTTTGCATTCTGGACATAGGATATTCCTACATCAAAGCGTTTGTTCTCGGGTCTATGGGACGTAAGTTAATTACCTCTGAAAGGAACATAATCATATTACCCGACCTTATTATTATTTTTTCATCATACCTTGTCTTTCACAGTGAACTTTCACATTTCGCAGTACTGCAAATGACAATTTGAATTCAATGTTTGTGCTCTAGTCGGTGTGTACTTACGTACCTGGATTACAGGAACGTAATTATTCGCCATTTTAATTAAATGAAATAAAAAATTGAGTTATGAGTAATATGTTTTTTTTTTGTTTAACAAATTTGTAATATCTCAAAAAAGACATTCATTCATACCATCACGACATATCCCACAATGTGGGGTAACCAGCTACAGGTGTGCGAGTGTGCATTACCTAATAAAAGGAAGCACAACTCAACTCAATAGAGACGAAACTGGAATATAAGATTATATATATTTATGGTAGAACCGGGAAATAGGCACCTTTATCGTCGGCAGTTTGACATTGATCACTTTAAGCGCTTGCGCAACGTTCACCAATCGTGATATTTTAATGACCGCTTATAAATCCAAATTTTTGAAAATTCCATGTTATATAGTAACTTCACATCGTTTTAAAATAAGCTAAGTACAACATCGCCATCTATCGACTGAGAATGAAACTTATTTCTAACGCCATCTTTTGAGAAATTAGATAGATATTAATGACTGTAGAGAAAAAAAAACAATGTTTACGTATAATATGATTTTCGAAATGTGGCTTTGTTTAAAGTAAAATATACCTTTTTAATCTCCAATACAATGGAAAATGGAAAAATATGATTATAAATTTTTCATGAATATTTATACTTCGATTTCTCAACAGGTATCATGAAGACGGTATTAACTATGAGTTTCTTCATGATACTTTTCATGAATATAACGTAATACATATAGCCTGCTTAAATGAAAAGTTTTTTTGTGCGTGCCAGGAATTTTATTTTTCGAAATTATCCCAAAATAAATTAATGGAACAATTAGACCCGAATGTAAAGTCGCCACCTTAATTCTTAATATTAACCATGTTTTCATTGCACAGTCGCTCACTTAAGTTAGGAGATCACGTGGCTTCCTAACTGGAGGATGCTACCAAGTTTTTGTATGAGAATTGCATTGCAGAGACATATATAAATACTTAGCGCATGCGCATCTGCGTAAACTAACATTTGCGAACTGTCAAGAAGTAAGGTTGATCGCGAGGAACCTTACGAGTGGTTCAATACTAAAATACGAGATGTTTTCGATGGATGATGATTTTAGCTACTTCGACAAATATGTATTTAGTAATTTGGTCAAATCAAATACAAAACAGAGTATTCAGCAATCAATACGAGGTGCCGAAAATTCGCTGGAATTTCAGAAAAATCGTGACATCGAGCTGTCAGTGTGAGCTTGGTTACATGTGTTTGTGTTTTTATGAAAAAAAACCTTTTAAAAGTCTGTTTAAACTCATATAAAACTATGTTCTATAACTAATTTCTTGATTCTAGGGTTTTTGTGTTTACAGAGTGGAAATCCATTTTAAATGAATAATACTAACGATCGAACGTTTTCGCCAAGGTGACTTGGCATTATCAAGATCCAAACGAAACACCTTGGCGAAAACGTTCGATCGTTAGTATAAAAAATATTGTGGAAAAATACAAAGTTATTTATTTATTCATTCAACTATCCATTTCTTTTCTTCATACAGAATAATATGAAATTCTACGCCATCGACCTTAAGATTGGCGTAGTATTTAGTTAAATATTTAAGAATACTAAATACTCCAGTGAGGTTAGGAGTTAGTATTTAGTTACCTAGGACTGCGCATTCGGATCTGAGTCATTTAAAACACGTCATTTTATTTAAATTGACTAAAGTACAATATTTCGAGTTCACTTTATAATATAAAAGAGAAAAAATATTTAAAAAAATATTAATATTTTGTTTTCCTAGCTGTGTTGTATGGGCACTACGATGGCGTAGCATATTCGTAGTTGTGTCGTAGAGGCATATCGTAGAGCGTAGAGTCTAGGCTATCTACGTGAGTGGTACAGCTGGTGCAGTACAGTAGTGAATTCACAGTCATCCTAGCGGAAGGTTTTCCAAGCCACCGCATCGCTACGGAATATACAACATAGGTACAATCAATATTACATACACTACCTGTTAATAATATGCAACCATTGAGTAGGGATTCGAGACAAAATCATTTAATTTAAATAATTTTTAATACTGAAGGAACGTTGTGACGTCATTGTCGTTAAGTACCTATCAGTCAGTAGCGTAATTGCTTATAGAAGCCGAAAATCTTGGCTTGCCTATGAATATTAAGTTGAAACTAATTTAGGAACGTTCTAAAATTCGAAATTTTAGATTTACGGTCCTTTTTCAGCGTTATAAAATATAAAATTGGACTAAATGGAATTAGAACGTACCTATATTGGCCAGAACGTTCTTAAAAAGTTACTGAATCAGACGTATTTTGAATAACTATTCAAAAAAACGTCTAATTCAGTAACTTTTTAAGAACATTCCGGCCAATATAGGTACGGTCCTATTCCGTTTAGTCCAAGTTGATATTTTATAACGCTGAAATAAGACCGTAAATCTAAAATCTACAATTTTAGTATGTTCCTATTTTAGTTACTGAATAGGGGGTAGTAGCGTAATTGCTTGTAAAAGCCGAAAATCTTGGCTTGTCTATGAATATTTAGTTAAGAAATTCAAGACCTGATATTTTTTTGTCCGTTTTATTACAACCACGCTACAAGATAAAAAAAATAACCGTATGTAGAGACGATGATTGGCAGGGCAACAAACGTAAATATTATTTTGGCATGTGATTTTAAAATATTGTAATGCCCACTCAAATGAACAACGATGCTAAAAAAACATTAAATTTTCGACATTACCTTTCAGGGTTTGCCTAGCCCGAAGGTTCTAGGCACGCCACTTCTATCAGTAGCGAATTTAAATATAGAACCCATAAATCCGGGCTTTCCTGTATCTACAAATATAGGTAGTAAAGTAATAGGTATATAAATAAAATTCGTTCAGACCAAACAACAGATGTAGATGATTTTAAACTCTAATATATAATCCAACAATCCCCTCCTCATTCACTTACAATCCCTCCACCTCATCCTGAAACATACTCGTTAACTGTAGGTATATGTGTATTTAATTTTTACTCATATTTTTCAATTTTGTTTTTCTTTATGTATTACTTTATGATTTTTTCAAGTATGTTACATATTATTGCATAGTCATTAATTTAAATTAAAGAAAGCATTTGTGGCTCAACTTTCATACAAATTATGAAATGTCTTAATTTAAAGCTGTAGCTTTCTGAGATGAAATAAAAAAAAATAATACCACGCCATATCCCAGAATGTGGTGTAACCAGTGGTGTTCATAACAAAAGGAAGTACGATAAATGCGGTTTATGTCCACACACTAGTCTAGTCTCACAATATTTTTTCATCTTGTATTTTTATCTGATTTTATAAATAAAGTCAGTTAAAAATCAATAAAAATATATAAGTATCGGCCGCGCCTGTTATAGCATTTGTGGTGTAGCGTGCTCCTGTTTGAATTTAAGATTTTATACCACTTCAAGCATAACGTCGCTGCCAGTTTGAAATTATACATTTGCAGGCTTGTAAATTGTTTGCTATTGTATACCTTTCTCTTTCACACAAATAGGATTCCACTATGGGACTTTACTCTCACTCCATATTTTATATGTTGGGCTTCAAATAGCGAATTTGTATTTAGTATTAGAGTAAGAACATAAGCTGGTTTACAGTTTTGAAGAATATACGTACGTAGGTAGGTACTTTAAAATGTGCGCATTCATATAAAATTTTTACTGTTTGTACCTATAGGTCACATTAAAACTACCTTTTATAAGTTTTATTTCTTCATTGACTTGCTCGTTTAATTTTCTCGCAAAAAATTGACCTTTCATAATTTTCGTTCCAAGTTTGCGTGGTCCGATGGTCCTAGGAACGCCTCTAGTACCTATATGCCATTTATGAACACTTATATCCACTAGTTTCGAGAACAATGTTCTTTTTGTCATAAAAATATATATGAAATTATATATTATATTTTATTTATTCCATAATTTTTTTTTATTATAGCGATTGTAAAATTCTAATTATACCTAACTGAAAAATCAAACAAGAGAATATTAAAAATGGACGATTGTTTAATTTTGTTAAGAACTTTTCAAATTACGATGTAAATTATTACATCAAATATTCATAGCTTCATTTATACTTGTACTTCTTTCTATTCATCCTCGCTGATCATTCAAGCTTTGTATGTTTTTCTTTCAAAATATCATTCACATATTCATGCCCTGTCATTCATTACAATCATCAGTGGCTCCTGTTGAGGTATAATCGATAGCCTCCACAACTATTGATTATATGTAGCACCACGCCAGTCCTGTTCTGCTATTTATACAAATTTGTGGCAACCCTGATTCACGTGGTTTGGCGTAGCTTCATAGCAATATGCATTCCAATGGTCGAGTCAGGTAGGAGTGCAAGGGTTAAACTAGAATAGTAAACGAGAACGGGAAGACGATTTCTCTATACAATATCAACATACATAATATTTACTATCTACATGCTTTTATCTAATATACTAACTTACTCTGTACCTATTTACGAATATCAACGGATTTAAGAAGTAAGTTTTTTTTATGATTACATGAAAATTCTTCGAAACACAATTGTTCGAATGCGCCATTGTACGAATAACAATATTTCGAAAATCAGTTATCAGAATGACAATTGTCCGAAAGCAAATTATTCGAACTAACATTTGTTGGACAACCAATTGAACGAATTTAATATATTTTTGTGTCATTGTGTTGCCTCCTATGACATATTTGTTGCCAGTAAAATATATTCGATGAAGACTATTATTACTTGTTGTATTATTGTTGGGTACCTACGTATGTTTGCACATTTTTAATAACTGATGTTTGACAGCGCGGTGCGTCGCCATGTTGTTTATTCCATAGATTTTTATTATATATAATATACTATGTAGATGTAGTACTCCGTGCAAAAAGTGAGTCATGGAATATCGCGCGTTTGTCGTTTTGGTTGGCAACATATTTTTTGTTTTCCTTACATTTCAACACATACTAAATAAATTTTCTCTAAATCTAAATAAACAAAGTGTTTTTTACGACAAATAAATCCGAAAACAATTCACATTAGTCGTTATTCTCTATGGATAAACGATGTACTAAAACGTCAAAAATCCCCCGGAAAAATGCCTCACTTCGTTTCATACAAAATTTGCTAACTACGACATCTAGTATATTATAATAAAAATCTATGGTTTATTCCATTCACAATACTACCAACATGACGTCATAAAAATTCGAACAACTGTAATTTCGGATAATTGTGTGTTCGGAAAATTGTTTTCGAAAAAATGTGATTCAAATAATTGCCATTCGTAAAATTGATTTTCGTAAAATTGAGCATTCGAATAATTGTTTTTCGAATAATTTTCCTGTCACCTTTTTATATATATATATAAAAATGAATATATCCTTTTTTAACAAGTACATATACATCTTCCTACGTTCCCTAAAATAAGAATTGATGCTTGTAGTTAAAAGTCATACGTGGTAAATAGTCCTCCAGTAACTTGATTTTATATATGCAGGTACCTACCTAACAGTACTATGTAAACTGTGTGGAAAAAACACGTGTAGTAGCGGTCATGCCGGTCATAATAACTAAAGAAGGAATAAACACTTGATCCCGATTTCCTTACATTGTCCTTCACCAATCCTTTTTACTCCGCACTTACCCAAAGGGATATAGTAGGGAGTAATGGTTTCGAAATTTTTAAGGCTATTATTTTTATTACAGATTATCAACTAGTATCATGCTGAGATTGTATTCTGAAAGTCTCATCTCAATGTATCTGTGTGTGTGTGTGTGTGTGTGTGCTATGTGCTGCTTGCTGTGTGCTATGTACGGCGTGTTTATTTAACTTTATCAATATTATAGACTAAAGTAGGTACCTACTCATTCGGATCTTTTAAAATTTTGCAAATTGTATATCTGATACTCTCATAGACCCCATTCGATTTTGATGGATATCTGAATAGTGAGTGTGTATGAGCGGGGGCGTAACTTCCCGCTCAGTTTCTTGGGGTAGGAATTATGTATGTGTCAACAAGTCAACCGAAGAAAGCCTGTAAATCCTTCTGCGAATATGAGACAGCCACTTACCTGTGACGGGTCTCCAGTCTTCGCAGGCACAGAACTCGTATCTCCGGTCCTGGTATGGTGGAGATGATGGTTCGTCCACTTCACGAGTCTCACACACAACAATTCCTCCCGTGGCGTAATTAATAAAGCACAAGTAAAAAATTCTGATTATTTAGAAAAAAAGACATAACTTGGTCTAGGACGAAAATGACGAAATGTGCCAATACACTGTACCGCTGACGGGCGACAACGTGCGACCACTGTTCAAAAAAAACTGTAGTCTTCCATATCGATGGCTCAAACCATATCCGCCCACCTGTGTTGCTCAGACGTCGAGAAAGCATAACAAATAAGTGACTATCTAATTCACAGATGGCAGACTGGTCCTACAGTTGACCTGTTTTGAAATAAATAATTCAAATAAATTATGTAATTACTGTGGCAAATGAATATTGCTCAACCAGAGTGCTTGTCATTTTTTTCAAGTGACCTCAAGCTCAGTAAACTTGAAATTTGAAATTTTTATTTTCAAATTGGTTAAAAGGCAAATAATTTAATAAAAAAATAATAATTAACAAATTTATTTCATTAAAATGTTGAATATTTTCCATACAAAATTTGAATACTTGTCAATGAGGAGTTGGCCATAACCCACTCATTTAATTATGTTTAAGATAAATATAGAATTAATTAATTTATTTATTTATTAGTTGTTTAGCTGAAATTAACGTAATATAGATAAAAACACACTACCTATACGTAGTTTCTATACTCACTTACTATCTGTCTATACAACAATAAACCCTTACATATTGGCAACATGAATCTATTCAAATATATGCTACTACCATCAATAAACCACCCCCCCAAAGCGATGACAATAAGCTTTGACTAATGCTATTAAGCTAAACATGAATTTCCATATTCCAATTTGAATCATACTAGTTCAGTTTATGTACATAAGTACATGTGTGTAATAAATATACACAAAACACATCTACTTACATACTATGAGGCTGATTCCCTTGAAATCTTGGGTTGAGTTGATTATAAGAGATTGCCATACATACAGCTGTTATGTAAAATCCGCCTTCCAATATATAGTCGCATCTCAAAAACGAGTGGGTTGTGGGCAACGCTATACTCCTCACTACCAAGTCGCAAGTCACTCCACAAATTATTACATTTAACATTTACAATAGGTATTAACATTTTTATAAAATGAGTTTTTACAATATTTTTTTTACCCCGTACCTACCTAAGAGATAAGGCGTGATGGTATGTATGTATGTTATAACAAATTTTTAACATCTCAATAGAGACGAAGTTCGAATATCATTACAGGGCTTACGACCTGTCATCGGTTATGTCTGTTATGCCTGTTATGCCATCTTATTGAATTCCCTATCAATCCAATGTTTGATAGTTCGATCCAATTTTAATCATGAAAATATGTTCGTTTGAAAATAAGCTGAAACATCGCCATCTATGAAGTGACTAAGAAACTTTTTTGAAACTATTGAGAAATTCACAACGTTATTATTTTTTATTTAATTATAGGTAATTAACATAATAAATAGGTATCATATTTTTATCGACAAACTTTAAAACATCTCAATAGAGACGAAGTTGGGATGTTATAGATGAACCAGGAACTCAAGGCACCTACAGGGCTTACAACCTGTCGCCGGCTGGTTTACGTGATCACTTTATGCGCGTGTGCAACGATTACCAATTATGCCTTCTTATTGATTTCCCTTATGTAATTTTTGAAAGTTCTATATAAGTATTTGAATAATGTAAAATTGATAACGGAACTCAATAAGAAGGCATAATTGGTGAACGTTGCGCAAGCCCATAAAGTGATCACATAAACCAGCCGACGACAGGACGTAAGCCCTGTAGGTGCCCTGAGTTCCTGGTTCTTCTATAATATCCCAACTTCGTCTCTATTGATATGTTAAAAAGTTTGTCAGTAAAAATAACATTTGACCCTCGACAGGGAAAAAAATCCAATGTTTGCGTAGGTATATGCAATTAAAAAAAATATTCGATTTAGGTATATAAAATATCACTTAAAAATTGACAAAAAATTTGGAGGCGCCGGGTATCGATCCCGGTACCTCTCACATGCTAAGCGAGCGCTCTACCATCTGAGCTACGCCCCCGGTATAGATAACTGATAAAAAATTAATATAACAATCTCGAAATTAACAAAGAGTAAGTTTGAATGTAGAGCAACTACATAATGCCGCTTTGAACAATTATCTTGTGACGTTTATATGCCTAAATACGTGATGAACTGGTTTTCGAACCGTAATCAACAAAACCGGTATTAAGAATGACTGTTATTAAAATGAATGGGTGCTTACTTATGGAATGAAAACATCGGCCCTAACAAAACGAATAATGCACAAGTTGTTAGTGACACAGAGAGCTATGGAGAGAAAGTTGCTGGGTATTTCAATAAGGGACAGAATTCAGAACGTCATGATAAGAGAAAGAACAAAAGTAGCCGATGTAGCAGAAAGGATCGCTGGTCTTAAGTTGAGCTGGGCTGGGCATATTGCCAGATGCCAGGATTCACGATGGACCAAAAATATCGTAGAATGGCGACCGAGAACAAGTCGAAGAGGTGTCGGCAGACCCCAGGCATGGTGGTCTGATAACATCAAGAAATGTGCCGGAGGGAGGTGGATGCAGTGTGCCCAAGACAGGGAGTTGTGAAGGATTAAGGGTGAGGCCTATGTCCAAGAATGGAAAAAAAAACAGGCTGAAGAAGAAGAAGAAGAAAATGAATTGGTATCTACCTCTTGCTGATGTATTAGAGCAATAGTCAGCGGATGCCAGATTTACGTCATAATATATATAAACGCTAACTAGTTAACTATATTGGTGTAATTAATATGAATCACATAGTTCCCAAATCAAATCAAATATTTTTAATTATTTGATTAAGATTAAGCTTTCTGTACCTAAGTAATTAAAAGAGTAGTTAGGTACTTACACTTGTACGAATTTAATTTTTGAATTGTAATATACACAATATACGTGAATGGGTACTACATACCTACATATATCTTGTTATAAAAGATAAAAAAGAAAATAATATCATCTGCGAAGCATTTATAAGAAAGACGAAAGACGTTTAGGAAGAAGGTCGGTTTGTAATATGTAAATCTTTTCCCGTTCTTTCCTCTTCTATGATGTAGGGGTTTCCTATTTCTTCTTATTTCCCTACATCTCCATCCCCCATCGCACCGTGGGGCTCGCTTTCTTCCTATAGACAAAATTTGACAGCAAGGGTTGAAAATGACACACAACCCCTTCGATGATTTATTGTCTACACTTGTAAGGGTCTTTTCGGATTTAGGTATATGATGTGGATTTTTATAGCATTAAAGATGGCTTTTATGAAAAAAAAAAAACGAAAGGGTTGTGGCCAACGCTTTACTCCTCACCATCAAGTCACTTTGTATGTATATATTATAGTTCTTTTGTATGGAAAAGATTTCAGCATTTTCATGAAATGAGTTTGTAAAATTATTTTTATTTAAACATTTTATCATGAAAACTTGATAATACTTCAATGCCATTTTATGAAAGTGATGTGCCTTTTTAGCAATTTGAAAATAAAAATATCATTTTTTACGTTTCCTTACCATGGGGAAATTTGAAATATTTGGCAGTTAAAAAAAATGAGAAGCACTGATCAGATACACTGAAAAAAAGGTATGTTAAAATTAACCGAACTATTTAAATTTTATTACTGATAACAAAGGTTTGGCTAAAAATGCAGGTATATCTACAGTTCGGTGGTCACAATTTTTTTTTTCAGTGTATTCTTCAAAATTTAATGGAATCTAAGCGAGTATTAGATATACAAATTTGAAATGAATCGAATGAGAACTTAATTCTGTAATCGATTAAGTAGAATAAACACTCTGTATTAGGTAGGCAGGTAGGTAAGAATTTGTATTAGGTAGGCAGGTAGGTACTTTCTGAATACAATCTCAACATGATACTAGTTGATTATCTGCAATAAAAAAAAATAACCTTAAAAATTGCGAATTCATAACACTATATCCTTTGGGGTAGTGAGGAGTAAAAGTAGAAGATATATCTACTGCATGGATGTGGTTAGTCTAAAGAGGTGAACGGTTTGATATTTTATGTCTTCAATAGCTACCTTCTTCTTCTTCTTCTTGAGCCACTCCTAACCGAGGTTGTGGAGACTATCACAACAATCTCATGATGATCTTGCGCCAACCTAATTAGTGACACCACATCCGGAATACCGAACCACTGCCTGAGATTTATAAGCCAAGATATTCTTCTACGACCACTCCGTCTTTCCCTCCACTATATAAGTTGTAGAAGTGCATATTTATCACCATGGAATATGTGGCCAAAGTGTGCGCCTCTGCATCTCTTGACAGTGTTCAGCAACTCTCTCTCTCTCTCTTTCTCTATCATATTGAGAATTCTTCCATTGGAGACTCTATCGACCCATTAACTCGGATATTGGCAGTAGGTACCTACCTAATTAACTACGCGCTTATCGACGTAGCGAAATTGCTTATAGAAGCCGAAAATCTTGGCTTGCCTATGAATATTGTGTTATATATTCGTCCATATCCTCATGATTTTTCCTCGTGTTTATAGTAACCATAGGTATATATTCGTCCTTTTCCTCATGACTGAGGATAGCGGCTGCAGTCCGTCGACACACCTATGGCCCCCCTCCATGCTCTAAACGCAGAGGACCAGTCACCAAAGACCCCATTGTGGACTTAAGCAAATCGCTCCATCTGTTCGGTGAGCGACCACGAAATCTCCGTCCTTTCACGCTACCCATCACAACAAGCTTCTCAAGGCAGTCTGGTTCCCTTCTCGCAATGTGTCCAAAGAATTGAAGGATACGTCTGTAACATATCGTCGACAGACGATCCTAAATCTTCAGCTCATCCAGAATTGACACATTCGTTCTTCTGGCTGTCCATGGGATGCGCAACATACGCCTCCAGCACCACATTTCGAAAGCATCGATCCTCTTTCGCTCTGACTCCCTAAGTGTCCATGTTTACACACCATACAGGAACATCGAGAATATCAGAGCCCTGATGTGTCTAGCCTTCGTGTTTTTTTTGTGACGGTCCTGTCCTTCCACACTCTTGTGAGCTTTCCCAGTGCTCCCTTTGCCATGGCGATGCGTCTTTTCACTTCCGCTTCACAACCACTGGTGTCAAATATGTTGGAACCCAGATAATGTGAAGTCATGTACTATTTCAAGATGGTTTAGAGATAGCAACCATACTAATCAGGGCCGGATCAATCTTAGAACAATCAGGAACAAGAAGTCAGGGCGGTTGTCTTAAAAAGGGCGCTTCAAATTCTAAAATGATAATCATATAAATAAAATTCGCAGGTATGGCGCTCGGTTCTCTTTGCGTACCCGGATAGAGGCTCGGCATGATGGACATTTTAGACCCGATGTAATTTTCAAAAAAAAATGGGGGGGGGGGCGGATTCAAATATACTGCTACGGGCGCAAAAACACGTTTATCCGACCCTGATACTAATACAAGATTAAAAATTGAACCGTCTGTAGATACGACATTGATCTCTTCAACTCATCGCATAGAAGATTTAAACTATCCATTTTGGCCACGTACTCTCATCGCTCTGAGTGATCTTCCCATAACGCCCCATTTCCTTTCAATTTCCTTTTCCTACAGCAAAAAATATTATGTTCCTGATGTTTCTTTTTCAATTGATGTTTTTTAACCAGTAGGTAATATTCATCAAACATTTTTGGCTTATTTGTTGTATAACTGTCTGCTTGTCCTATGTTCTAAATTGGCTGTATGTATGTATGTTTGTTTTCAATAAATAAAATTAAAAAAAAATACGATGCTTTAGCAGATTCTTCTTAGCGATCGCTAAGAAGAATCTGCAATAGAACGATGTAGGACAGGGTAAGAAATGAGAACATAAGGAAAGAATGTAAGATGAAGAAAGATATCATTAATAGAATGAAAGCGAACACACTGAGATGGTTTGGCCACATGGGTAGAATGAATGAGGAACGACTGACGAAGAAAATATACAATGCGGATAGGATTGGATTGAGAGGCCGGGGCCTCCCAAGAAAGGGATGGCACGACCATGTGAACGATATTCTGAAAGACGGAAATGTTAGAAGCGTGTACAATAGACGAACATGTATGAGACGATGCATGAATGTTGACGAGGTGAAGAATGTGTGCCAGGATAGAAACATATGGGGTTCTCTCTGTCTACCCCGTAAGGGACATGGCGTGATGGTATGTATGTATGTATGCTTAAGCATGTCATTTTAAAAATATTTTTTATAGCCACTGGAATGAACAACAACGCAAATAAACATTTAATATTCGACATTAATTTCCCATTTTTCTTTCAGGGTTTGCCTTGGTAAAGGTTCTAGGCTAGCCCCTGCGTAATAGATACCTACTTACCTAATGTAAATTTATATTTCTTATCGAATTTTATTGTTATTGCTAAATTTGAACAGAAAATTAAAAAAAAAAAATTAGGTACTACCCCAAAAGGATATACCTAGTAGGGAGTTATGAATTCGCAATTTGAAGGCTATTTCCTGTTGCAGATTACCAATTACCGATTCAAGGATATCTGATTAGTGCTTCTCTTTTTTTTTAACTGTCAAATATTTCAATAATTTCCCAAGCTCATAAAATTCGAAATTTGTTATTTTTATTTTCAAATTGGTAAAAAGGCACATCATCTTCATAAAATGGCATTGAAGAATTTTCAAGTTTTCAAAATAAAATAATTTAAAAAACTCATTTCACGAAAATGCTGAATATTTTCCATACAAAATTTGAATACCTACTTCCTGGGGTGTCTTGTTAGTGAGGAGTTTAGCATTGGTCATAATTACTTACTTACTTACTTCCGATGGCCATACAACTCCGGTAGACCTTTAGCCTCCTGAACAATAGCTTTCCAAGCCTTCCTGTTAGCTGCAGTGGACTCCCAGTCATCACAAGCATTCAGCACGTTCAGATCTCGGGTAACATTGTCCATCAATCTCTGCCTTGGTCTTCCCAGGGGTCTCTTGCCCACTGGGTTATTTTGCAGGATACGTTTTGTGGCTCTTTCTTCCCCTGATCTGATAACATGTCCAACCCATGCTAATCTTCTGGACCTGATTTCGCTGGTGATTAAAGGTTGTCCTGATTAATTCGTGCATTGACAGGATAACCTTTATGATTGTTGTATTTTAAATTGTACCTGAAATAAATGTTTATCTGATCCATTATAATCTAAGCAGGTCAACTAGTAAAGTACATACGCGTAGTTAATTTGCTCCATTACGGTTTACTACCCCTGTTAATTTCGTAAGAAAGGGGGTTGGGTTTCGTAAAACGTCCGAGAGAGACGTCAGATACGTTCGTATGGCTTCGTCCCTCTCGTATCCACGGTGGGCGGAGTCGGATCTCGCTCGAATGCACATTGGCTGAGCACGGCACGCCCATCTGAAATCATACGTCAAGATATGTACAATACTAATGACGTATATAACGTTATATACTAAGGTTCTTATCCACATTATACCTATATCTATAGTTATTTCTTATACCGATATTCTTCTATAGGTAGTTATATTAGGGTTCACACAATAAGATTCCTAACAAACTATCATAAAACTCATTATTATCAACATGCCGAGAGGAACTGACCTAGAATAGTGCTTCTACTCTTATTCTTCTTCCAATATTTTTTTTAGTGCCCTGTAACAGGCGGGCAATCGATAATACAACAGGCAACAATAACATCTCACATAGTTGGTACAGCGGTGTTCAGAAATAGCATGATTGTTTCCTAATGTATTCTATATATCCACTATGAATTAATTATGATATTATTATTAAATAATATTCGTTTACTATGCAAAAAAATATTTTACATAATATGGCGGACTAATGGCGACTTTCACCAACGTTACCTAAACTGTCACATATGTAGGTATATAGCTGGGTATCACCTAAGCTTAGGTAGCCTCTAACGTATCGTTTGTTTTTCATCAGTCTAATAGTGACTTTCACCAACGACCCCTAACTCTTAGGTGCATCCTAAGAATTCTTATATGTAGTACCTACCTACCTAACGTGAATTTTCGTTTCACCACCTACATAAGAGTTACCTAAGACTGGTGAAAAACAAACGATACGTTAGGTGCTACCTAAGCTTAGGTGATACCCAGCTATGTGACAGTTTAGGTAACGTTGGTGAAAGTCACCATTAGTGTCTTAGGTAACTCTTATGTAGGTGGTGAAACGAAAATTCACGTTAGGTACCCACTACATAAGAATTCTTAGGTAGCACCTAAGAGTTAGGGGGCGTTGGTGAAAGTCACCATTAGACTTATTGCCAGTAGACAATTTTTACCAGTCAACCACACTAGTAGGTATAAGCAAGTATTATGAATACGTCCCTCATAGGTAGATAGGTACCTACCTACTTAAAAACTTAAAAAAAAAACATTTACAATTAAAAATAATAAACATAAAAACAAGTTTTAATGCAAATAACATATCTACATACATACATACCATCACGCCATGTCCCTTTCGGGGTAGGCAGAGAGAACCGAACGCCACATTTTTCTATCCTGGCACGCATCCCTCGCCTCATCCACATTCATGCATTGTCTGATACATGTTCATATATTGCTCACACTTCTAATTTCCGTCTTTCATAATATCGTTCACATGGTCGTGCCATCCCTTTCTTGGGCGTCCCCGACCTCTCATTCCATTCCTTTCCGCTCTGTGTATTTTATTCGTCATCAGGCGCTCCTCATTCATTCTCCCCATGTGACCAAACCATCTCAATGTGTTCACTTTCATTCTAGTAATGACATATTTCTTCATTTTACATTCTTTCCTTATGTCCTCATTTCTTACCAGGTAATACGTCGTTCTATTAAAAATTCTTCTTAACGTTCTCATTTTAACTGCATTTTATTCTGCTGCTTTTTAGCTTCTTCTGTCATGTCCAGGTTTCACTTGCATACGTCAAGATTGGCACTACGACGGCGTTATGAATGGCAACTTTGGCATCCTTTGATATGTTGCGGTCATTCATAATTGGTCTTAGTGCTGCTCCATTCACTTTGTTTACTGCCATAACTCTTCTTAAAAAACACACACTTTAAAAATAATATTACCTACCTACCTAATGAAAATTAAAAAAAAAATGGAAAATGGATAGGATGCAAGGGGAAAAAGGATATAATAGTGGAATCAAATGTATCTATGTGGAAAAGAAGTGTGACTTCAAAAGGTTCTTTTGAAAACCAGCTAGGATCTTGTCTTTAACTATAGGTACCAATATTGGGTGTAGGTAAGTGTGAGATGATAAGGTGTGATAGGTATCTAGATATCAATAAAGGAACTTACATTCTCCCTCATACAATTTAAATCATAAAATGGCATGCACCTATAGTTTGGTAGGTAGGTAATGTAACCATGGTGTTTGACATGATGCATGCGTGTTACATCTGCGTGTGTCCCTTGCATGCTGGCACCTATCAATCTCTGCTGTTCCCATTGGCAACTGAGCGGTGGGGGGAGAACACGTGCTGTTGCCTAACGCCAAATCATTCCAACCGAGTACCTCGCAATCGGCCACTTGCAGTCGGCGAATTTAATATAAATACCAGGGTATGTTCTTGACGATGCAGTGTAGCAAACCAGAACAAACATGTAACATCCTATTTTTATAATTTACCTACCTACCTACCTACTTAGATACAATACCAACTAAATACTTAGGTACCTAGTACAAAAATATGATGTTGGTAGCAGGCAGTGCGAATATTTAAAAATAACGGATTATTCAAACTTTAACTTACTATAAAACGAGTGGGTTGTGGCCAACGCTATACTCCTCACTACCAAGCCACTCCACATAGTATTCAAATTTTGTATGGAAATATTTCAGCATTATCATGAAATGAGTTTGTGAAATTACTTTTGATTTAAATATTTTATGACGAAATTTTGATAATTCTTCAATGCCATTTTATGAAAGTGATGTGCCTTTTTACCAATTTGAAAATAAAAATAGTTAAAAAATTATTAGTTTCCTGAGTTTGGGTCACTTTTGAGTTTTGAGCTTGGGTTTGGTTCAAAATCTAATGGGGTCTAAGCGAGTAGGTATTAGATATATCTACATATTTGAAAACTTTGAAAAGAATCGAATGAGTAGGTACCTACCTAAGTACTATAATCTATAATCGATAATAAACACACCGAACATAGTACATAGTATGTAGGTACATAGCACATATTAGGTACCTACCTACCTACAAAGTACCTACACAGCACTCACACAGATACATTATGATGAATCTTTCGGAATACAATCTCAACATGATACCTACTAGGTAGTTACCTTAAAAATTGTTAGTTCATAACTCCCCACTATATCTCATTGGGGTAGTGAGGAGTGAAAACGATATTTTTGGGTAAATTCCTATTTCGTAGACAAATCATTATCATTTATTATTTCTACTGGCTTCTCGCGCCAATAAAAGGTAGTACCTATGTCACATATATATTTAACATGAACCTACCCAATAACAAGTTGCCACATTATGGAGACATATGATATTAATGGTCTCTCAGATCCAGACTGAAAACACAATAAAAAATATGTCTGCACCGGGAATCGAATCAGGGACCTTTGGCTCAGGCAGGTAGGTAGCTACCTATGAAATTGTGACGTACAGACTGTCTAAATCACTAAAATCAAAAGATGAAAATTAAGATGTACCTAATACATAGGTACTTTGAAATAAGATATTGAAACTTTGGTAGGTACCTGCACATATCCGAAAAGAGGAGATGATATTAAAATTAAATAGGTAAAGTGTAACTAAGACTAAAGACTTGGGTACGATTCACCTGTAAATAGATTAAAGTTTAATAGTAGGTATAGGTACCTATATAGGTAGATATTTATCTTTATTGTTAAATTCATAGATTTGGATACCTACCTACAATAACTCTTTGTGATGTAAATTTATAATTTTAATTCTCAGTGCCTTTGTGGCCTTAGAAACTTTATAAAAGTAGGTAAACATCACCGAAAAAAAAAATTAATGATTTAAAGCTGAAATAACATTATTCTACAAAGTATTCATTTTGTCTACCGACTAGTTGAAGTCTGTCAGGGGACTTGCAAGAAAAATATTTTCAAAATCACATGCCAAAATAATATTTACATTTGTGGCCCAGTAAAGCACCGTATCTACAATTAATTTAAGTTGCAATAAAACAAATAAACAAATTTCTTGAATTTCAATATTCATAGGCAAACCAAGTTTTGCGGCTTCTATAAGCAATTCCGATACTGTTTTCCACCATCCAAAGTATCTATCAATGAAAGACGTGATTTATAATAGTAATCCGTAGTAAATATAAAAAAAACAAGCTTTATACCACAACACTTCAACTGACGCGTTAAATTAGCAGTTATCAACACTTTAAAGGTCGTTATCTCCGAAAGCCACCACTCCTCAGGGTTCATATTACACTAAGAAAAAAGTTAAAATTAACCGAACTATAGTGACTACAAAACAATACGTTTTGTGCTACTAAATATTTTGAGTCTTTAATCAAACAATACAGTCATAAACAGATTAACTTTTATTACTAATAACAAAGGTTTGGCTAAAAACGCAGGTAGCCAGTTCGATGGTCACAATTATTTTTTTCAGTGTATCCAATTGTTTTACTTTTGTATCCTTTTACAGATAAAAACTCAGCCTTTATACTAAGACTTTAGTGTGAGTATAAATTTTGTCACTATACAAAATGATTAAGTCACTATGCCACTATACAAAATGACTAAGTCACTATGCCACTATACAAAATGACTATATTACTATGCCACTATACGAAAAGACTAAGTCACTATGCCACTATATAAAATGACTAAGCCACTATGCCACTATACAAAATGAATAAGTCACTATGCCACTATATAAAATGACTAAGCCACTATGCCACTATACAAAATGAATAAGTCACTATGCCACTATACAAAATGACTAAGTCACTGTGCCACTATACAAAATGACTAAGCCACTATGCCACTATACAAAATGAATAAGTCACTATGCCACTATACAAAATGACTAAGTCACTGTGTCACTATATAAAATGACTAAGTCACTATGCCACTATACAAAATGACTAAGTCACTGTGCCACTATACAAAATGACTAAGCCACTATGCCACTATACAAAATGAATAAGTCACTATGCCACTATACAAAATGACTAAGTCACTGTGTCACTATATAAAATGACTAAGTCACTATGCCACTATACAAAATGACTAAGTCACTATGCAACTAAACAAAATGACTAATTCGCAGGATCTTACACTGTTATTACCTATATCTTATGAGTCCTAAGTATTTTAACTGTCATTTTACTTATATAATATTATCGAAACAATTCAGCCTTAGACCTTTTTTTTCAAATAAAGGGCTGAATAAACCTTTTCAATTGCGCAATAAAAGAAGAGGAAAAGACACTTCATAACACGGAAGGGCTTAACGAAGGTCATAACTTATTACAATGTATTATGTAACAATATTTTGTATGGCGGGGGAGATGGTGTAACAATAGAGGGGGGCTAACAGCCGGTAGGGGCAGGAGCAGAGGGAGGGGGGGAGGCACTGTTAGCAACTAGGGGTGGTGGGGGGGGGGGTATCACGTGGGAGGCTCGGGGAGGGATTTCACACTGACTTGTCAATTTTCTCACGCGTTCATAATACGACACAGGACGCGTTTGTATTCCACAACGTCCCATTCCAACTAACGGGGAGCATAATCCCAAAATATACCTACCTTTTAAACTGTATGGAGAATCTACATCGATAAGCATATGTGACCCTAATGAGAGAAAAGAGTCGGCAGAGAAAATCGAACACAACACACCTTTCCTCATTGTAAACATCCAAAGCTTCATTTACGTTCATGCGTCGGCGCGTATAGTTTCGATGATTATTTATAGTTTCCACTAGCGATTATCGTACCATCAATTTTATCTGTTTACATTTTCTACAATTTCACTGTTCATTCTTTCAATATGTCCAAACCACCTATGTGCACCTATTCACTTTGATACTATTTGATTTCATTTATTATACGTAGGCCCGAAATAGGCACTTGTACTTGTCAATTATTTCTCATAAAATACATTTCATAACATAAAAAACATTAATATAATTATGTGAGATACGTGATAATGTGAGAGCGAGCGAGACAGTATTATTTATTGAGTGTACCTACCTATTTATAGAAGGCGCGAAGTGTGCGCGTCGTCTTTGGATATTATCTAGTTCACGAGTTCCAACCTAGTAATTTTATATAGCCGTCGTATTTTAATTGTATTGTACTTATACATATATTAGGTATATTGAGAATAATTGAAGAACGCTATTACTTCCCCATCCGCTCCCATACTTTACTATATTCCAAATAGTCTATAAAAGGCTTTATCAAGAAGCTTTTGTTTAACATATTTCTTAAATTTTGTAAATGAGAACTCAACCGCGTCAATTTCTCAAACAATACGACTAATATCTTTGTTAAGAGTGAAAAAAAAAAATTAAAGAGATCAAGTACCTACTGTTATTTGGTAATCATTTATCTAGTTTGATTTAAGATGCTGCCTACTAATCTAAAATACATGTTTTCATTATTTCAGAATCCTTCGATAGAGGAGTTCCATTGCTAGGATCGGATGCTAGGAAAGTCTGACTGAGAACATGGCGCCTAGCGGTGATAAGTGACGCAAGGTAACTTCTTCAATGGAAGCCATGGACAGAAAAGTATGGTCTGACGTTCTGCAGTTGATTGGCGCTGTGCCAAGGTTGCCGATATAATGGATCGTGTTGCTCGAAGTGGCAATGAGCTGGACATTTGGCCAGACATGGGGATAATAGATGGGCACCCAAAATACTACAATGGAGACCTTGGAAAAATAATAGGAGTGTTGGAGGAGACCCGAAAGAATAGTCTGACGAAATCGACCTAGATACGGTGGGGAAATAACAGAGAGGAGTGGAAGTGCACGGAAAAGTTCACCATCCAGCAGCGGAGGGACGAGGGGTAGAGAAGACGAAGAACATTCTTCAGCTGCAACTGGAAGCATCTGAATGCGGAAGAGACAAGTTAAACACATGTGAAGCAGATGTTAGAGACCTTACTGCAGCAATAAAGATAATTATTTAGTTTGTCGACGGAAATTTCTTGGTGAAATCTCCATAATAAAATATGAATAAAACACACATTACTAGTTTTTTTTAATCAAACAAAATTGATTATTTTCCTAGATACATTTTTTCCTTTTATCAGAACAATTGTTTCGGCTGACTAGGCCTTTATCAACTGGTATCATTTATTTATTCAAACTTCATGTGCAGCAAGTGGACAAAGGCAGGTTTATTGCCATAAGGCAATTTCTTCCAAAGGCTCTAAAGGTAATTTGGAACTTAAAATAGTGTATTGTGCCTTAGAATACTGAGGACTGTAATAGGAATACGGGAAGGTAGGAGAGGCAGCGGTCGAAGGAATTCAAGGATGGAGAAATGAATTGAGAAAGGCACAACTAGATGAAACAATGATGCAAGATGGAGAGGCACGGAGGACGAAAATAAGGAGAACCGACCCCAAATCGAAAATAGTGACTTACAAACAACTCATGGAAAGGAACGAGGGAACGGAAGGATGTAGAACCAATATTTGACAAATACCTTTAATTTTTTTGTTTTCCATTAAATATATGTATCAATAACAAGGCAAGCCATCAACGAGTTGATAAGGGTCTAGTCAGCTGAATCGGTAGTAGTAGAAAAAAATATATTATGATGTTGATAAATAATCAACTTAGCTTGATTTAAAACAAAAAGCCAATGAACTAAAACATGTATAATGGAGATCTGGGGGGCTACTCATGACCCGTTCTCAATTCATTCTTACCTTGACTTAATCTAAAAAGTGTATAAATCAGTACTGGATTATTATCCAATCTTAATATTTCTCTACATTTTATCACGAAAATTTGTTAATATCAACGTTTAGTATGAAATTGTCATTAATTGTTATATAAATTAATATTCTTTTTCTATTAATTTAACCTCAAAGATTACTAAAATCTGAATCTGATCTTAATTTTACTGTTAAAACTTCATGAGTAGCCCTGCTGCAAAAATGAATACGGTCAATATTGACAGTATAAAAACATCAAAAAACATACTTATTTAAGTTTCATTTATAGGTTTGTTGGCACGTATAGGCAGTGATTGGTGTCCTTATCTCTGCCTTCCCCAATATAGACATGGTTGATGATTAACATGTGATTATTTCTTGACGTTCATACTTTTCACCGCCGCAACTGCGTCTCAGAGCGAGTTGGTTGACTTTGTTAATATGCATCCCTGCAGATTCATAACTGGATAATCCAATTTGATCCTTATCTTCCTATGCACAAGTCACAGTACCCCTTAATGAAATATCGCACTTAACTTCTTGGTTCAAGGGAATATATGACATATGTATTTTGAGATTAGAGTCAATATCATTTGAAGCTGTTAGGCAATATTTTACTAGTGTCCTATTTCCAATGCGATTTGTTTATGTCATAAATCAAATATCATCAAAAACTGGTAACACGAATTTCAAAAACTGGTAACACGAATTTCAAAAACTGGTTATACGAATTTCAAAAACTGGTAACACGAATTACAAAAACTGGTAACACGAATTTCAAAAACTGGTAACACGAATTTCAAAAACTGGTAACACGAATTTCAAAAACTGGTAACACGAATTTCAAAAACAGGTAACACGAATTTCAAAAACTGGTAACACGAATTTTAAAAACTGCTAACACGAATTTCAAAAACTGGTAACACGAATTTCAAAAGATTTTATTTCTTAATTAACGAAACAAACGGTTTTATAAATACATTGTATTAGTATAAGAAATCAGAACTAGAAAGTTTCAATAAATGGTTAACAATAATTTACTTACCTACAAAAACATTACTTATAAGTAAAAAGAGGAAGGATAAAATAGAGTGAAATAATACAGACGTAGATAATGAAAACGAGTGGGTTGTGACCAACGCTAAACTCCTCACTAACAAGTCATTCTATAAAGTATTCAAATTTTGTATGGAATATTACCAACATTTTCATGAAATGAGTTTGTTAAATTATTTTTTATTTAAATATTTTATTATGAAAACTTGATAACTCTTCAATGCCATTTTATGGAAGTGATGTGCCTTTTTATCTAATGGGATCTAATCGAGTATTAGATATACATATTTGCAAAATTTGAATAGAATCGAATGAGTACTTTAGTCTATAATCGATAAAGTAAAAAATGAACACGCCGTACATAGCACACACACACACAGATACATTGTGATGAAACTTTCAGAATACAATCTCAGCATGATACTAGTTGATAATCTGAAATAAAAAAAATACCCTTAAAAATTGCGAAATCATAACTCCCCACTATATCACCTTGTGTTAGAGAGGAGTAAAAAACCATAATGATAATAAAACTAGTTGCATGTAACACATGAGATCCAACTGTCGATAGCGATAGTATGTATATTTGAAGAATATGTACCAAACTATAAACCCATAGATACAAATTATTGAATATTTTCAGATATTTTGTTTTCTATACAACATATGTAGGTATGTATGTCAAGATAGGATAGTATGGAAGAAGATCCTTTTTCCTACCCAGAATATGCAAATTGCATGATGGTATGTATGTATGTTTGGAGATGAAGTAACAAACTATTAAGTCTTCTTACATATTGTGTATAGGCGACTGCCATACAAAATGTATGAAGCGATGTCGTCACTAAATTCAATTTTTAAAAAAATTGTTAAAAAAAAATTGAGATCTTCTACTACAATGTTAATATTTTTTATAGAAAATTAAATTATCTAGTTGGGGTGTTTCGGCTTTTTTCGATAATTGTAAAAGTTTTGGAAATATAGGCAGTTAAACTCATAAATTTATCATAAAAAAAATATTTTTCTTAATAAAAAATGTTTGAGAAACCCTGGAATTTTTTTGAAAAAACTTATTTGAGATTTTGTATTTGTCTATGTTTGTACCAATTTTCAGCGTTCTACCGTTTATGGTTTCTGAGATATATGGAAAAATAAAATAAAAATTCAAAAGTTGATAACCCCTGACTGAAACAAAAATTCAAAATTCCGAGTATAAAAGTTTTGTAGGCCTGTAACTGTTTATATATTCTGAAATTTTAGGCTCTGTAAATTGAGCGGATCAAAAGTTATAAGGGGGGGACGGACACACAGACACACACACAGACACACACACAGACACACACACAGACACACACACAGACACACACACACACAGACACACGAAATGTTCTACTCCGAATTCTGAGTAAATCCGTGTATGGAACATATATGCTGCGAAGCCTCTAAGTTGGTGTTTTTTGACTTCAAAGTTGGAAAATCCATGAAAAAAGTAGACCTCTCCATACAATTCTCGCGTATTCTGGCTTGATACATTGTCGATATGTTAAGAGAACAAAGTTCTCCTGAACAAATCGACAGTTGGATAAAAATACAAAAAAATAATACGTAGGTACCTACCCAAATTTAAGCTCACACAACACTTACTACTTAAGCACAGCACGCATGCGCGCACCAATGGAGATGGTATTTTCTTTTTTTTTATATATTCTATTCATATAGAAAATTACTAGTTTAAAAAAACGTTTATTAATGATGTCTATAATTAAAAGTAAATAACTTTTTTGATTCTACATGAATTTAATTTATGCGATAGGTCTATTTCGCCTTGTTAGGGCATTTTCAAGCTGAAATGCCCTAACAAGGCGAAATAGACCTATCGCATTAATTAAATTTATGTAGAATCAAAAAAGTTATTTACTTTTAATTATAGACACCATTTACATACAATGTAATTTTATAAAATTAAAACTTGTCAATCATTAATATTAATTTATATTAGATATATCCACACCATCGATACTCGGAAAACATTTTGAAACATCACAATGGCTGCGCAGGGTGTAAATTAAATTTTTTTGCTCGGATGGTAGTTGCGCAAGCAGCTCCCTTTTCCGACGATACCATGTCAAGATATTTGTCGATACCTGAAACGATTATTGCAAAAGTTTCCGATAAATGCGTTCATTGTAATCATCTTGAGTATTTTTATCGCATTTCGAAGAATAAATAAGCTCTTCGTATTTATCGTATAACAAGTTTCTGGCTCCTGATATGGACCTCGAGAAGCTCGTCATAATGGAGATCCAGAGGCCGCTCACTGTAATTTTCAAATAATTACAACTAATAAATTATTATTTTTTATATACTAGCCTTATCAAGAGAACAATTTCTGTATGGAAACAATTATGAAAATAAATACATATGAAAACAAGTATGAAAGCAACTATTAGAACAAGTTGGTAACAACTAATAAATTATTATTTTTTATATACTAGCCTTATCAAGAGAACAATTTCTGTATGGAAACAATTATGAAAATAAATACATATGAAAACAATTATGAAAGCAACTATTAGAACAAGTTGGTAACAACTAATAAATTATTATTTTTTATATACTAGCCTTATCAAGAGAACAATTTCTGTATGGAAACAATTATGAAAATAAATACATATGAAAACAATTATGAAAGCAACTATTAGAACAAGTTGGTAACAACTAATAAATTATTATTTTTTATATACTAGCCTTATCAAGAGAACAATTTCTGTATGGAAACAATTATGAAAATAAATACATATGAAAACAATTATGAAAGCAACTATTAGAACAAGTTGGTAACAACTAATAAATTATTATTTTTTATATACTAGCCTTATCAAGAGAACAATTTCTGTATGGAAACAATTATGAAAATAAATACATATGAAAACAATTATGAAAGCAACTATTAGAACAAGTTGGTATGTAAACAAGTATGAAAACCATCATGAAAACAAATAGGTAGGTATATGAAAACAATTATAAAAAACAAATATGAAATTAATTATGAAAACAATCATGAAAACAAGTACCTAGGTATGAAAACAATAATAAAAACAAGTATGAAAACAATCATGAAAACAAGTTGGTATGAAAACAATTATGAAAAACAAATATGAAATTTATTATGAAAACAATCATGAAAACAATTATGAAAAACAAACATGAAATTAATTATAAAAACAAGTAGGTATGAAAACAATTATGTAAACAAGTATTAAAACAATTATGAAAACATGTATGGAAAATTATAATTTTGGTCTTAGACTGAAATTAGACACAAATTGAAACTTATCTCTTTTTAAAACTTTATTAATTTTTCATATCTTCACGCTCATTGTGACAAATGTAACTTATTGTGAAAAATGTAACTCATTGTGAAAAATATAACTCATTGTGACAAATGTAACTCATTGTGAAAAATGTAACTCATTGTGACAAATGTAACTCATTGTGAAAAATGTAACTCATAGTGACAAATGTAACTCATTGTGAAAAATGTAACTCATTGTGAAAAATGTAACTCATTGTGACAAATGTAACTCATTGTGACAAATGTTAATATAACCAAGTCTATATAGCTACTATATATTGCAACTAATTTTAGTTTGACATAAAAATAAATAAAAAAAAATGTAGATGGAGCAATACACTATCAATTGAAAGTACAATAATTATTTTGCCTGTGTAGATACTGAGCAGAACACACTATGTATGTAATATCTTCGTATGTCAAATGTGTATGTATGTAGGTATGTTCAATCTGCATTTACTGAGCATTATGTTGGTACTATGTGTCTATTCAATGTATGGCTGAATGTAGGTATGTTTATTATAAGCTAATTGCTCACTAAGATATGTTGTGCTCATTATGAAATACGTAGCTCAGTTCCCTATATACAATTCCTCAAATGAATTCTCATATACCAACAGTCGTTGCTATAGTAACATTATTCTCATTGTGACAAAAAACCATCGTAATCCAGGTTGTGAATTTTATATATATTTATAAATCTGATAGCTTATATAGTTAGCTACATATAATATGGTTAGATTATTTATTTTATTTTATTCACATATAAAACCAAACAGTTTATAATAATATTAACAAAGGTACATTCAATTATTAATTGTATTATCTTAAACTTTTTCAGGCTCTTTTTAGTAGGTACAATTAATCAAAATGTAAAGCGATTGCTGGAGGGAGAAAAAAAATGTTAAACGAAAAAGATATTAAAAAAAGTAAAATATAAACAAATAAATAAAATGAAAAAACGAGGACACTGTTTTCAAAGCTTTCCTTCGCGTTGAATTTTTTTGTAAAAAGAAATTCATAAAAATACTCTTGATTTTACTTAATATTGCTTCTCGGGCAACTAACATTTACTATGTCAAATATTGATTTAACACGCACCCAATAACAAGTTGCCACATTTAGACTGAAAACACAATTAAAAACTGTGTCTCCACCGGGAATCGAACCTGGGACCTTTGTATCAGCAGTCACACCTTACCAACTGAGCCACGAAGGTATGGTATGGTTACATAAAATATTTTTACTGTAGATACTTACATAATATTTTCAATTTTCTTAAACACATATCATAGACATTATGCGCTATTTTTTTTTAACTAACGCATTTTTTAACAACAAAAATAAAATAATATAAATAAAAAAATATATTATTGGAGGCGCCGGGTATCGATCCCGGTACCTCTCACATGCTAAGCGAGCGCTCTACCATCTGAGCTACGCCCCCGGTGTATGAGTGTAAATGAAATCACTACAAAAACAATCAACAACGACCTTGAGACAGTTAATTTATAGTCCAGCCAAGGTGCCTACAAACCAATATTGGTAAGGCGACAGTTACACGTAAAGTATTTACTGTGATCCATCAATTCAGTATTTATTGATGGATTAATATTAAATTAATAATTAAATCCATAAATAAATATTGACATCCATCAATACACTAGACTACACGTTCAGTAGGAAATACCACGATACATCAGTATTTATTGGAGGTAACTGTCGCCTTACTGAACAACTTTCACTGCTTGTGCATATGGTAGTTGACTTTTTTATTTTCGTTTGACTTTTTTTTGAATGAGGCAATTCACCCTGAAAAGAGTGTTTTGTGCCAATTTAATGTTTACTGTATATAAGGAAAGTTATTTTTGATCATGTGTTTAAATTATTTAATAATATGAATTTTGAAATGACAGACAATACACGATAATTTTTTTTAATTACATATGTTGGATATTTAGTGGAGATTGATGAGTAATCTGTATATACTTTTGAAATTGGAATTGTTTTTACAATTAATTGATTAATTATTTCATCCTCCTCACCACACTGACAAAGAGGACTACTTAAAACCCTAATTCTATAAAGATAGGAGAGAATTGAACAGTGGACAAGTCTCATTCTGGAAATACATTTTAATAAAAAATGAATATGTCCTTGTTAAACAAGTACATATACATCTTCCTACGTTCCCTAAAAAAAGCAAATAAATGCTTGTGCTATAGGTGAACGAAATCGGTCGAGGCAGGATTCGAACTCGCGACCACTGGATTACTAGCCCAGTGCGCTAACCGCTCTGCCATCGACCCATCTTTATGATAGGTATAAACCTTTTTGAAAATTTCCTTTTATGAAACCATGTTCTTGAAGAGATTTTTTGCTGGACACCTGCATAATTTCTTATTTTATCCCGGAGGCTCACTCCTAACGGGAAGAGGTTGGGTGGGGAAAGCACAGGACCGAGAGAGATGGTTCATTGGAGGCGGTCTACATCCAGCATTGGAGAGATGGCTGACGAAGAAGAAGAAGAAGACCTGCATAATATTATGATCCTATGTATTTTTTCGTTTGACTTCTGTGATGGTATCCTGGGCTCGTGCAACTTTAAACTCCCTGGTCTGAAATCCCTGGTTAGTTTGAATAAATTGCCATTTGACAATAAACTATTCACTTGCGCGCAGTGCGTGAAAGTGATTATTATTTTAATTATTACTGTTTCAATTTATTACAATAAAATATGCCCTCGTAGGGAATTGAAGCCGGAACACAAAACCATATGCCAAATTAACCCAGCTATAAAAGCGAACATGCTAATTATTCAAGAAATTGACAGAACTATCACTAAATTTCCCTTCCAAAATAACTTCTGTGAAAGTTTAATCATCAGAAAAGTTTCTTCGTTTTATTCGACAGAATAAATAAATCTTATTCCAATATTTATTTATCAACATACAAGCGGCATTTTAATTGCCTTTACAAACAGAAAAATAATGTACAATTATTGATTACAAATTTACAAAATCATAAAAAAGTAAAAAACATACATCTAAAGTAATAAAGCAATCAATATGTTAGTGTGTGTATGTGTGTGTGTGTGTGTGTGTGTGTTTGTCTCACGCCTTTTGAAAAACCAAGAGCATCTAAAAATCTAATTTATGTGCGAACGTGTACCAGTATACCTGATGCAGTGTCACGCTAAAAATAATGCGATTAAAATGCTGAATTTTAAAGATATTTCAATAATTATTTTTTTCATACAAAGTTTTCCAAGTCATATCTGTCAAAAAAGTGTACATTTTGCACGCAAATATCTGTTAGTTTAAAAGTTAGAAGTACGTATTTACACGAAAAAAATATATTTTCAAGTATAACATAGCTTTTAAGTGAAAAACATGGTGAATATTTTGTCTAATTATAATGTTTAACTTATTTTTAAAGAAAGCGTTTTGTACAAATGTACATATAACCCCGCCATTTTAATATCTTTTCATACGATATTTAATTTTCCTACCGAATGAATATGTTCTTTAAAATAATATACCTTTGAAATAAATGTGATTATGAAATAATAAAATGAAACACAAGACATTACAGCAAGTTTTAAGACATATATTGTAAAAGTCTGTTAATTATTAGTAAAGATATAGGCGTAATAAAATTGCATAATTTGTTTAAAATATTTGATTTTTCTGACAATTTTCATTTTTATGGCATCGAACAAACCAATGTAGGTACCTACATATTCAAAAAATGTCTCCATAACATTTGATATTTTTCACATGTTAGAACATGGTTACTATGGTAACGGACACATTCTGATATTCAAATAAAATTTGTTATAAATCGAATTCGAATTAATTTAGAACATCATTGTAGGTAGGTACCTACATACCTATGTAATACTTACTACTTAAAAACCAAGAATATACTGATTTCGTATAGGAAAATTATTAAACTATTTTAGGTTAACTACAATACACATTCAATATACCTACAAACTATTTCCTATAGTGAAATTCTTCTTTTTTCTATGTAGACCTTTGGGTGATTTTTTCTACAAACTATTTCTTGGGGATTAAATCTTCTTCCTCTTCTTTTGTGAAGTCATTTGGGACAGTTCATAAATAAACTATTTCCTATAGTCTAATTTTTCTTTTTCTTAATTTGTGTAGACCTTGGGTGAGTTTTTATACAAACTATTTCCTATAGTCTAATTCGTCTTCTTCTTCCTTTATGTAGACCTTTTGGTTAGTTTTTAAACAAACTATTTTTAAACAAACTATCCTTATGTCTAATTCTTCGTTTTCTTATTTTATGTAGATGTTGGGTCAATTTTATATAAAATATTTCCTATAGTTCAAATCATCTTCTTCTTCTTTTATGAAGACATTTTGGTCAGTTTTTTATATAATACATTTCCTAATGTGTAATTCTTCTATTTCATCTTCTATGTAGACCATTGGGTCAGTTTTTATTACAAACTATTTGTTATAGTTTTATACTTCTACTTCTTTTTTTATTTAGTCTTTTGGATTAGTTTTATGTCTAATAGTCTATTGTAATGAAATATTATAAACAACATGCATACTTGATGAAAATACATAAAAACATATGGGATGTGACCAACACTAGAATCTTCTCATTACTTTTGTTCAATCAAATTTACACCATTTATTATATCATCATATATTGCTTAATTTTCAATAACTACACATTTCATTTTGATGACAATATATAAAAAATCGGGATTGTGGCCATTGCTGGATCTTCACAACGTTTATATTCATATTAAAAACTATTTAACATAGCTTAAGTATTCTTCTTCTGTAATGTAGACTTATGTGTCAGTTTTAAGTCTATCAGTTTTATTGTGCAAAACTATAATAAACTATATGCACACTTGACGAAAAATATAAAAACGAATGGGATGGGACCAACACTAGAATATTTTCAGTACTTTTGTTTAATCAATTTTTAAACCATTTCCCATCATCCAAAGTTACTAAATATTTAAAACACATTATTTGCGTTCGATGACAATATATAAAAATAGGGGTTGTGGCCAAATCCAAACTCTTTACGACGTTGTCTTTTTATAATAAGTCATATTTAAGATCATTTCCCATAGTCCATGCGTGCAGAAATTGTATGTGCTTATATATAAAAGCAAATGGATTGTGGCCATCACTTTAAGATTTTACACCGCTTAAACTCAATTAAATTTCAAACTACTTTTCATACTACGGTTAAAAAAAATTATGTGTGACAATATTATGTAGGTATATAAACGATTGCTTATTCCTTCACTAATTTACATTCTTGGCCAACGGCGGGACATAAAAGCTAGTACCTAATATAACAAAAAAAGGATAAAATTTAATCAAAGAATTATGCAAGGCAAAAAAAAAACAAAAAAGATAAACCAGGAACCTGAAAATAAAAAAAAAACAGATACATAACACGAAAACATTGATACCTAATAATAATAATTAAAATGAAACAAATAAAATAAAAATCCTTCAAAAATCATTTTAAAATTTACCACTCTGCATTGAAGTATCAAAAATTATTTCACTAAAAAAATGTAGGTATATATTATTTTAATCAAAAAAATATTAATGACATACTATAAGTACCTACCTACCTACGCCTACATTCCATTTTTATTATTCTTGGGGAATCAATTATAATGTTATTTATTTATTTAATATTGTTTCTCGGGCAACTAACAGGTACTATGTCAAATATTATTTAACACGCACCCAATAACAAGTTGCCACATTCTGGAGACTTACGATATTAATCGTCTCACAGATCCAGACTGAAAACACAATTAAAAACTGTGTCTCCACCGGGAATCGAACCCGGGACCTTTGGCTCAGCAGTCAGATATCTAACCAACTGAGCCACGAAGGCCGTAAAATGTTATGACAGATTAACATATAATTCAGTAACCTAGTTGAAATATTATTTCCCGGGTCTCCTATAAAATTTCAACAGCGTCTCTATTGAGATATCAATTTCTCAAAAAAAGGAAATAGTCGAATATAGTTGCATATACTCAAACATTGGATTTTTTCCCTGTCGTAAGTCAATGATATTTTATGACAAATTTTTATCATCTCAATAGAGACGAAGTTGGAATATAACAAGAGAACCAGGAACTCAAGGCACCTACAGGGCTTATGACCTGTTATCGGCTGGGTAATGTGATCACTTTATGCGCTTGCAAAACGTTCACCAATTATGCCTTCTATTTGAGTTCCCTATCATTCCAATTTTTGAATGTTCTATATATTTCAATCATGAAAATCTCTTCGTTTAAAAAACAAAGTTGAATAAACCATCGCCATCTATGAAGTGACCAAGTAATTTTTTTGTAGAGCCATCTATTTAGAAATTAGTTTGTATACAATGAAAACAACAGTCCCTCCTTATGCATGACGTGACAATGTCCATTGAATTCCCGGTTCTCCTGTAATATTACAACTTCGTCTCCATTGAGATGTTAAAAAATTGTCATAAAATGTATTAAGTATTATTTATTTATTACACCATTTAAATAATCGTCGTTAAAAATAGATAACTGCTGCCCAACTAGGTATACCTGTTCTAGTGCTAGCAGTGTACATATTATTATATTTCACAGGAGACATATAGGTTGTACATATTTGCATTTTTTAAAAGGTATCTAAACAATATAAACTTAACTATTGTACACAGATTAAAAAATGGAATTGGAGACATCATTATATTTATTTATTTTATTTATTTATTATATTTTTAATATATTTTATAATACAAATCAATATATAAATTCACTAGTAATAATATTCTTAAATATTTTTCCCTGCAGTACCTCATCAAAAAGATTACAATCTTGTGCTTGATGAGGGAAGCACTTATAATAAAATAAAAAGTATCAATACAAAGCAAAGTCAACATAAAAGTAAAAGTAATTAAATCAAATCATACATGAACAAAAAAAAATCAAATAAACATCATAAAAAGGTTGAAAATAAATGAAAAAGAAGAATACTCAAATGAGAAAACATATCAGAATACATATTCAAACCAAAAAAAGAAAAACATGAAAATAATTGAAATATGAGTAATATAGAATTATAGACGATTCAAATATATCAAAACACATATTCAAAAATAAAAAAAATAAAATACTGGAAATTGAAACAAATCAAAACAACAAAATCGAAAACTACCATTTTAGAAAGTTAAGTGCAATTTTAATTTATGTTTAAATTTTTTAAATTCTTTCATCTGCTTTAATTCATTTGGGAGGCAATTGAAAAATTTTATTCCCAAATAAAATTTTTATATTCATATACATATTGTGTATGTAGGTATCTTGTAATTTTTATTTGTTAATTGCACAAATAATCTGAAATAGTATCTCTTGGGAATAGTGAACTGACAGAGCATAGATTAGGAATTATGAAATTAGGAATCCACTTAGTTATCAAAAAAATATAAATACACATTTTTGAAAATTTAGAACACAACAATAATTTTTTATTTTTTTTTATTTTTTAATAAAATAAAATGAATATGTCCTTGTTAAAACAGTACATTTAAATCTTCATACGTTCCCCAAAATAAGCAAATAAATGCTTGTGCTATAGGTGAACGAAATCGGTCGAAGCAGGATTCGTAAAGTAATAACGTAGGTACTTACCTATGTCGTTTGTGAAATAACTTTAAAAAGAATATCAGAAAGAAATGTGTAAAAAATAAGACTTTGTAAAAATATAAAGGCGTAGAAAAAGCAAATTACAAATATACATCTCTTTACAATATGATAGCGAAAATTCAATATGTATTCATGACAGTTTTGAAGACATATAACTAGAAATATTCCCTAGAATAAGTTACACCTTCACAGGATATACCTTAATATGAACCAATTCATCTTAAGATATGTCAATATGGAAACATTCCCTGTCACGTCAAAGGAGCTGTTGAATATTTGCCAAGAGTCCTTCAGCCATGAAGAGAGTGTTCATCCTGACTACTAGCCCGAGGCTGAGGTGAGGTTTTGCAGACAGACCGAGGAAGATAACCTACCTACTTAGCATTTCCTGAGTCACGTCAGTTAGCGCCTCTGGCTGAGGAAGCTTCTCCAAAGGAGGAATTCTGCATTCTGATCAGAACTTTCAAGACTTAATAATGGTTTGTGGAAACTCAGTTAGGTTTATGAGACCTAGATTCAATTTGAAGTTATGTTTTGTTCTATTGTTCATTTGGATAAATTCGGATAAAGAATATTGAATTAATTTATTGAATAAGAATAAATAACATAAAAAATATTAAATAACTGTTAATACAAATTCACTGATTTTTACTGAATAGTGGAGAGTCATGATTTCATAATTTTTAAGCGTATTTTTTTACATCAATTTCTCAACGGGTACCATGTAGAGAGTGCACACTGTGAGTTTCGTCATGATGTGTTTGTATGTATGTATGGTGTATGGCGTACGGCGTACGGCGTACGGATAATCATTTTTGTGTCCTCTCTACAGCCCAAACTATAAGTCCGATCGACTTCATATTAACATCATAATATGTGCATAGACCTAGAGCTGATTAGTTTTCCATAGACAACTTTTGATTTCTTTTGTATGAATTCATCATTTACGTTGTTTTTTTTGTCCTGTATGCAGCCCAAACTATACCCAAGTCCGATTGAATTCATATTGATATCATATGTGTTAAGTCCATAAACTTAGAGTTGATTAGTTTTCCATAGAAAACAGTTCATTTTTTCTCAATGTTTCTTTATGATTTCATCTATTAAAACTGAAAAAATGCTCTCACGACCTGGAAATAAGAGATATTTTAATTTGGTTTCAACTATTTATACAACACCAAGAATCTTCAAAAAATTGTATTCAAAGTTGGTCAATGTTAAAAGAAAAATATTCAACGGTTTGAAAAATTATATTTTATTTCATGGATTTTTGTATGAAATTTATATGTAACAAGAGAAAATTTTTATGTTTGTCAATGTTCAGTTCTTTGATTTCATATTGATATAAGAGTATTAAGAGCTTGAACTTAGAACTGATTAGCTTTCCATAAATATCATAAAATTTCTTCATATGATATCACGTGTCAAAATTTTCAAAATGCTATCACGTTCTTTAAAACAAAATTTATCTACTTTTATTAAAATATTTCATACAACAAAAGCATTCTTTACTTTATTGAGATCAACATTTCAAGAAGAAAAAATGAACGTTTACTATGGTGTGGAAAGTTTAGTGTTGGCCACAACCCACTCGTTTTTTGTTGTTAACAGTAACAAAATTATATATTATAAGTACTTCATAAAAATATTATGTTCTTTTAATTATATCGTGCCATTTAATGGATTTTCCGCCTCTCCCAGATTACCTTTTGATAAACCATCATTTTAACGAATTAATTATCGAGAAAATCCTCCCCTTGATTATATTCTAACTGAACAGTGATCGAAACCAGACAATATTATTATTGATACTAAGATGGACTTCCTGACTGCTGCTGTGGGATGCTGTGTAGGTTCCTACATATAATGGAGATAGGAAGTTGGAAAATGATATAACAATAGAAAGAGAGAGGAAGATATTACAGGAAGTGGAGGGAAATGAAAGAATCTATGGTTCGACGATTGTTTTGTTATATTTACAATACAATGGAATATAAAAATGATATCTTTAATATAAAATGTATTGAAAAGTTGGTTGTATTGTATGTAATAAACGAAAATATTTTATAAAAATGGTTTTTTGTAATAGTAATATTTAATTTTTAGAGGACCCATAGATTTTAATTATAATATACTAATGTAGTATTTAGCAAATTTTTTGTGAATCGAAGTGAGTCATTTTGACGTTTTGGTTCCAGACCACATCGTTTTTCTATAGAGAATTACGACTAATGTGAATTGTTATCGGATTTATTTATTTATTTATCTAAAAAACATATTAATTATTAAGGTTTAGAGAACAGTTATCTAGGATGTGTTGAAATGTAAGAAAAACTGAAATATGTTGCCAACCAAAACGTCAAAAGCGCGATATACCATGACTCACTTTTTTCACGGAATACCTACTACATCTAGTATATTACCTATAATAAAAATCTATGAGAGGACGTTCAAGCCTCAGATGCTTAGATATTTGAGTCCTGAGCGAAAGGTCGTAGGTTCGATTCCGGGCGTAGACACGTTTTTTTAATTGAATTTTTTTCTGTAATATAAGAAATAATATACAATTTATACACTATACACATCAAAGTTTAACAAAACATTTTTTTTTTACAAAATAGATACTTAAGAACTAGATGCGGAACGTAAACTGCTTCACTAGGTTAAAAACCTGTTCTGAAGCAGCTTATAATTATATCAGTATATGGTTTAGGCGCGCGTGTGTGTCATTGCATGTTAACGTAACGTATTTTCAGTCTGGATCTGTGAAACGATAGTAATCACACGTCTCTAGAATGTGGCAACTTGTTATTTGGTGCTTGTTAAATAAATATTTGACATATTTTTCTATTTTTTTCTTATTATATACTTTGTATAAACATTTTTTATATATTTGGTTTTACCTATTTGAAAAACCTTTAAGAGGTTTATAACTTAATACATGAGGTAAATATTTATTTATTTATTATTAATCCTTATTTCATTTTTTTTAATATAATAATTATATTATGTATGTACAATATATGTAACTTGATAAGGTAGTGAATATAATACATAGTACTATAATTAACTTAAAATTAATGTTTATGTTTTTTTTTTCTATTCACTTACTCATTATAGTGTTTATGTTTTGCAAATGATTTCTGGAAATATAAATGTTGATGTGTGGTTGCAGAGCGGTTAGCGCGCTTGGTTAGTATTCCAGTGGTCGCAAATTCGAATCCAGCCACGACCGACATCGTTCACCTATAGTACAAGCATTTCTGCTTGATTGGGAAATGATAGTTTTGTTTTATGAAAACTGTTAGTTTTGTACCTACATCTATAAAATAAAAATAAAATAAAGCCCGAGAAGTAAGAGAAATATAAATTTTCTGTCAAGCACCGGCTTAGAATAGTGCTTCTACTATATTATTATAATCGTTTTCGGGTGCCCCGTATAAGGGCCGTATAATCGAAAAGACAACAGGCAACAATATCTCTCACATAGGTCAGCAATGATGTGCCTCGCCCATTTTGAATGTTACCTTTTCAGGTGTGTAATATATTGATGTTGCTCCTGGTATCAGGCAATGTGTATAGCAGGTTACGAGATCATACGAATAGATGATTCGGAAATCTTCGGGATTGAATATAAAGGTATGTCGGGGTTTTGTTGGGGCTTTTTGCATTGATAAACGATAGTGCTTTCACGTTGTGTTTTTACTCCTCACTAACACAAGGTGATATAGTGGGGAGTTATGATTTCGCAATTTTTAAGGGTATTTTTTTTTTTGCAGATTATCAACTAGTATCATGCTGAGATTGTATTCTGAAAGTTTCATCACAATGTATCTGTGTGTGTGTGCTATGTGCACTGTGCTATGTGCTATGTACGGCGTGTTCATTTTTCTTTATCGATTATAGACTAAAGTACTCATTCGATTCTATTCAAATTTTGCAAATATGTATATCTAATACTCGATTAGATCCCATTAGATTTTGAACGATATATGAATAGTGCTTCTCAATTTTTTTAACTGTCAAATATTTCAAAGTGACCCCAAGCTCAGGAAACTTAAAATTTGAAATTTTTATTTTCAAATAGGTAAAAAGGCTCCTCACTTTCATAAAATGGCATTAAAGAAATATCAACTTTTCATAATAAAATAAAAAAATAATTAAACAAACTCATTTCATAAAATCGCTGAAAATTTTCCATACAAAATTTGAGTACGGAACATCTTTGACTAGGTATATACCAAAGACCTTATAATAATATATACTGACTAAAGGTAATATATTAACATTATTATTGTGAAATTTGCTCTGTTTATGTTAAATTATTATTTAATTTTACTCTTTTACATCATTTTTCATAATATCTTATATGAATATTAGGAAAATGTTTATTTTATCAGTTTTTTTTAGAAACCGGACGTCATAAGAGTTTATTTTCTAGAAATATACTAGTTACTAATAAATATTTTGTGTTTTTTTACATACATACTATCATGCCTTGTTCATATTGAGGTAGGCAGAGAGAACCGAGCGCCATACTTTCCTATCCTGATATACTTTTCTCGCTTCACTTAATCCAAACATTGCCTCATGCACACTCTCCTACTATCTACACTTCAGATTCCATTCATGTGATTTAAATGAGTCTTTCTCGACCGACCTCTATCTCTTATTCCGCATCTTTTAGCCATGTATAATTTTTTTGTCAACTGTTCTTCATCTGTTCTTTCTATGTGGCCGATCCACTTAAGGACATATATTATATTTTTATCTTGCATGTGGCGTCCTTTTCCAACATACATTCTGTTCTTGTGCTTACTTTTTTTATTCAATCACACATCGTCTTATTACACATTTGTCTGAGAGACCTCATATCAACGGCAGTTATTCTACTTGGGAAACTTGATGTTTTACTATGTTGTTTTGAAAAATATATAAAAAGGACATTATTTACATTGAATTACATTCATGTATTCTCAATGTAACATAAAGAAATTAAGTTTATAAAAAAATAACAAAACAAATAATATTCATCAATTACTAATTTCCACTAGCGTCTACAATCCGCATTTACCATTCCGCATTATGTTTCTGGTTGGCTCTCTGATTGGTTGAGGTCTCGTAGTATGGAGTCAAATGAGCTGTGAAATTTTATATTAAATGCAATAAATTAAATAAAAAATGTAAATTTAACTTATAATAATTTATAATTCAATTTATAAAGCAACTCGCTCACGCGAGTCGCTATTATTATTATACACAAACTTAAACCTAACCTAATAATGCAGAAAAGAAGAGCTGGGGCTAGACGCTACTCTAATTTCCCATGTAAAGTTTGAATTTAGAACAACTTGTATAGACTTAATATTGATTTTTGAAATCATAATATTGTGTATGTTCATCATGAGTAACAAACAACTATATTTTTCCAGACCAGCCATAACATGTCATGCATAGAAAACTTTCATATTACTATATAATATAATTTATATTTCACAAAGTATGCTTTTGAAAAATTTCTTTTAGAATTTTTGGTTCATTGTCTTAAAATTATGCACAAAAGCTAAAGAAATATTTCATGGTATTAGTTAAAGCAGCACTTCAGAGATCAAGTGATTTTTTTTTCCTATATTATGTTTAGTATTATATATTAAAAGTGTTCTTTGATTGACCAGACTCTTATTGAGCAGTCTCTCTCGCACCCACACATTTACAGATCTATGTCACTGTGCACTACGAGCTCAGGAGATTAGTCTGTGTATAATAAATCGTTAAATTTTAGTGACTTTAAATATATATATTTGTAAAATAGAAATAGAATAATGTTTATAAAGAAATGCTTTTCCTCATAAGCAAAATTTGAATGAAAAACAGCTTTTGTTATACTGAATGAGGGCAATATAGAAATATTATTTTCAATATTTGTCTTGTTTGTAGTAAATCGTTTGTCTAATTTAATTATTATATTTAAAAAATTTCTCATACCTAATGTATGTGATTCTTATACATACCATAATGCCATGATCCTCACATGGTAGACAGAGAAAACTGAATGCCATATATCTTGACACACAATCATCGCCTCGTCAACATTCATACATCTTCTTATACATGTTTATCTGTTCTTCACGCTTCTAACCTTTTCGTCTTTCAAAATACCATTCACATGGTCATGCCATCCCTTTCTTGGGCGGCATTGATTTCTCATTTCATTCCTATGCGCATTGTATATTTTCTTCGTCAGGCATTCCTCATTCATTCTCCCCATGTGGCCAATTAATGAATGAAATGAATTCATCATTTTCATTCTATTAATGACATCTATCTTCATCTTAAATTCATTTTAGTGATCTCATTTAAACTGCATTTATTCTGCTTTCATGTGACTTCTGCCATGTCCAGGTTTCACTTGCATACATCAAGGTTGGCACTATTAAGATAGCGTTATCAATGGCAACTTTAGCATCCTTTGATATGTTGCGGTCATTCATAACTGGTCTAAGTGCTCCATTCCCTCTGTTTCTTGCCATAACTCTTCTTTCGATCTCCTTATCAATCCGTCCATTCCGGTATTCCGTTGCTTCCCAAATAGACATATTCGTCTACTTGCTTGAACCATTTGTTCTCTAATTTTATTTGGTACGCTGTTCTGCTTTCACTCTTTTGAAACACCATTTGAACTTCGATTTGCTGGCATCCATTCTCAGTACGTTCTCTTTACATCCTTCATATACTATACTTACTGAATTGTCAACGTTTTGACATTTCTCATATACCTACTAAAATTCAGACAGATAAATTTAAACGAATCGGAATGGGACATATTATGAATATTTCGATTTGTGTGATAGATTTTGTATTTTAATGAATTATTGTGTTGTTTTTCTTGTTAATTGTTGTGTTGTTTAATACGAGTTTTATGTTTTATTTTTACCATATTTTTATAATGGCTAAGAGGCCGTGTATGTGAATATAAATAAATAAATTTCAGACCCTTGCTATCCTCCATAAAAGTTCTGATGCAACATTCAACGTATAGATTGAAGAGCCATGGAGATAGCATGCACCCCATTATTTATAGAGAACTATGTTGTTACTGTGTCGGTGACACAAACACGTGATATTCAGTAGTGGCCAAAAGAATGGAAACTTTTTATTTTGACTACATTTTTCAACTTACTAGGTGATTCATTTTACTTTTTCATTGAAATTTTATTGCATTCTTATTGTTTTTAATGATAAATATTTTCTTTTGTTTATTTCGCAAGAAACAATAAATATTTTTTTAATTGTTTTAACTTTTTTTTACAAAATTAGTTAATCCTTTCTAATTTGTCTCATAATGAGTTGTAAGGAACATATACCTTACTATTTGATGATATGAATCATCATTATTACTCACATTTTTTTCTGGAAATTTGTTTTTTTGATGTCTGTGATCATTAGAAAGTAATTATTGAGGATATTTGAAATCCTATCTAAGCAAGAGCTATTAGTCTGTCGTTCGTCCTGTACTGTGTCATTTGTAAGTGGTTGGACTGTTTTTCAAATTCTGAGATTATTTTATTCTGAAACTTCTTCTGAAACATGCTTGGAGGCTACTGGTTACCTACAAAATGTAGTAGAGCAGTTACCCTACGAGAAGAGGGATATACATATAAACAAATTGCTGAAAAAAAAAGATCGAGCGCCATTGTTGATTGTTTTGGCAGGGTTGAAATTCATAGTATAATTAGTTGCATGTAACTAGGGAATGCAATCCCGCAGGACGATGTCAATCCAGGTATTTGCGGGACTGAACAATCTTAGTACCGCTGGATCCAGGTATTTGCGGGATCCAGCAGGGTGGACTTAGATATCTTATCAATCGTATAATAAAGACCTAATTAATACCTCGATCTACCAACCTTGTTTTTAGAGTTTTAAATTTATACCTAATCAAACACGTTCTTTGGGACATTTTAAATGGTTTATTAACATACTTACCTTTAGTTAGACATCGGTAAAGTTTGTCATAAATTGGCAAAGAATAAAATGAGACATAAATTTATATTACAAATTAAATTTAAATAATAACTTTCACACGATAAACAATATTTTTGTACAATAAGCATCATAAGTTTAAACATTATTTTGGAAATAGCTTCGTAAAAAAGTTAAAGTATTGTGTCGTCTGATAAACGGCTTCTGATATTGGACACAAGGTAGCCAGTGGCTGAAAAAGCTCGTTCAGATTCCACGCTGGTTGGCACAATAGTCATTTGCGCATTGTAAGTGAATTGAAGGTATGTGCCTTTCCACCGGACTCGAAATAATTCATTTCCTTCTTTATCAAAACCTCAATGTTGCTCATATTGCCAGATCTAGGTTGTTGTGCTGTTGATCTCGAACTCTTCATACTAATCAAAGTAAGTTTGAGTTCGTCTTGAAGTGACATTGGTGCTGCTGCTGCTGCGTATGTCTCCTGATTTGCGAGAGGAGTGTCGTCATCCTAAGGTTCATCAGCGTCAGCAGGAGCAGTGGCTTCTGCGTTGTTACCCATGTCCGTGTACTCTAGCCTTTCGACTATAGTTTTGACTGTCTTGCATATTAAACTTTTTGAAGGTAGACTAAATGTGTCATCAACATTAATAAATTGACTACTGTCTTCTTCGTACTTATATGGATCATGTAAGTATATAATAAAACCGCTGTCAAGTTAGTTCGCCGCTCTGAAATCCGTTTCCTCAACAAATCAACAAAGAGTAACACGTATGAATTACGCTTCTCTGTAATCCCGCCAGTCCAGCGGGATCCCGCAAAATTTTCGACAGAGATTAGTCCCGCAAAATGTCTGCGGGATCTCGGTATTTCGGGATCCCGTTTGGGATTGCATTCCCTACATGTAACACATTACATCCAACTGTTGATAGTATGTGTATAGTAAAAGAATACGTAAAAATCCATGTATTTTATAAATAAAAATAAATAAACGTACCAAACTATGAACCCTAGCATCTAAATTATTGAATATTTTTAAGATATTTTGTTTTTTATATAAAAAATGTATGTCAGGCAAGACTTGTGTGAAGGTCAGTAGGTACTTTTTCCTCTCTCGAATATGTAAACAGCTTGATGGTATGTATGTATGGAGATTAAGTATCAAACTACTGAGATTCCCCGTAAGAAAAGTTCAAGATGCACTGCGATAGTGTATATGTTTTTATAGAAAATTAAATTATCTAGTTGGTTTTTCTGCGTTTTTCAATATTTAAGAAAAATGGGAAATAAAGTCAGTAAAAAACACACAAATTATTATAAAAAATATACATAAATATATGTTTTTAATTTGATGCCAAAAAGAATAGTGTTTGTAATCATTTTTATTGACTCACAAACAGCGAAGTGTATAATTTTATTTTAATATTATATTTATTACGCTGCAGTTTATCAATGTTGGAGATAGTTTTTTCAAGTCAAGTTTGTTCAAAATGCAGAAAAATATCAATAAACATTAGGTGTATAATTTTATTTTAATATTATATTTATTACGCTGCAGTTTATCAATGTTGGAGATAGTTTTTTCAAGTCAAGTTTGTTCAAAATGCAGAAAAATATCAATAAACATTAGGTTTCCGTTGATTTAATTCACGTATAAAACTTTTTTAACGCACGTGATATTTATCTTAACTAACATGTAACTTCATCATGTATTAGGGTGTTTTAATAAATCATATTATATTCAATTACTAGATTCAGTGTTTTATGTTCTCTTAATTTCTCCCAAATGTAAAACAAAATGTTTAATTTTGTTTTATAAAAGTCTGTACTTAACATCTATAAAACATATTGTCATATAAAAGGAATATAACAGGTTCATCGACAACTACATATTATGTTTTATAAAAGTTTTTGTTTTTCATTTATAAAACCAACTGTTGAATAATAGGTATATAAACGTCACACTAATAATTTTATGTCATATTGAAGTCATCCATAATACCACTATACAATCGTCTATTAAAGTTTTTTCTAAAACGTTTATAGGCCAATAAGTTGTTTAGATGTTATAATAATACCCTTTTTATGACGATATTGTCTTTTTAAAAATCTTTATACAACTGAAATGTTTTTACGACTTACAGATTTGTTAAGTTAACGTTTCGATTAAGACCATTATGTGATCCTTGTATAATTACGTTGCAAAAACGTTTATTGGACGTTGCAATTAGACTATTTAGTTAGAGGACTTAACCGTCAGATGTACAACGTCTATACGACTAACAGAGTTAGTTAATAACCACTATAAAACTCCTATACGACTAAAAGTCATAGGTATAACTCTTATTTATACGACTTGTTTGCTAGTTGGATTGTCTCTGGGGGAAACATAAAATTAAAATAGTCGCATCATTTCTATTTTCGGCCTTCGTGGCTCAGTTGGTTAGGTATCTGACTACTGATCCAAGGGTCCCAGATTCGATTCCCGGTGGAGATACAGTTTTTAATTGTGTTTTAAGTCTGGCTCTGTGAGACGATTAATACCATAAGCAGATCGTAAGTCTCCAGAATGTGGCAGCTTGTTATTGGTGCATGTTAAATAATTATTTGACATTGTACCTGTTAGTTGCCCGCGAAGCTACATAAAATAAAAAGTTATAATATAATATTATGCTGATTAATTATTTAAATGTTTTATCAAATGACAGAACGAACGCGTATAATATCTGTCAAATGACAAATGTCAACCACGGTAGACGGTGCTGCCAGGACTTAAATTTTTAGATATTATTGGAGAGTTGCACGAAAAAAATATGAATCCTTATGAAGAAGGGGTTGAACTTAACATTGTTTTTACTCCTCACTACCCCAAGGGGATTTATGAATTCGCAATTTTTAAAGTATTTTTTTATTGCAGATTATCAACTAGTATCATGCTGGGATTGCATTCTGAAAGTTTCATCACAATGTATCTGTGTGTGTGTGCTGTGTACTATAATATGCTACGTACGGCGTGTTTATTCTAGATTATCGATTATAGACTAAAGTGCTCATTCGATTATTTTCAAATTTTGCAAATTTGTATATCAAAAACTCGCATAGACCTCATTAGATTTTGAAGGATATCTGAATAGTGGTTCTCATTTTTTTTAACTGTCAAATATTTCAAAGTGACTCCCATGCTCAGGAAACTCGAAATTTGTTATTTTTATTTTCAAATTGCTAAAAGGGCACATCACTTAAATAAAATGTCATTAATAAATATCAATTTTTCATAATAATATATTTAAATAATAAAAGAATTAAACTCACTAATTTCATAAAATTGCCGAAAACTTTCTATAGAAACTTTGAATACTCTATAGTGACTTGTTAGTGAGGAGTTTAGCGTTGGCCACAACCTACTCGTTTTCATATATAACTGATAAATTGTACTTCTCCCTGTTAATATATAATTACTGTTAATTGTAATAAACTATGTTATGTGAAACTCGTGTATCCATTTATTATATCTGAGTAAGAACACTATCAGATACTATAAGGTGAGTCAAGACTGCCCCCCCCCTAGACAACGTGTCATTTGGCTCAAGAAAAGAAACAAGAAAAGATAGCTCAATGTATGGAAGTGATAGTTGCCAGTCACGTGACAACTTTCACATCAATACATTGAGTTATCTTTTCATGTTTCTTTTCTTGCGCTAAATGACACATTGTCTAGGGGACTGGTGTGTACCAACACATACACGAATGTGTCATTTCATAGTAGGAGAGTAATGAAGAGTAAAAAAAAATATAATCAAACGAAGAATTGTAAACTAAGAGTAGATACTCGCTGAAACGATTTACCTACGTAATATTTTAAAACTAATCCATTTTTCTTGGTTTTCCGTTCGGAGACTGTTTACACTCGATTTTTCTATCCATATATACTAGGCAGGGGTAAAAAATGTCTCTCCCGGGGGCGTTTATGGGGGTATAAGATTGGCCGCAGGATTAAAATTCAGTCACGCGGAGAAAAATCCCAAATATATAGGACGAGCCTGATAGGAAAAGGGAGACATATTGGGTAAGAAAAAGGGTAGGTCCCCACCAAATCAAATGATATTTATCTCCGTAAAACGCAGCATAGAGACGATTATAATTATTTGTAGGTACTAGATTGGAATAGAGCATAGAGCGCCTTCATAATATGTAATGAGAGGCAATTTTTATTTTTCTGAGACTTAGAAATATACTTCAAACAAACTTGCTTAAAACAATATATTTTGCTTTTAAAACCACTTTAGTGCCTTTAGAAGTTTTTTAAAGAATCTCTATTAAAATTATATTAAAAAAGAGATTTGATTATCCAACTATTTATGTATTTCAAGATTTTAAAGTTTCAACTGTTGAAAATATCTACAAAAAAATCTCTTCTTCTTCTTCTTCATTAGGCCCAGGGCCTGTTTTATGCTGCATTTTCAGCCAAAAAAAATCTCATTGTTCCAAATTCATAAAGATATTCTTATAAATTCCAACCCAATTGTTATTTTCTACAAGCAGCCGAATAAATTCACAAGGATGTATTACTATTCCTCTTTTACGTACAACTGCCTCACAACATTTCTATAAGTATAAAGGTACTAAGTGGTTTAATGAACTCCCTTTGAGTCTTAGACTCGAAAAAAATTATAATTAATTTAAAAATAAAATTAAAAAATTGTACTGATTTATTTGTTTATTTTTTGTTATTTGATTCTTGTTTTTGTGTAGCTTCATATTTTTTAGTAGATGTACAATGTTTTGGTAAATGTAACAATATTAAATAGATACTCCCCTCTTTTAACACGAGATTTTATCTCAATTAAAGAGGGTTATTATAAATCATATGATGGAAATTGTATACCTTTTAAAATTGTGATTTATATGTAAAATTTGTATTGATTTTGTAATAAATATAAAAAAAAAATTGTGAAATTAAAATTAAGTACCTACTTATTTTTTTTATTTATTTATTCAATAATACATTTGTTTTTATTATTTAAAACAAAATACATAATACAAACAATAAACATAACAAAAAAGGAGTGGGTTGTAGCCAACGTTAAACTCCTCACTAACAAGTCATTCTATAAAGTATTCAAATTTTGTATGAAAAATATTAAGCATTTTCATGAAATGAGTTTTTTTTTTTTTTTTTTTATTGAGTATCATAATATGAACATACACATAGTACAAATATATAAATTAATACAATTTTTTTTTCAATAGGTACTGTCCCAAAAAAGTTAAAAACTTGTGCTTGGGACAGGAGCAAATAACATATCTACATTTAACATATTACATACATTTTACTTATAATAATAGAATCATTTAATAAATTGTAAATCAAGTTCAACTTACAGCTAATACATACAGATGATTAAAGTTTATTTTTGTTTTTTTTAGTGAATATAGAATAAAAACCATAATTTATCCAAAAAGGAGAAAAAAATGAAAATTCACTTATACAAATACACATATACAAATACACATATACACATACATACATACACATATACAACATACACACATATAATATACGCATACTTATACACACATGTTCACACATACATATACACATACATACATATACACACATATATATACATATACATATATACACACATATACATATATATACATATATACACATACACACACACATACATATACATACATACACACATACACATATATACATATACACACACATACATACATACATACACACATACACCTACACACACATACATACATATACATACATACACACATCTACATACACATACACACGTATACACACACATACACATACATACATACACACACATACATATACACATAGTGAATATGAAAAAGGAATAGATAAAAATTTATTGTTATTTTAATGATTTGATTTTTCTTTTAAAGTCATAAAATTTTTGTGTTTTTTTAATAATGGCAGGTAGTTTATTAAAATATTGTATACCCAGGTATTTATAGTGATGTTGGGCATGCGTCTTATTACATTTCGGCATCATCATATTTCCTATGAGATGCCGTCTCTGTGTACTCACTAGATTTTCAGCCCGCTTTCCAAAGGTATCTTTATGTATTTGTTGTAAAGCAATATTTTTATATAAATTATCTAAATCAGGTACTTGGAATATATCAAATAATTGTTTTGTAGGAAAATTTCTAGGTTTTTTGAGAATGACCTTAATTATTAATTTTTGTGTTATTTTTAGTGATTTTAAGTTAGTCTTATATGTTCCACCCCAACCTATAATACCATATTGTAAAAGAGATTGTACAAGACCATAGTACACTGTCTTTATTATTTTTACTTGCAGTATATTACGAAGTCGCACAAATATATAAATCAGTTTTCTTACTCTTTTTACAAGTTGGTTCAAATGTTCTTTCCACTTTAATTCTTGGTCTATTGTAATTCCTAAATATTTCACTGATTTATTTATCTGTAAAATACTACAATCTACACTTAAACATTGTTCATTCTGATTTTGTTTGCATATGTTACTATGGATTCTGATATCAATATGAGGTGGAATAGAGGAAGAGTTTATTGCGAACAGTACACATATTGTTTTTTCCGAATTTAAAGATAAAACATTTTTATCAAACCAATTTTTAATTACATTTATATCACTATTTGCTTGTTTGGTCACAATTTCCCAGGTGTCACCACTTACAATTATAGCCGTGTCGTCAGCATATGAATAAATTTTACTCGAGATTTTCAATTGGAAAATCATATTTAAATATATTATAAAAAGTAATGGTCCAAGTACTGTTCCTTGTGGAATCCCGAAAGTGAGTATCTCTGGATCACTTAGAACATTATTTATTTTCACATACTGTTTCCTATTTGATATATATGATTTCAACCAATTCAGAATTGTTCCTTTTATCCCAATTTGCGGTAATTTTTCTAACAGTATGTCATGTGAAATGCTGTCAAATGCCTTGCGTAGATCAATAAATATTCCGATACATTTTTTATTAGAATCCATTGCTGTTATAACCTCAGATGTTAATTTTGCAATAGCATCTTGGGTACTCATTCCACTTCTAAAACCAAACTGATTAGAGTTTAGTATATTATTTTCTTCAAGGTAACGCGTAAGTTGATTTTTAACGATTTTTTGATATTAGTGAAATTGGTCGGTAATTAGTCATTTCCTCGGTGTTGCCGTTTTTAAATATAGGTGATACTATGGTTTTTTTATAATTTGATGGGAATATTCCTGTCTTAAAACTCAAGTTGATTATGTGTTTTATGGGAGTGCTCAGTGCTCAGGTAGTTCTTCATCTGCTTCAAGATTGTGACGGTAATCCCATCATATCCCGGTGCGGAGCCTCCTCTTAATGTCATTATAATATTTTCAACATCAGTTTTTGTAACAGGGCTAAAATTTGTAGTTCCATTTAATACCATTGAGCAGGAGGTATTATACGAATAATTTGTTACTGTGGTATCATTTTGTATTTTGCTTGCTAGTTTTTTACCTACATTTACAAAGAAGTTATTAAATAGGTTGGCACATTTTTTAGATTCAGTTTTTGCATTAATAATATCCTGTAGATATCGAATTTTTTGTATTTCATCTTTTTTTTTCTTCGATTTACCAATTATTTCATTTATAGTCTTCCACTTAGCTTTGAGGTTGTGCTCACATAATTCAATTTGTTTAATATAGTACATTTCTTTGGATTGTCGAATGATATTTGTCAGCCTATTTTTATATTTTTTGTAATAATATAAATCTTGAGTATTTTCAGGGTTTTTTTTTGTTTTTAAGAATAGCTTTTCCTTCAATCTGATAGATTTAATTAATCCTAGGGTAATCCATGGTTTAACTGGTTTCAGTTTCGAATTGGCTTTTGAGGTTTTTGTAGACGTATTTCGGTCCACGTAGTTTTTAATGATATTTTCCAAAGTATTTGAGGCTCTATCAGTATCATTTTCAGATATTACAGACTCCCAGGATTCATTCTTTAAGTCATTTTTCAGTTGTTCCATATTAAAACATCTTAGGATATTTGGTTTGTTATTTGAGAAGCCGGTACAGGTTTTCATTTTGTAGTATAGTATTGTCGAGTAATGGTCCGTAATAGAACTTTTCCATAATAAAGATTTTATATTGTGAATATCATTAGTATTTACCCATACATGAAGGACGCTGCCCTGAACACTCTCTTGTGTAATCATTTATACATAATTTATAATTTAGCCCCGCCATTACATTTAGGTATTCATCTTTAATTATATTTTTATTATTTTCTGAAATATTAATGTTTATGTCGCCAACCATAATGGTAAATACATTTTTAAATTTTTTCAAAATATCCTGCAATTTATTTACGAAAATATTTGGATTGGATAGATGTGTCCTGTATATTGCTACCGTTTGAATAAGCATCTTGTTAAATGATAGTTTGACTGTCAGACAATTAACAAATTCAATTTGTATTTCTTCGATAGAGATTATTTCACAAGCATTTGCGACGAAGATAATTATTCCTGAATTTTTGTTGATGAAATGATTTGTCGAAATACACTGATAACCAGGTATGGAGAAATTCGCGTTTTGATTATTATGTGTTTCCGTTAATACTACACATAGCGGTTTAATTTTGAAATTGTTTATTGCTGTTAGAAACTCATCAAAATTTTTATTTAAACTTCTGATATTGGTATGAAAAATTGAGAAGTTGTCGTTGTTTATTATCTGAGCATTACATTCGTCTATTGTGTTGCATGTTATTTGTTCAATATTATAAAAGTCGTCAATATTATTTATTAATTCTTCACCCATTTTTGGTTATATTTTTAGCATTTAATAGACACAACACAACAAGAAATAAGTATCGCTGTCGAACAATCCGTTCGCACGAATAGTTGTTACGGTACTTACGTACAGTGTTCGTAGTTACGAGACACAGCAATGAGCATGTTCGATTTGAACTAAGGGATATACACAAATAGCATAATATAAAAAAATAATATACATGACATTTAAGTAGAGTGAACACTTGCTCACTGCTATAGTCTTTCTGAGGTTTACGTGTGATTATCAGTAAACTATATTGGTTTATATCACTATACATATTAATCATTGTTCTTATATATGTCCCTTTTATATTCCTTTTGATAACTATCGTGAGGAATAGGAAAAAGGTACATTTTTTATCAATGCAACAATTCGTTACCATATCAGCGGATCCACAATAGCATCGCTTCATTACGCGCTCGTAAAAATGCACTACTACTGTCTTAATACATACAATAAACATTAAATTATTTTTTTATTTAAATATTTCATTATGAAAACTTGATAATTCTTCAATGCCATTTTAAGAGAGTGATGTGCTTTTTTACCAATATGAAAATAAAAATTTTAAATTTATAGTTTTCTGAGCTTGGGGTCACTTTGAAATATTTGATAGATAAAATAATAGAGAAGCACTACTCAGATATCCTTCAAAATCTAATGGGGTCTAAGTGAGTATCAGATATACAAATTTGCAAAATTTGAAAAGAATCGAATAAGTACTTTAGTCTATAATCGATAAAGTAAAATAAACACGCCGTACCTACATAGCACACAGCACACACACACACACACATTGTGATGAAACTTTCAGAATACAATCTCACCATGATACTAGTTGATAATCTGCAATAAAGTAAATAGCCTTAAAATTGCGAAATCATAACCTCCCACTATATCCCCTTTCGAAAAGACGTATGATGTACCCTACTATGAAGATTCGAAAATTCATAGTAGGGTACATCATACGTCATTTCACAAGAAAAGAAATCAAAGTAGGTATCTACTTTCTACATGATACTTGTCGAGAAATTGATGTACCTACATACCTGTATAAAAAATTGTGCAATCAAAACTCTCCACTATTCCATTGTAATGGAGGGTAAAAAATAAATCCATTACACACGGTATTAAGACAAGTTGAGCTAAAATCTGACTGAAATGTCAACATACATGAACAACAAGTCACAATGCGCACGCGTCAGACAAATAAAGTCATCATAATGTCATTTTAAAAATCATATTTCATTAGTAGTATCAACCGAACGGCTATAAAAATAATAATAATATTACTAAACCTTAATAAAGGGGTGAATTTTGTAGGGGGTGGGATGAATGAATGATGATGATGACGCGGCTCACACTTTAGGAACAAACCCCCCCCCCCTCCCCCCACCTATCCCCTGAACAAATATAAATATTTATTAAGCCGAGACAATGGAGGACAGTAAATTAAAACGGCAACATTGGCGGGAATGACATTTGACACGTGTCGGTGTTGCAATGCTCCATTGTCGGATCTTTGAACCAAGACTGAGGGAGAAGGTCTTACATCCGTTTCCGATTTTTAATGGTAGATATTTATACGGGGAAACTATGATGATAGGATGCGACTAAAGCCATTAAAAGCATATTATTTCAAAGCTTATGTTGACTCTACGGTTAAAAACACAAGCGACCTTACTTTTGAATTTCAAATCTATTCCCAATTTAAATTTTTAAGAATATCCCATTCTAGAAATATCCCAATCCACTTAAAGAAAAAAGTTTTTGACGCTTGCTGTGCTCACTTACTGCTTTGAAACATCTGCATTGACTAAGAGAATGATGGACAAGCTAAGGGTGACACAAAGAGCGATGGAAAGAAGAATGTTGAATATCTCGCTAAGGGACCACAAAACTAATGAATGTATTAGGAAGAACACAGGAGTAGCGGATGTGGCCAAAAAATAGCGGAGTTAAAGTGGAGTTGGGCGGGTCATAGGTATATCTCGGATGTCGGACGACCGATGGATTGGAGGCCAAGAACAGGAAGCAGAAGCGTGGGAAGGCCCCTGACCTGATGGTCCGATGACATAAAAAAGTGGCAGATCCAGATTGGCGAAGAATGGCACAGGATAGAGACCAGTGGAAGTCCAAGCGGGAGGCCTTTGTCCAATACTGAACTCAAGAAGAAGCTGAGTAAGTAAGTATCTAGAAATGAATCTGTCTTCGCAGACCATAGATTTTTATTATAATATACTACATGTCGTAGTTAGAAAATTATGTATGAATCGAAGTGAGGCATTTTTCTACGGGATTTGATTGGCAGACCACATCGTTTTACCTATAGAGAATAACGATCAATATGAATTATTTTCGGATTTATTTGTCGAAAAAACACTTTGTTTATAAAGATTTAGAGAACAGTTATCTAGGAAGTGTTGAAGTATAAGGTAAACGGAAATATGTTGCCAACCAAAACGTCAAACGCGCGATATTCCATTACTCACTTTTTGCACGGAGTACTACATTTAGTATATTATATTATGAAAATCTATGTCGCAGACTATTATCTACATATGTGTATATCAGTATATGAGAGAGGTGTGTCTGTGTATGTATAGTTGTTTTTGAAAACTGTATGAAGGGCCTTGACTGTTGCCAACGTACCTATTTTTTCAATTTGATATTGCATAAAATCATTTTGAAATAAAATAACTTAGGTAATTTGGATATTAATAAAGAAAAATATTTCTTTAATTTTTAATTATGTTCTGTATATATTCTTGTAATTATGTTCTGTAAATAATCAGCATACCCCGATTTTTGATATTCTACTTAAATTTCTCAATAGATGGCGTTTCAAAAAATTCTTCGTCACTTCATAGATGGCGATAGTATTTTTAGTGTACCTATTTTCAAACGAACAGATTTTCATGATATTAAAAAAGGATAGAACTTTCAAACATTGGATTGATAGGGAAATCAATAAGAATTAGCACAACAGACATAGCCGATGATAGGTCGTAAGCCCTGTAGGTGCCTATGGTTCATGCTTCTCCTAAATTATTCCATCTATGTCTCCATTGAGATGTTTAAAAAATTGTTCAAAATGTAATTGACTCCCGACAGGGAAAAAATCCGATGTTTGCGTATATGAAACTTTTAAAGTATTCGAATATTTTTTTTCTTATTTTCAAATGTTTGATTACATTTGACTCATATCGTTAAAAAAAATATTTATTTATTCATTTATTTATTCATTCATTTATTTATTTATTTATTATTATTTTTTTATTATTATTTATTTATTTATTAATTATTTATTTATTTACTTATTTATTTATTTATTTATTTATTTATTTATTTATTTATTTATTTATTTATTTATTTATTTATTTATTCATTTATTTATTTATATATTTATTTATTTATTTATTCATTTATTTATTTATTGAATTATTTGTTTATTTATTTATTTATTTATAATTTATTTATAAGTATATTATTCCATATATGTGGAAGAAAAAGTATGTATAAATTTCAATTGCGTAATGTATAATGACACTGTTTGTAATAGAGCTCAAATTATTGTTGTTGCAATTTCAAAAAATGACTCCCCTCATTATTAATAATGATAATATTTCATTATATTTCCATTGAGCGGGGTGGGTGAGTGGTGTTTATAGTAAAGTGTGTACATACATGTTTTTAGCACCCCTATTAATGTTTCAAACGATTGCCACTTCAAAATTAATACCGCTGCCAACCCTACCAAGAAGGGTTCATATCATATTTATATCGAAAAATAATATTATAGTATTATTATGTAAATGAAATAAATAACAATCATAATGCTTAACAACTGTAATTCATTCTTTTGATGGGGTATTTTCAAACGTTCAATTTCAATTAAAGACTGGAAAATATATGTTTCTTTAAAAGAATGTGTATGTCCTTAGGAAACGAGTAATTCCACACACATTCGATTTTTTATGACCGAACGTTTACCCCGAGGTTTCTCGGCATTATCAAGGTCTAAAGGAACTTAATTAAAAAGACTAATCCAATGATTTTAACCCAATCCAATCTAATTTACAAAAAAATAGTAGCATTTATTATATTTGTCATATTGTTGAAATTGCTTCACGTATGTATTAAAAAAATTAAATGAAAAACCAGTGGAATGTGGCCAACGCTATCCTCACTTCTAATACACAAAGTTTTCAAATTACGTATGGAAATTTTTCAGCATTTTCTTGAAATAAGTTTGTATAATTATTTTTGATTTAAATATTTTATTATGAAAACTTGATTAATCTTCAATGCCATTGGGGTCACTTAGAAATATTTGACAGTTAAAAAATTGAGAAGCATTGATCAAATATCCTTCAAAATCTAATGGGGTACCTAACTAGAAATATGCTTTGATCTTGATAATCAGCAATAAAAAAATAACCTTAAAAATTGCGAATTCACAACTCTCCATTATTTCCCCTTAGGGCAGTGAGGAGAAACAATTAATAATTAATTAAAAAAAATACATAATATAAAAAAATACAAAAATTTATAAACACACTTAGGGTCGTATTGTAAGAGTTATTTGAGAAAAATGTAAGAGAAAGGTAAGGTCCCAAACTGCGAGAATACTACTTACGGGCCCTCAACTTTTCTTATATTATTCTTAAATAAGTCCCGTATTACAACCCTTAGATACCTACATACAACATATTGAAAGTAAATTGACGAATTACATATGTACATAAAAAAAACAAGAAAAAACATGTACATATGTACCTACCAGAAATACCCTTGGGGTAGTAGATAAGGAGTTAAAACAATTTAACTATAAGAAAACACTACACAATAGGTACTTATCTACAGAAAGACAAAATAAAGTCACGTTATTGGTTACTACGCATGTGTGTAAAATGATTCATTATATGGATTGTCAGAAATGGTCAGTTAAAATTCATTCTTAGGATTTATTCTAAGGATCGTCAGAAATGTTTAGTTAAAATAAAACAGTTCATTTAAAATAAAAGTTTCATTCTAAGGATTTATTTTAAGGATTTTTAGAAATGTACAGTTTAAATAAAAAAGGTAAGTTAAAATAAAATATTAATTCTAAGGATTGTCAAAAATGTTCAAGTTAAAATAAAACAATTTTACAATAGCAAACACTACTAGGATGAATCTTTTTTCATGTAGGTATGTAAAAAGATTCATTCTAAGGATTGTCAGAAATGGTCAGGTAAAATTCATTCTAAGGATTGTCAGTTAATTTTTTTTTTTCAGTTAAAATTTATTGAAATATCACCATTTGACAGATTGAAAGGTAATTTAAGGGAACGGATAAGGCAAGAAATGTTTTACAATTCGTAATATTTTGAACGAGTAAGGAAAGTGATGAATAAACATTTATTGAGATTATGGCTGATCTCTTTTGGAGTATCGGCTTTAGTATTGTATGTATATGTACTTAAATAAATTATTTAAAATTACCGTCCAACACAACAAGTGTTCAATTTCGCGAGCGTCATTAAATTTTCAATGCACACTTGTACAAAGGCCATAACCAACATGGCGTCACTAATCTCGTATGTATGTACAGTTTTACTTTAGTTACCTACCTACCCAATTCGTGAAGTGTTAATTTGTATTGTTGCCAACTTACAAAATATCCGTGTCTGATTGCCAACAAAAAGATGCTCACAAAAGTGGCTCGTTAGTCATAGAATTTTGACAGCACGGGGTGGGCGAAACCGTCCCACGTGGGTACGACGCATGTGCGTCAAGTTTTACGCAACAGCGAGTGCGTAACGAATCTCCTCTGCAGCGTTGTCCTTTGTCTGGCGCGTCAACGGGGTTATTGCGCAAAAACTGCAACGAAATTTGAGCCTTTCTTGGGTGTGAAAATAAGATTGATTGCGTTTTGCGCTATGCTCCCTTTCGCAATCGAAGATCGATTATTATTCGGCGTCATAATCGATTTGGTTTTCGATCTGGAAACTGAACTCTGGATTCATAGTTTAAAAACGAGTGGGTTGTGGCCAACGCTAAACTCTTCACTAACAAGTCATTTTATAAAGTATTCAAATTTTGTATGGAAAATTTTCAGCATTTTCATGAAATGAGTTTGTTAAATTATTTTTTATTTAAATATTTTATTATGAAAACTTAATTACTCTTCAATGCCATTTTATGTAAGTGCTGTGCCTTTTTACCAATTTGAAAATAAAAATTTCAAATTTTAAGTTTCCTGAGTTTGGGGTCACTTTGAAATATTTGTCAGTTAAAAAAATTGAGAAGCACTATTCATATATCGTTCAAAATCTAATAGGATCTAAGCGAGTATTAGATATATATATATATATATATATATATATATATATATATATATATATATATATATATATATATATATATATATATATATATATATATATATATATATATATATATATATATATATATATATATATATATATATATATATATATATATATATATATATATATATATATATATATATATATATATATATATATATATATATATATATATATATATATATATATATATATATATATATATATATATATATATATATATATATATATATATATATATATATATATATATATATATATATTTGCAAAATTTGAATAGAATCGAATGAGTACTTTAGTCTATAATCGATAAAGTAAAAATGAACACGCCGTACATAGAACACTGCACATAGCACATTGCACATAGCACACTCCACACAGCACATAGCACACACACATGTGATACTAGTTGATAATCTGCAATAAAAAAATACCCTTAAAAATTGCGAAATCGTAACTCCCCACTATATCTCCTTGGGTTAGTGAGGAGTAATAAATGGTCTGTTGGATCTGTGGATTTTTTTATTTATATTGGATCTCGGGAAACTTACAGGTATGACCCTAGTGATTTTATTTTGAAGACATTTATACACGTTAAATAACAAAAAAATCATTTGATTTTAAAGCGAGTTAGACCACCTAAGAGATAGATATCTGGAGCTTTGTATAACAGAACTTCTTTTAGCAGAAGCACACATCCTGAAAAACGATTTGCCAAATCTACTACAAGGATAAGAAGAAGATGATTATTATGTAATTGACTACAAAATTTGATATGAGGCACCGGCTTCAAATAGACATGCTTCTTTCTTTTTGTAGGGCATTGTCATTTGTTTATCTCCGCCATTAATTGCGTAATTTGTTATATAATTTAAAACCCAGGTTCCCATCCAATCAGCCACTGTACCTACGCCCTACGGGGTTGAATCGTATATATCCATCAACCCCCCCTGATATCTCCTTGTCAGTCATTCCTGCGCCAGGTGTTGGTCAGTCTGGTTATTATCTCCACAATCACACTCCGGAGAATTCCTCTTGTTCCATTTACACTTGATTGGAGAGCCCCTGTCCTGTGAGGTTTTGCTGGAACTAGACTTTACGGGAAAGGTTGAAGCCCGGAACCTTCAAGGTGGGATCCTGAATGATTTTATTTTTCATAGGATCTGCACTAGGCAGATCGAAGTTTGTCAGGTCTTCTGACCAGGTGGGTTTTCTAGACCTCAGGCGCTGTCCTCGAAGCTGGAAGATATCCTGCAAAGCAGGGATTGCGGGGTTTCTGCTGATTTTGTCGAGTTCTCTGGCTTCCTGCGTAGTTCGGGGGGGACTATGTTTTTGAGTAGGTACTGGAATCCACAGGGGCCTCTCGCATCTTGTGATTGTCCCCAAGGTTTTACTCAATTCAGCATCTAGGATTCTACAATGCGCGCTTCTTGGGCACACTGGTGAACAATATTCCGCAGTGCTGTAGACAAGAGCGATCCAACACCTCAGCCGTACTCTCCCATGTTGTGCAGGTGAGTTTCATAATTATTTTGTTTTTGTCTTTACTTTGCTTCTCACAATACTTTACACGTCACGTTTTTCATTCTAGTTTTTTTTTACCCTAAGAAAGGTTTCCGCAAACTCCGTAGTTAGGCAACCGCTAAACAAATAAATCTCTATGCACAACTAACCACCACAACAATTTATATCCGAAATCTTCTTTCCTTTTTTCCGGCGATTAACTAATCGACCGATTTAACTTCCGCTTCCTTTGTCCCTTTTGGAAAGTGGCTTTTAATCGGCCATTTGCGCCACGCCATTGGTCAGCGGCGGGGGTCACGTGACCCGTACTGTCACTGTCGCTGTGTCTAATGCTCCATGACTGGTCATTACGAAAATGTACACAATGAATGGACCTAAATATATTTTATATTGGTGTCTATAGGTAGGTACTACTTTGATGTGCGGTCACCTTTAATGACCCAGTTGTGTACAAATAAAATGGTTATTGTAGGACAAACAAACATACTCTCACGACAACATTATTTATATGTTCACATGTAAAATGACAGATTCAATGACCTTCTGCAAGTTATGTTTACCTGGTAGATGGAACTTATTTCGTTTAATATAATAATTATAGTAGGTACGTTGCTTTGTTATTTCCTGCCTCATTCTTTGTTCTCCTGATATTTGAACCATATTAATTTATTAGACCGCGTATCTCGTATTATGCAATCCAAGGAAATACATTTCTTATTTGTCTATGGTTTCCTGACATTTGAATTTTGCGATAACCGAGTCATCAGTAGCATAAAGCAGCCCATTCACGATCGTGCCATTCGGCGTCGTTCCATATGGACCAGCTCCATTTGGAGCATTGTAAAATCTTCATCACACTCACGGGCGCGCCATCGCGCCATCGAGCCACCAAAATTAGTATACGCAAGTGGTCGGAGCTTTCGCATTAATAATTTCTATTTCTTTTAATTTTCAAGTAAAAATGAGTTATAATTCTGATGATGAGTTTTATGCAACTGTTATTTAGCGGTTTGTTAATAAATAAATAGAAGAAAAAAAACACAGAGAACATGTTGTATTTTTGCATTCACGAGAGTGTCAAACAGCTCGGCGCAATGAGATGGCGTAATGTACCGCTGGTTTTCACACTCACGAGCATGCTGTGCCGACAGGATGCGCCGCGCCGTTTTTGCGGTACTACAGAGTTTCGATCGTTTGGAATTCCATTTTGGTGTCAGGCCAATTGGGCTGCGCGGGATTTGACATTCACGAGCGCATTTTGGAGTGATGGCAAGCCATTTGGAAGGATGGCACGGTCGTGAATGGGGGCCTTAAGGCTTGTAATAGGCTTGTAATTATATAATATTCTACCCCTTAGTATCTTACAATTCTGTCTGGTTGAATAAAATACAATTCTTAACTTAAAACAGTTAAAAAGTCATACGTAGATATTGAATCGGTGAATAAAGCGCATAAAGTGATCACTCCTGATCAGTTCCCAGTTCTCCTGTGATACTTCAACTTCGTCTCTATTAAGATATTAAAAAAATGTCGTAAAACATCGTTGTCTCCCGACAGGGAAAAAATCCATTATTTGTGTTAATGCAACCATAAAAATATTCGATTATTATTACGGTTGTTTTTTAAATTTAACTCCTAAGGTGTGGAAATCTCGAGCCATAGTGACCTATACCTACTCAGAAGTAAGAGAACAGACCAGATAAAGCAGCCGCTAGTTCAGGATGTCTCAAAAATATCATCTGGCATAACAAATATATAAGAACGGATAGTAAGGTCAGAATTTATAAGACCAATCATGACATACGCAGTGGAGACAAGGGCCGACATGACCAGAACCAAAAACCTCCTACGAACATCGGAAATGAAGGTTTTAAGGGCTATCACACAGGGAAGACGCTTGGGGACAGAATTCGCAATGACGACATTAGGCGGACCTGTGAGACCGAGGACATCATACGATGGAGTAGAGCTAGGAGAAGATTCTCGATGGACCACGTCAACAGGATGGACGCATCTCGAATCCCATCCATAGCGGCAAACGAAATCCCACCAGGGCATCGCCTCTCCAGAAGACCACAGGAAAGAGATGGAGGAATAGCTGGACCTCAGCTTTACAGGAATAGCTTTCTCGAAAAACAGATCTACGATCTAATATTAGAAGAAAAAGAAGAACTTCTGAATTATGATCCCAGCTACATGTTTATCCTAGCCATCTTGCTTCCCCGTTCCACATACTTTCCCATCTCATCTACAGGGAGGTGGTTTCATTAGACAATTTTATGAGAATGCTGTTTATTTTCGTCGAGGCTTTAGTAAGTAAGTTTATTATGAAATTAATATGTGGCATCATCCACACGTGTAGGTAGCAGCATATTGCCAACTGATGTGTTAAATTTAAGACATGCTCAGCTAAGTATTTTAATTAGCAACGTAATCACCATCCGAATGAGATACACACATATTATACCAAATCTCCTTAACGAGATACCAACCAACGTAATATCACTTACACACATACCTACAAAGATTTTATAAGAATTTTGTGAAATATTATGTCGAATATTCTTCACTATGTGTAACTTGTGAAATATTTACAGATGTAATTTATTTAATACTAGTAAAACCTGGCAGACGTTGTCCTGCATGTTTAATTATTTATCTCTAAATATATAAAAATGTTTGATCGGTATGTTACGCGGAACGAATGCCTAAAATTCAATGACAATCCCAAATATATATTTTTGTAAATTCTTGTGTGAGATATTAAATAAATAAATGAATTTTAATTTTTCAACCTTCTCGTGTGCACACTGAATAAACCCACTAAGTATCAATTCAATGCCATTTTTTTTATTTCAAATGTTTTTAAATCTTTATTTATTAGATATTTTACCTCTTTTAGTTTTCCTCTGACATTCCCCGTCACTTTCCTATCCCACTATCCTAAACCATCTTTTAATCATTATTTCTTTATATATATATTTTTTTAGTTTATATTTTATAGTTTATATTTTATAGTTTATATTTTATTTTTATAATAGGTATATTTTATAACAAGTTTTAGTTAAATACAAGTTTAATATTTATAAAATCTGCCACCTGGGTACAGGCTCTGCCTAGTGAGGTGGTATATACCAAATAATCCTATAAAAAAAAATGTTTCATATAATTTATTTAAATTGTACTTTTTTGTAATATTTTTATTGTTTGTAACTATATTGTTATATTTTGTTTGGTTTCAATAAAAAAAAAAAAAATTTTTTCTCTTCTGATGTGTTTAGTATAAATAACAGTGAATATACATAATTGGATGGCAGGCCTAGCTATAGATTGTAACACTTGCATATATACTTTAATTAATATATTTATATATTTATATTATAAACAATAAATTCATTGAACTGTAAACATAAGCGAATGAAATCACAATTTGAAATAATCTGCGAGTTAACAAATATTTTTAATAACGTATTTTAAGATATTTATAAAAAAAGATGACAAATGAACAGTACGTAAATGTTTTACCCTAGATAAAAAAATGTACATAAAATATTTGTATGTTATGTACTTTTATTTGTCTCTATTTGTTGCTAAAAATAAGGAAATAGATATCATCTCCATCTCCATTATCACTTGAAATATTCTTTTTCCGTATTTATTGAGATTTTTTACCGAATAAACAATATAAAATGTAACTAATAACTAGGAAATACTGTAATTGGCGATATAAATAAGAAAATTATTTACTGTATACCTATAAATGTTTGTAAACAGCTGTTGTATTTCTTAATAAAACAAAATAAAATAAAAAAAAAAAAATAAATTAATGTAACCTGTTCATCTGTGAGGCACCAGCTTAGAATAGTGCTTCCATTCTTTTAAATCATTGTTTTCGAGTGTCCCGTAAGAGCCGGGTAATCGAAAATACAACAGGCAACAATAACATCTCACATAGTTTAGCAATGAGGTTCACCACCCATTCTGAACGTAGTGCCTTTTTTTGTGAAACGAGACTGGTTTGTGAGTATACATAGATGTGTTGTTCTCCCTTTTATAAGGCAATGCACAACCGCACACCTTTCGCTGGTTACCCCACATTGTGGGATATGCCGTGATGGTATGAATGAATGAATGAACTGTTCATCTGTGTATACCCCCAATAAAATAAAATAAAAGATATCTAACAAAATATTTTAATTATTTATTGTAAAGATTTTGGTTAAGCCATAATTTATTAGTTTTAATTATATCATAAATGTAATACTAGACAAATGCAAAACAATTACATTTATATGCGAATAAAGAATTGCCTCCCAGATGAAATAAAACAGACTAATGATTTTAAAAGGTTCAAACAAAGACTGAAAAAAAATTCAAAATTTATACGTGGTGTATGTAATGATGTACGTATTGATATAATCAAAATTGTTAGGGCATCTTAGAGGAAAAAAATTTAAATTACGCTGTGCGAATGTGGTGTTTTTTACTCCTCACTAATCCGAGGGAATATAGTGGGGAGTTATGAAAAATGGGAATTTTTATTCTTTTTATTGCGGATTATCAACTAGTATCATGCTGAGATTGTATTCTGAAAGTTTCATCACATATGTATCTGTGTGATGTGTGTGTGTGTGTGTGTGTGTGTGTGTGTGTGTGTGTGTATGTGTGCTATGTGCTATGTACTGTGTGCTATGTACGGCGTGTTTATTTTTCTTTATCTATTTTAGCCTAAAGTACTCATTCGATTTTTTTCAAATTTTGCAAATATGTATATCCAATACTCGCTTAGACTCTATTAGATTTTGAAGGATATCTGAAAAGTGTTTCTCAATTTTTTTAACTGTCAAATATTTCAAAGTGACCCCATGCTCAGAAAACTTACAATTTGATATTTTCATTTTCAATTTACTAAAAAGGCACATCACTTTCATAAAATGGCATTGAATAATTATCAAGTTTTTATAATAAAATATTTAAATAAAAAATAATTTAACAAACTCATTTCATGAAAATGCTCAATATTTTTCATACAAAATTTAAATATACTTTGTAGTGACTTGTTTGTAAAGAGTATTGCGTTGGCCACAAACTACTCGTTTTCTTTATAATAATAGACCTTTGAGTATTGTGAGTAGATCATGAATGGCAAGCTATCTGGTATTACTGGTTTCTGGTCTATTTGTGGATTTGTAGAATTATTTTACTAATGTATGTATAGTCGTCTATCATTTAGGAATACATGTGATAATTATTTTTTATATTCAAAAAAATAAATTTAAAAATTAATCACGTTTGTTTGAATGAATTTTGAATTCAGTAACGCAACACACTAAAGTGGGATTTTTTATTTATCCTGCGGTGGACGCGGGCGAAGCCAAATAATATATCAAAGTCTCCTTTTTTAATTAAAAAAATAACCCCATTTATTTTTTAACCTTTTCTGCGTCCGAATAATAATATAATATATCTTCTCTGCGTGTTTTTTTTTTATATATTTTATGTGTGCGCTATGTACCGCAGACCTTCGTCCACGTAACAAGGAGCGGCATTAAGGATTTATGTTATAAAATATGGCGAACGGTGCCCATATGTTGGTAGATATATGTGTGTGTGTGTGTACACAAAATAGCGCAGACACACATTGGAAATCGTCCCTCCCATAAACATTTTCCGCTTCGGGAATTCAGAAAAAAAAAATGAAAATAAAAAAGGGAAAAAGCGGGGGTCCGCCTCACCCTCGTTCTCCGGTCGCCCGCCCCCACGGCGATACGCCACTGGCTTTGTGCGAAATCTAATGGCAGATTTTAAAATCAAATTTTGAGAACGCGATAAAAGAGATATACCTATATGAAAAAAAAAACACATACCTATTTAGGGTGCGTTCCGACATCCGTTTGACTGCGCCGATGTCCTAGGTTCGATTCCAGGCGAGAATTGTATTTGATTTTTATTTTTTTTATTTGATTACAGAACCAACAGTTTACATTATATATTGACAATGGGTATATACATTATAAACCTATATAAACCTGTTAAAGGTTATTTTAAATTAGTTAAACTGAATAAGTTATTTTAATTGACAATAACATCTCAATAGAGACGAAGTTGGGATATTATAGAAGAACCAGGAACTCAGGCACCTACAGGGCTTACCACCTGTCATCGGATGGTTTACGTGATCACTTTATGCGCTTGCACAACGTTCACCAATTATGCCTTTATTGAGATTCCTTAACAATGTAATTTTTGAAAGTTCTATAGTTATATTTGAATAATGTGTAAACAATTCACCTGAATAATACGAAACTATACTATTGCCACCTAAGAGGTAACGAAAAAACCTTTTTTGTAACACCATCTATTAAGAAATTAGTTTAATTTTAAACAATGAAAGCAACAGTCCTTATAAATGACATGACGGTGTCTCGCATAGATGTCACCCCTGAACTGCGCCAAAAATATTACTTCTACTAATGTGTATGTAAATCGAATATTTTTCAACTGTACCTATATATGCAAACATTTTTTTTCGCTTAATAGGTTATATCTTCAACAATTCATAGAAAAAACGAGTGGTTTGTGACCAACGCTATACTCCTCACTAACAAGTCACTCCGCAAAACATAAAATTTTGTACGGAAAATAACCAGCATTTTCGTGATATGAGTTTGCATTTTCATGAAATGAAAGTAGTGAGCCTTTTAGCAATTTGAAAATGAAAATAACAATTGTCTGTTATTATAACAAGTGCTGGCATTCTGAGTTCAATCCCCAGTGGAGAAGTTTTCTCACGCTTCTCTGGACACTGGATAGGAACAACTTGTAAGAAAATGTTAAAAAGTTATAAGAATAACATTTCTTTTTACATTTTAATGTAATTTATAGGATTAATAGGTAGTTCCCTTTTTAAGGCACAAGCACTGAGAATGTTAAGCGAATTATACACCCCACATTTTGTACTGAAAAAGAAACTGGAGTTCGCCCCGTCATACATTTTTTACGATTTGACTAGCGCGAAACAGGAACGACATAAGCGTCATTATGTATTATGCTTTTTTTAAATAATCAAGAAACAAAGTGTTCACATCATATTTAGCAATATTTTTGCCAAAACATTTTTTTTACATCTAACAAATTAAACGGATAACAATAACAAGGAAATCCCTCAATTTTCAGGGATCGTTTCTTGAAAGAATTTTCAAATATTATTTATTTATTTTCTTTGGGAAGCTACAGCTCATTTACAGTTTAATGATACAATATTATTTTTACAGTGTTAGAGCCACAAAAATCATTCCATCAACATAATATTAAAACCAATAACAGTTTACACGCCAAAGACATTCATACATACACACACTCAAACCCACCCTCACACACACACAAACACGTACACACATACATTCATACACTCATATATATACAACAACCAAGTAAGGGAAGAGAAAGGAGAGAAGAGAGACTAGGAGGACAGGATAGAGGGATATTGGTTGCGCATCACCTTCTGAACATCATGTCTAAATCTATAATATTTCGCGTTGAATATGTCTATCTCAGCTGAGAATGTATTGTTATATTTTTTTATTTATTAATTTCCATAATACAATATAAAGTAAAATATAAAACATTGTTCATGAAATATATAAATGGAATTTATTACCTCACTAGGCAAAGCCTGTTCTGAGGTAATACTAGGCAATAAGTAAGCATAAATTTCAGCTACGTGAATTCTTAATATCTAAGGCACAAAAAAAATATAAAAAATACAAATAATAAAGTACAAAAGTACACATTTTAAGTCATAAAAAAAATATAAAAAAGTACATATAAAATACAATTGTAGGTACATGAAAAAAAATATTAGGTGTCTTTGTGTTTTTGTTAATGTGAGGGTGTGTTTGCGTGTGTGGATATGTGTAAGAGGGTGTATGAAAAAGATTTTGATTGTAAATTATATTAAAATTATCTTAGGACAAACGTCAAGTCTCTCTCTGACTCTTCCCAGCCTCTCCGAATCAACCAATCAGTAACCAGCTTTCCAAAATTATGCCCACTCGGTTGTACTAAGTCCAATATATCAGACATAACCATATTATATATTCTGGGTGCTAAAAATGTGTAGTGTCTCTGGGCAAAAGTAGTCTGTGTATGAGTCGGTTGAAGCAAATGTCTATTTCTTGTATTAAAAGTAAGGGTGTATTGTGGTTTATATATTGCTGGGTTTTTATGTAGTTGGATGACTATTGTTCTAATATTGGCTGCATATACGTGTAATTGTGGCATTTTTCCTGATATTTGTTCTACTTGTTGGAACATGAAGTAATTGAGGTCTGCGAACCATTCTTCCTGTAACATGGATACCTACTAGGTTGACAAGTTCAGGCGAGGCAATGGCATTGTTCAAAATTTTATGCAGCAGCGATTGGTCGTGTAAGACTCTTCTACATTCGAGCGTATTATAACTATGATATTTAAGTGACTGTCGATAATTATCGTACTTAAAGTGAAATTTTTGATTTATGTTGTTTATGATTTTTTGCTGCACTTTCTCGATTCTTGCTATGTGTACTGCGTAGAAAGGAGACCAAATTGAAATGATTGATCTGTCAAACTATAGAAAATATATACTATAATATATGCCTGCCCTTAGTTTTAAGACGATAATTTATTTATTTATCTTTTTGTACATAATATAAATAAATATAATGCACATTGGCGGGCTTATTGCCATTTGGAAATTTCTTACAACCAACCACATAACAAAGTATGACAAAATTGTGTATGTACATCAACAAAAGAATGAAAACAATAAAATTAAAAAATATATATATTCCACTAAGATAACAATTAAAATAAAAAAAAATGAAAACACAGACAAGGAGAGAAAATCGGGATCAGGGAAGCAAGTCTGGTCCAACCGGCGAAATCAAAACCCTCACGATTACCCATATCATGGATATAATTATTATATGGAGTTCTATAATATCTTTAGATGTCATAGAACTCCATATGATAATTATATCAATGATATGGGTAATCATTAGGGTTTTGATTTCGCCGGTCGGACCAGACTTGCCCCCCAGGTGTTTAAAGATAAATATTCCTTGTTTAGTATTTTCTTGAAAATATAAAGTGATTTATACGACACAAAATCCGGATTTAGACTATTCCATAGTATTGCTAATTGAACTTCGAACGACGAGCTAAGAAATTCTGTGTTATTGATAAAAATGGATAGTTTCAGTATTGGCTGAATAGATGAGGAAACGCCAGTGTAAGTAATTACATTTGAGTAGATACATGTGCGGTCTGAATATACTCAGATACCTATAGCATATCCTTTGATATGCTATAGGTATCTGAATCAGTGGATTTTTCTATTTCGTAGCTGGATTTGTTCATTTGATATAATTTATTGTTTATGTATTTATCTGTTTATTGTTTTGAAGAATTGTTTGAATTCGCACAAATAACGCAATTCAAAAAAAGAAAATATTGCATTGTAATTGTTATGAAGACAGTTTAAAAAATGCACACTAGCACCATCTGTGAATGACCGTCTAAAGCTGTTCTCCCTCTATATCTCCGTTAAACCTTTTATTGGATCTATAAGTGCCCCCTGGCGGTACATAGTAATAATAATAATAATATCGCAATCGTAGTTAAAGTTAATTAGATTTCTATTTGATGCTATTAGCGATACACATGCGGGGAAAATAATAATCCACGCCATACCTACATACATTCATTGTGTTAGGGGGGCCCTTAACGAAGTAAGGATTTAAAATTATAGCAACCCAACGATTGTTTTATGTTATGTTTGAATATTAAGGGACCCGGCGAATTATTTGTTTTTCAATACCGACTATATTATGAATTTCACAAAGTGTTGAAAGTTAAACACTAAAAATAAATTTCAGAGAAATTAAATTACAAACAATTATTATATTACACAAATGAGAATGACATTAATGAGCCTAAGCGCTTTCGCCGAACACAACCGGTTTCCTCAGAGGCTGAAATCAAACTATTGAAACTATTTATAAATATTATTTTTATAAATATTTTAACTAATGATATATTTTTATTTTCAACTTAACGTTCTATGTACTATTACGATATATATATATATATATATATATATATATATATATATATATATATATATATATATATATATATATATATATATATATATATATATATATATATATATATATATATATATATATATATATATATATATATATATATATATATATATATATATATATATATATATATATATATATATATATATATATATATATATATATATATATATATATATATATATATATATATATATATATATATATATATATATATATATATATATATATATATATATATATATATATATATATATATATATATATATATATATATATATATATATATATATATATATATATATATATATATATATATATATATGTATAGCTACTTTTCCGGGCTATCCGCTCGTTTTCGTCCTGAAAAGGACGGTTTTGCCGACGTTTCAACCGAATATCATCGGTCATTATCGAGGCTGGTCGGTTCGCAAACGTAGACACGGTGCGTCAGTCGCACCGTGTCTATACCCCGTATGCACTAACTATGGTAACTAAATTAGGTACGTTATAAAATTGTAGATTTTAGATTTACGGTTATAAATTATTAATTATTTTTTATTTACGGTTTCAGCGTTATAAAATATCAACTTGGACTAAATGGAATAGGAACGTACCTTGGCCGGAACGTTCTTAAAAAGTTACTGAATCAGACGTAGGTATTATGAACATGATGAAAATGATGAAATTTTCATCATTTTCATAATTATTCAAAATAGTCTAATTCAGTAACTATTTGAGAACATTCCGGCCAATATAGGTACGTTCCAATTCCATTTAGTCCAAGTTAATATTTTATAACGCTGAAATAAGACCGTAAATCTAAAATCTACAATTTTAGTATGTTCCTATTTTAGTCCTATTTAAAAAAAAATGAGGACATAAGGAGAGAATGCAAGTTAAAGAAGGATATTATATGTAAAATGAAAGTGAATGCAAGGTGTAAGGTGGTTTGGACATATAGAAAGAATGAACGATGAACGACTGACCAAAAAAATATACATGGGTGCAAGAGATGGAGTGAATAGCAGAGGTCGCCCCAGAAAGGGATGGCATGACCATGTGAATGATATTTTGAAAGAAGGAAACATAAAAAGTTTGAACAATCGACGAGCATGTATGAGACGATGCATGGATGTAAAGGAAGCCAGAAATGTGTGCAAAAATAGAGAAGTATGGCGCTCGATTCTCTCTGCTTACCCCGTAAGGGACATGGCGTGATGGTTTGTATGTATGTATATATATTTTAGTTACAATAGTTACTGAATACGGGGTAATATCCAAATTTGGATTTTTGAGAAATGGTATAGGGTCGTCCTTTCACTATTATAGACCATCATTTTATTATGACTACTTAATATTATAATGTCTTATTGTTCATTTCAATTCGAATCCATGTTGTTGCAACATTAAACGAATTATTTGATACAAAGGAAACGACACATTAATTCTGCTGCAGTGCACTCTACCCAATTTATCAGACCGAAATTGTACTACAGATGTGGTTTTCAGATAAATTGTAACATGTAAAGACACGAGGAATTCTGGGCGCTGGGACTTCAAAGAAAACGCATAATAATATTGAGTTATATTGAACAATACAATAAGTACAATATACATGATAATAATTTATTTACTTCTCCATTATAAAATTTGTAATTGTTCAACTTATAATTGTTGGAAAATACCATGCTTTGAGTTCCTCCAATTAATCATTGTTTATTTGTTTTTATTTGTAACATATGAAAATTATATATGTATATATAGGTACACGTCGAAGTTAAACAATACAATTTTTTTACAAAATAGATACTTAAGAACTAGATGCGGAACGTAAACTGCTTCACTAGGTTAAAAACCTGTTCTGAAGCAGCTTATAATTTATTATATTGTTTAGGTGTGCGTGTGTGTCATTGTATGTTAACGTAAAGTTGTTTATTTATCACTGTCTTGTCTGTTTTTTACCCACTTTTTTTATCCACATTTGAAGATTTTTATATTTGTAGTTTTTTTCAATTCAATTGGAAGCAAATTAAAAAATTTTACTCCAAGGAAATGAAAATTTCTTTGACCATAAGTCGACTTGGTTCTCGGTATCTAAATATTTGCTTGTCTAGTCAGTCTGACGTGTAGATTGGAAGTCGTTAAGGTGTGAATAGATATAAGTGCAAATGTTTTTAGCATATATATAACTGTGGTATGTCTAGTATGTCAAGTTTTTTGAATAGTTCGGCTGAAGGTGTGCGAATAGGTACATTAAATATTATTTTCAAAACGGATTTTTAGGCTTTAACTATTGGATCTATATTTGTTCTGTAAGTACTGCCCACCCTATAATACCATATTCTACTATTGATTGGTACAGTGAATAGTACATTAATTTAATGACCGATTTAGGTAAAAAAAATTCTGATGGAGCGAAAAATGGAATTAATTTTTTTTTAATTTCATGTTTAAAATTGAGATATGGGGCTTCCATTTTATACATTGGTCAATTGTTATTCCCAAGTATTTCGTTTGTCTAGTTTTTTTTATTTCAGTACATATACAGTTACTTTGTTTAACTAGTAATAATTCATGTTTTTAGACAGACAATCCAATCACAAAAAATGTAGTAGCAAGTCCACATCAAACTGCATGCTTGAAATATTGAAAGTATCATCATCATCATTAGCTATTATACGTCCAGTGTTAGACATAGGCCTCCACTCCAGGGTGCGTTTGGTCCATCGATCATCTGCTGTTCTTACTACATGGCCAGCCCAATTCCATTTTAAGGAAGCTACCTTGTATGCAACATCGGCAACTTTTGTCCTTTCTCTGATCCATTCGTTACGTTTTCGATCTCGAAGACTAATGTTTAGCATCCTCTCTCCATTGCTCGTTGAAAAAAAGTATACTTGAAGTAAACGAGTGGGTTGTGGCCAACGTTAAACTCCTCACTAGCAAGTCACTCCACTAAATATTAAATTTTTTTATGGAAAATTTTCAGCATTTTCAATCTTGATAATTCTTTAATGCCATTTTTGGAAAGGGATGTGCCTTTTTAGTTTCCTGAGATTGGGGTCGCTTTGAAATATTTGACAGTAAAAAAAATGAGAAGCACTGATCAGATATCATTCAAAATATAATGGAGTCTAAGCGAGTATTAGATACACAAATTTACAAAATTAGAAAAGAATCGAATGAGTAGGTAATTTGGTCTTTAGTCGATGAAGTAGAATAAACTGAAGGTGGCCTACTTTCGCGTGGACATGGGGCGAGAGAATTGTAACCAAGTTCAGGTATGGATGTAGGTAATAAATGGATTTTGGTATGTCAGGAAGATGAGCATAGGTATGAATTGAAATTGTCTGTCATCTGCACAAACAAGTGAAATAAAACAAAATAAATAAACAAAAAGAAAACTCATTGTTACCAATTGTTTTCATTGCTGATGTACTTAAATTTGTGAATTTAACAGCCATAGGTACACTGCTATTCTTTTTAAAGATCAGTAGTGAGGCTGCCAGATGAATTGCGGCAGTTAATTCTAATATTTTACTACCTATAATATCTCTAACTCTAGTATTCTTCACACGATCTCTTTAAGTTTCACTGCTATCATAGTCAGAATCTTCATTTCAGAGTCAAGATGAACGATGAAATGAAACTCAAAAGTTCTTTGAATTTCATTATCTTTTCGCAAATTTGCATTCTCTATCTTCACGCTCGAGAGGCAAATTCATTGCAATGGAGATTAATTTTACAATAAGACAGATACCCACCCTCCATCTGTGCGAGTACACGACAGGCATTTCACTATTCCTCACCCGAGACCACAACCGAGTTCTTATTGTGGATCCAAACCTTATTACGGACCCATTTCGATATTGAGCATAATTTGTAATTGAATTTGTATAAAGCTCTCTCCGATTTGTTCTATAATTCAATATGGCTGGCTTCGCCCGCTCCGATTTCCCGCCAAAATAGCGACGCGCATCAATGGCCACGCAAATTGTTCCGTAACCTGATTATGATTCGCGGTGGAAGGAGGTCGTATCCTAACAGACGACAAAGGATCCTCAAATGTTCGATAAACTTTCGTTCCTGTTTAAAGGTACGAAAGAAGAAGAAACAGAGTAGGAAAACAATACTCTGTTTCTTCTCCTTCCTTGACCTCCACTGAATCGTTCGACGTGTGTTCCACCTTCGTGAATGACGATCATGGGCAGATCGAAGGACTTCGGTAATAGAAGATCTTGTAGAGGACTAAGGCTACTCCATCGGGTCCACTCCACTGATTGTCTTGGTTCATCATCTCTTTTGAATATTTTGTTCATAAGCATAACGCAATTTAAATATTTAGCATATTATTCCGTAAAAACATAATCAGTTTTTCAAATTAAACGGGTAAGTAGGTACTACATAGATATGCGTCGTAGAAAAACAATGTTATTAAATATTGCATAAAATCAAAGTGAATACCGAAACTTGAATCATGTATTACCTACTTAGGTTACTCTTTTCGCGAGTAGGTACCAAAGCGATTGGTAACCTTAATAACATACTACTTCGTTGTGCATTTGGCGGTCTTAATATTATAGTGTGTCATATTTTCAGTTATGTAATCGATAACATGCCCTCTTAATCTGTGGTTGTCACAAATTATTTTTCGTTTATTCAAGAAGTTCCATTCTTTCAATTATGTTGCAGTTGAATCCTTTTTTTTTAAATTACTTACATACCATGATCGTCAAATAACTATTTAGGCTGGTTATTTTTATATTGGTTGAGTGAGATTTGAAAAATAAATGTTTAGTTAGGGTTGCCAGATGGTATCCTAAAGGAGGACATGTCCTCCCTTACCTACTTTATGTCTTCCTTTTGCGTTGATTCTTACCCAATATAAAGTAAAAAAAATTATTACGAAGAAAAATAAAATCTTACAAAATTGGTACAAAATTTGATATTTATGATTAAACTAAACATACAAAATACTAAAAAAGATAAAATTCTAACAAAAATTGGTAATTATGATGAAACTAAACATATAAAATAATAAAAAAGATAAACTTCTTACAAAAATTGGTATTTATGATGAAAGTAAACTTACAAAATAATAAAAAAGATAAACTTCTTACAAAAATTGGTAATTATGATGAAACTAAACATATAAAATAATAAAAAAAGATAAACTTCTTACAAAAATTGGTAATTATGATGAAACTAAACATATAAAATAATAAAAAAGATAAACTTCTTACAAAAATTGGTATTTATGATGAAAGTAAACTTACAAAATAATAAAAAAGATAAACTTCTTACAAAAATTGGTAATTATGATGAAACTAAACATATAAAATAATAAAAAAAGATAAACTTCTTACAAAAATTGGTAATTATGATGAAACAAAACATATAAAATAATAAAAAAGGTAAACTTATTACAAAAACTTTATTTTTAAGTTGTATAAGGACTGCATTTAAGTTATAAAAAAATAAAGAAAAAATGATTTTTCAAACGACGTAAATCTGTTTATCTTCCGTTAGGAATGGTGGATGGATGGTGATTGGTTGTTTTTTTTAGCCATTGTCCTCCTTTTCGAAGGAAAATCCTTCTTTTTAGTACTTACTATCTGTCATCCTTTTCAAATTTCCACCTAGAAACCCTATATTTAGTGTGCTTTGGCATCTACTTATAGTGTCGAGGATTATTTTTGTCTTTGGGTGAATTTCGAGAGATTTTTCCATTTATGGGTTCAATAAATGGATGCGGCGGCGTGCCGCAGACAACAAGCCACCTGCGAGACTGCCCTGCTGGCCCTGCTACCTGCCCATGAAGAGCTGCTTGCCCTGCTACTTGCTCATGAGGAGCTGCTTGCCCTGCTACCTGCTCATGAGGACCTGCTAAGATATACCTAGTGGCGCAGCGCTCCACGTTGCCAAGTATTGATCGAAAAGTGTTTGATTCTTGCTGACACGAGTAAAGAAGATGGATATAAATGGATTAAATATTTTATTTATTGATTTATTTAATCTTCTTGTACATATAATTAGTACACTGGCGGGCTTATTGCCTAATGGCATTTTCTTCCAACCAACCAGAGTAGGTAAATGTTAAATATACAAAACAATGTGTACTATGGCAATAAGTTAATTACATTACAAAATAAATCAATTCAATTTTTTAAAAAAATTGAATTGATAGGGATCTCATTAAAAGGCATAATTGGTGAACGTTGCGCAAGAGCATAAAGTGATCACGTAAACCAGCCGATGACAGGTCGTAAGCCCTGTAGGTGCCTTGATTTTCCGGTTCTCCTACAATAAATTTTCCAACTTCGTCTCTATTGAGATAATTAAAAATCTGTTAAAAAATATCTTTGACTCCCGACAGGGAAAAAAATCCAATGTTTGCGCATATGCAATAATAAAAATATTCCATTACAAAATAAATAAAGATACAAGAAGAAAAGTATTAAAAAAAAAGAAAAAAAAAACACAAAAACAAAGAAGATAGCATATAAGAACAAATCATAGCAATGATAGGAAAACTAAGGGATAAGCAAAGGAAGAGGAGAGGAAGATGTTAGTTAGTGTGTTCTGCAGTGGATGTAATCTCTCATGATGCTGACAAAATATATAATATAATTTCCCAAATGTTGAGAAGTTGTGCGTATGAAAAATTCCAAATATGGATATTGGTACTATGATTGAAATACTTGGAAATATCAGTATTGCAATTTTGGCATTTCCCTATCTATACCTATACATAATATTATGTACCTTCCATCAATATTATATTTAGTCGATTGGTTTATTATACCTTCAGGGGATATTTAGATAAATAGGTAAATTAAGTATCTATATATACTTACCATCTACCTATTAACATAGATTGGTTTTTACTAGCTGCCTACACACATATATACCTACTATGACGATATCATCAATCACTCATATAACAAGCGCAAACTAGGTGAGACATTTAAATATGTTGATATGAGACTGGTCTTGATCATATGTTTTAGGGTATGTGACTACTGATCCAAATGTCCCGGGTTCGATTCCCGATGGAGACACAGTTTTTTATTGTGTTTTCAGTCTGGAACTGTGAGACGATTAATACCGTAAGTCTCGTGAATGAGGCAACTTGTAATTGGGTGCGTATTAAATGTTAAAGTATTTGACATAGTACCTGTTAGTTGCCCGAGGGCGAGAAGCAATATTAAAAAATAAATATGTAAACATATGACTTAATATTTGGTTTTGTGCACACATAAATAGATAATCCAAATAAATAGATAATGAAGATGGGTGGATGGCAGAGCGGTTAGCGCACTGGGCTAGTAATCCAGTGGTCGCGAGTTCGAATCCTGCCTCGACCGATTTCGTTCACCTATAGCACAAGCATTTATGCTTATTTTAGGGAACGTAGGAAGATGTATATGTACTTGTTTGACAAGGACATATTCATTTAAAAAAAAAAAAAAATCCTTTATTACTGATAACAAAGGTTTGATTAAAACGCAAGTAGCCAGTTCGGTTGTTATAATATTTTTTTCAGTATAGTTATACCATCACGCCATTTCCTTATTTGGGGTAGGCAGAGAAAACAGAACGTCAAATTTCTTTCTCTTGATATACATTTATCGCTTCATTCACGTCCATTACCTACGTCTCATACCCGCTGTTCTGTTACTTCTAACGACTCAATCTTTTAAAATTCCATTTATGTGCTAACTTTTCCTTGGCCGATATCGACTTTCCATTTCTGTTTTAATAATGATAATAACAATGAACACCTCCTTGCACCCTGCGCAAGTGGCGAGTTTATTGCTGTATGACAAATTCTTCCGACTAACCAGTGTTTCCAGCCCAGAGAAGCAATATTTGCGTGCGAAAGGAGTTTTAATAAATTTCTCCTCTACTAGGAATCGAACCCAGGACGCCCGCATAATAACAGAAACGGCTTACCGTGCCACGGCGATTGGCTCTTTCATCAGCCTTATATACTTTTTTGTCAGACGTCCACTCATTCGTTGAATGTGGCCAAACCACCGTAGGTAATTTATTTGTATCTTAATTACGATACCAATCATACATACATTCTCGTCTAATATTCTCATTTCATTGTCGACTTTAAACAAGCTTATGACAGCATTGATAGAAGGAAATTGTACGAAATTCTGCTTCATTTCCAGATCCCTTCTAAACTAGTTAGGCTTGTTATAGTAACAATGACCAACACAAGAAGCCAGGTCAAGGTGGGAGGGGAACTTAGTGAGGCGTTTACAATCTCTCAAGGGTTAAAACAAGGGGACAGTCTGGCTCCCACTCTCTTCAATATAGTGCTGGAACATGTTGTCCGTCAAACGTCCGTCGACACGAGCGCTAATATTTGTTTCAAGAGCAATCAGATAGTTGGGTATACGCAGATGATCTTAATATCATCGGAAGATCCCTGACAGCTATCAAAGAAGTATTCACCCCATTGGAAACTGCTGCATGCGAAGTGGGCTTGAAAATAAATGAGAGCAAAACAAAATATATGACCCAAAGTCGAAACCCATCTCAAAGAAGAAGAGGTAGCGTAAAGCTGGCAGACGACCATTCATTTGAAACAGTTGACCAATTTACGTATCTGGGATCTCTCCTTACGGAAAATAATGAAGATGAAGTAGAAATCAAAAAAAGAATATCAGCAGGCAATAAAACTTATATCTCCTTATTAACAGTGTTCAGGTCTCGCAACGTCCACAGGAAAACTAAATTGACATTATATAAAACAATCATTAGGACTGTGTTGACTTACGGATGCGAGGCTCTGACACTGACCGTGAAATCCGCTGAAGCGTTAGATGTTTTCGAAAGGAGAGTCCTACGCCGAATATGTGGTCCTGTGAAGGAAGGAGATGAATGGCGCATAAAAAAATGAAGAACTGTACAAAATTTATGAAGCCCCAAAGATCTCAACCCATATAAGACTGCTTAGGTTGAGATGGGCTGGCCATGTACAGAGAATGCCAAACACGGGACTATACAAAAAAATCATGTTTGGTAGGTAAACGGAACCCGGGAACCCGGGAGGTAAACGGAAGATGGGGAGACCAAGACTGAGATGGGAGGACGACATACGGAGAGATGCAGAAAAGCACCTGCAGGTCCCTAACTGGAGAACGGCGGCTGAGGATAGAAGAGGTTGGAGGCGCTTGTTGAAGGAGGCCAAGGCTCGATTTGTCTGTAGCGCCATCGAAGAAGAAGATTCTCATTTCATTTCTTATTCTATCATACATCGTTTTATCACACATTCGTCTTAGTGACCTCGAATCAACCGGGATAATTCTACTTTCATGCATCTTTTGCCATGTCCATGTCTTACTAGCATATATTGGAGTCGGAACGACGATGACATTGTGTACCGCGAGCCGCAAAATAATTGGGTCAGCCATTACAGATCTTAATGCACCATTCACTCTTTTACCTGCCGTTACTCTCCTTTCAATATCTTATCCAGTCTTTCATCACGCTGAAACATGCTTCATAAGTATGTATAAAGAAATACTCATCCACTTATTCTAACTGACGGTACATTCTCCACTCGTATCTCGCATTTTGTTCGACTTTTGCTACTTTTTATACTACTAAAAAATTAAATATAGTTTATTTATGCAGTTAGAATAAAATAAAAGAATTTAAAATTTGTGAAAGCAAAGCTCTTTACTATAACATTGTAGTAGACAATAAAAAAATAGTAGGCACCTAATAACAACTCGCTCCCATGGGGACAATTGACCCCCTTTTTAGCATCGATGGGTACCAACCAAATAATTAAAACGTATAATATTGTCACCCCTCCTTACCATAGCTTTGGCTGCGACAACTTAATCCTGATACAATGGTCACGTGACCAAGATTGTGTCATCCTGACACGAATATATATTAGGTATGTGGAATTTGGACACTTGAAAAACTTGTGATGTTACCGTTGAGTAGGTACCTACCCATACCATCGATTTATTTCAATTCATTTCTTCTTCACATAAATGGAATTTTGAAAGATGGAGACGGTAGAAGAAAGAAAAACAGAATAGCGTGTATGAGACGATGCATGAACGTGAATGAAGCGAGAAATATATGTCACGAAAGAGGAGTTTGGTGTTCGGTTCTCTCTGCCTACACCAAATAAGGAAAAGTCGTGATGGTATGGTATGGTATGGTATGGTATGGTATGGTATGGTATGGTATGGTATGGTATGGTATGGTATGGTATGGTATGGTATGGTATGGTATGGTATGGTATGGTATGGTATGGTATGGTATGGTATGGTATGGTATGGTATGGTATGGTATGGTATGGTATGGTATGGTATGGTATGGTATGGTATGGTATGGTATGGTATGGTATGGTATGGTATGGTATGGTATGGTATGGTATGGTATGGTATGGTATGGTATGGTATGGTATGGTATGGTATGGTATGGTATGGTATGGTATGGTATGGTATGGTATGGTATGGTATGGTATGGTATGGTATGGTATGGTATGGTATGGTATGGTATGGTATGGTATGGTATGGTATGGTATGGTATGGTATGGTATGGTATGGTATGGTATGGTATGGTATGGTATGGTATGGTATGGTATGGTATGGTATGGTATGGTATGGTATGGTATGGTATGGTATGGTATGGTATGGTATGGTATGGTATGGTATGGTATGGTATGGTATGGTATGGTATGGTATGGTATGGTATGGTATGGTATGGTAAAAAGTAACAAAAGCACTAAAATATACCTTGTATGATGCTGTGAGGCACCGGCTTAGAATAGTGTTTGCACTCTTTTCTATTATCATCGTTTTCGGGTGTCCCGTAGGAGCCAGGTAATAGAAAATACAACAGGCAACAATAACATCTCACATAGTTCAGCAATGAGGTTCACCATCACACATTATGAATGTAGTGCCTTTTTAGGTGATATGATTCTGGTATATGGGGATACAGGAATATATTTTTTTTTATTATATTTTAAACGCCCTAAATGTGCCATTTCATAATTATATAATTAATACATAGATTTATGAACCAAGAAGTATTATGTCAGTTGATTAATGATGACAATATGCATTCACAAAGAGGTTAATTTATAAAAAAATATCATTCAAAAAATTCCAATAAAATATCAAAGAGCATTATTTACTCCACTGCCCTGTCTTTCGATGAAAATATTACCTTAAAAACGACATGTATGATAAATGACGTTTGACATTTAAAACGCCGTTCAGATTGAAACGCCGCTTGATAGCGTTCAGTGAGATTGGTGTGAAAAACGGCATAATCTGCAACTGCAGGTACATCCGAGTGTAGGAATCTATCCCAAAATTAAAATATGTAAGGTAGTTGTTGTCTTTGGTCATAGACTGTACATGGTAATATTGGCACCTCTGTGAGAATTTATGTGTAGCAGTTGCTACCTTTGCTGTATACTATTTGCTTTGACCTGTATCTACCTTATCTATGTAAAGTTCATACCAGATACGCGTGTGTTTAATTATCATACAAGTCCACCACCAGCACCTACGAAATATATTAAAAAGGACCACTATTTGTATCTGAACACATCGCTGGAGAGAGAAGAAAAATATTAAAAGAAAACGAGAAGCAAACAAAAATACATATAACAAATTCACAATTGAGCCGTTTGTATCCGCACGATAACTACAATAATTCCAAACATCACCTATACCCGTCGCATTTGTATTAAATGCATAAAAGCAAAAATAAATGTCCTATATTATCCATTGTATTTCATTGTCATTATTGTATAAAAATTGATAATATTGCTTTATACAAGGACGGCGTCGCACGATTATACGGGATTTTTTATTGTCGCGTCCATCGTTGGATGTTAAAAAACAATTCCGAGTGACAAGTTCACACACGAAGGACCCGGGAGGGAGCCCTCTGTGGTAAAAGGCGCAAAGTTGGCGGACGGCGGCCGGCACGCTCGAGGCGGCCGCTCCGTATATTGCGCGCGGTGCGGACACGTGTCGCTCCTGCTCCAGCTCCGATAGGACCCGTTGCGATCCATCGCGAGCCAGCTGGTTGTAAATGTATGAGATTTTGCGATCGTTTGACGGGGACACTTTGGAAAATGATAAAAATTCATAAATGGTACCTTCTTTCTTCTTCTTCTTCTTCCTGGCCTCTTCCCAACTTATCGTCGATGAAGACTGTTGGGGTCAGCTCTCCTCGTCCTCAAGCTGTACATTCCATGAAGCATTGGTTGATATGACTGTATATTTTATCCACCGATGGTCATCAGACGTGGAACCAGAGTGATTCATCTAGCTAGGGCTACATCCGCTATCATTGGTCATTTATTGACCAACTATCGGATTAAACCAATGGACCTGGATATCCATCAGATAACGATGTGTGTGACTAGTACCCAAATATGTCGAGTTGCCAGCATACACCGTTTGTGAGCCGCCACTAACATGCGGAGCAGACGCTCACCGCTTCTCCCTTTAGCCGTACTCTTGGGATCCCCCGACGGATTGATTACCATCAACTTCACACTTAAGTCCGTTGCCCGACGGTCACCACTAGGAGGTAAGAGAAGCATGGTGGAAGAAGCTGTGTTGGTCCAGGCCCTAGGACCAATGTATTGCGCTATAGCCACCCGACCGACATAAATGGTACCTTCTTTAATTTTTGTTAATATATCGGTGCCTTGATATTTATTTTAACATTGTAACTTTATTCAATGTTATGATGAAAATGTATAGAATTTATTAAATACTACGTGTAACTTGTATTTGTTGATTGCAATACATCGACCTTTGTAAACTTGATTGAGCAAGAATTTTAAAAATGAATCTTTATTTGACATTTAAAATATACTTAAATTTATTTTATTTTATTTTATTTATTTTACATTTACGGCTTGGGAGCCTATTTAAAAAAACAAGTATATAAAGATTAGAACTTGAAATTTTTAAAATAAAAGCAAATTTAAACAGACATAATAATATCATTTATAAAACACTATAGGTACATAATTAAAAACAAAATACAATAAATACAGAAAATACAAAAACCCAAACACGATTACTATATAAAACCAACAAAAATGAGATCATTATTTACAGGTCACGAGTTAAAAAGTTTTTTTTATTTGAAAATAAAGTAATCGTCGTCAAATACACCAGAGTGTCTCCCCATAATATGTAAGTCTATGTAGCCTTGGTATAGGCCCAAGAAGCAATATTAAAAATAATTTTATTATCTGCTTTGTATAAGCAGATAGGTAGGTGCATACACATACCTACAGCAAGGTGAAACAATCGTCCTTTCAAAAGAAATTCAAAATAGTATTACAGAAATAATCATTTATTTTATTTTTTTATTTATTTTAATTCTTTACACTTGTTTTCTATTTTTTTATGTGCGACCGACACCCGCTTCACTGGGAACATACCCGTGTCGGAGCGAGTATCTAAATGACATTTATTAATTAGATTGTCACATCACAAATGTACCTTAAAAATAACACATAAAATAACTCATAAAATTCATAATAAATTTCAAGTTGCAGGTTATCATCAGCAATAATACAAAAATTCAAAAACAAATGTACCTTAAAAATAACACAATAAAGTTGCAGGTTATCATCAGCAATAATACAAAAACAAAAGTACCTTAAAAATAACACATAAAATAACTCATAAAATTCATAATAAATTTCAAATTGCAGGTTATCATCAGCAATAATACAAAAATTCAAAAACAAATGTACCTTAAAAATAACACAATAAAGTTGCAGGTTATCATCAGCAATAATACAAAAATACAAAAACAAAAGTACCTTAAAAATAACACATAAAATAACTCATAAAATTCATAATAAATTTCAAGTTGCAGGTTATCATCAGCAATAATACAAAAATACAAAAACAAATGTACCTTAAAAATAACACAATAAAGTTGCAGGTTATCATCAGCAATAATACAAAAATACAAAAACAAAAGTACCTTAAAAATAACACATAAAATAACTCATAAAATTCATAATAAATTTCAAGTTGCAGGTTATCATCAGCAATAATACAAAAATACAAAAAGAAATGTACCTTAAAAATAACACAATAAAGTTGCAAGTTATCATCAGCAATAATACAAAAATACAAAAACAAAAGTAGCTAAAAAATAACATATAAAATAACTCATAAAATTCATAATAAATTTCAAGTTGCAGGTTATCATCAGCAATAATACAAAAATACAAAAACACAACAATTGTCACTATGTCACTGGCATGTCCATAGATAAAGGCGACAACAGTGTATAGTTAGTGTATTCTATGGGCGACAAGTGTTAGTGTATTCTATGGTCGACATTAATAGTTTGATCTTAACCTATTTGATTACATTAAAAAATAGATAATGAAATTGTAATTGATAAAACATGGAATAGATATATTCAACTCATCAATAAATAATATCAAATCAAAACTAAAAAAAACTGAGCAAATGGGCCGGGGTTCGATTCCCTGTGGAGGCACATTTTTTAACTGTGTTTTCAGTCTGGATCCGTGAGACTATAAATATCGCAAGTCTTCAGAATGTGGCAACTTGTTATTGGGTGTATTTTAAATTAATATTTGACACAGTACCTTAGTTGCCCGAGAAGCATTATTAAATAAATAAATAAAACTAATCAAACAATAAATACTCATATATAATCATACAACATTTATCCCTCACCATCTGCATTATCTCGTTCCTTTCTATTTCCAACTCTCTCCTACATCATCTTCTTCTTCTTATATTTCTTCTTATATTTACTTCATTTTAGCTTTTTATTTACTTGTTTCCTTAACTTCATGTGGAAACATATTGCTGTAATAGTTTTTTTTAAATTTTATTGTTCTTTCTATAAACTTTGTATAAGCTATTTGTTTCAAAAATGTAAATAAGATTAAAATTAAACAAAAAGTCTTTTAAAAGGGGAACGGACATATGGTGCTTAAATATCAGGCAAACTTCTATGAGACGATGTATGAATGTAAATATTTATATTAAAAATGAAGCCAATTATAAAATACATATGATATTTGTTATTAGTATTATGATAACAAATATTATATAAGTTGTTTGATCTGCACACACTGTCAAAGTACCCCCATTCTACAAATATGATGACTTTATTTGATAACCTTATTTGATAACTTTATTTGGTCATATCGAATTACAATCGTCGAGTCATTGCAATTGACACGTCAAATTATTATTTTTAATAACGTTATTATATTTTTTATGACGACGCCATTGTTGTACTTCCAACACTGATATGGCGGGGGGTTGTGTTGCGATAGCCTTTATTGTCAAACGTTTGTCAGACACATTAAGGGTCACGTGATTGCCATCATTCAAATTTGGAATTGGAAGATGACAGCTAGCAAAATACTCGAATCGTTAATATATGTTTACTCTATGGTAACACTGATTTGTGCAGAGATTCTGACCCGTTGTCAAAATTAGATTTCTTATCAAAAAATGGAAAAATACAGAATGACAACTGAGAATGGATCATTCTAAGGGCGTTGATACCTTACGTTGCATAGCACACAGCACATAGCACATACTAGACAGCACACACACAGATACACTGTGATGAAACTTTCAGAATACAATCTCAGCGTGGTACTAGTTGATAATTTGCATTAAAAAAAAATAGCCTTAAAAATTGCGAAATCATAACTCACCACTATATCTCCTTGTGTTAGAGAGGAGTAAAAAAAAATATATTTAAACTATTAATTTGTAGAGAGGTTGAATCCAGAAAGGCTGCCAAAGATTGCAATGCGCGAGGTATCAGAGGGACGCCGACCACCGGGAAGACCATCGAAGAGATGGATGGAGAGCTGTACATCCTCGTCTCAGGACCTGTAGAAACAGATCATAGATCTACCAAAAGCAGAAGAAGAACAATATTTTAGATAGGTACCTATGTAGTTCTTATTTCCCACCTGAGAAATAATACAAAAGACATAAACCTTCCTTTGTTGAATGCATTAAGATTAAAATTAAGTTATTTATAGTATTGTAACTACCAAATATCTATTAAAATCACACTTTTAGAGAACATTAAGCCAATAAATACGATACAGATACAATATTATAAATCTTTCGAATTTTACTGCTGTCGTTTCTTTTGTTACAGGCCCAATGGACACAAGGGACTACAACCAGTGACCCAACTTCATTCGTTTTCATTAAAACAGAGATTTGTATAGAGTAATTTGCATTATATTTTGGGGGTACATATATGTTTATCGTAAATTTATTTCATCAGATTACATATTGGCAGAATCGGAAGATAATCTACAAAGAATGTTATATGAGTTCCACCTTGCATCCCAAAAATTCAACATGAGTATATATGTAAACAAAACGAAAAATTTAACGATATCCAAGCAACCAAGAACATGGAAGCTGGTAATACAACAAGTTGGTATGCTATTTTTGTGTATGTTTTGTTAGTAGGCATTCACTGTTAAAAGTATCATTATTTCAAAATGCTTTAGCCCCGGCAAAAGTTTTTTTACCTAGTGGGGCATTGCAGTTACGAATATTATTTGACAATTATGTACTATGTATGAATAAATAAATAAATATTTGACATAGTTCCTGTAAGTTGCCTAGGAAGTATCTATGTATTGCATAATACAAAAAGTATTATGTAGAAAGTATTGTAGGTTATTTCACGTTAGTTACAAGAATTATTGCTTTGATGCGTATGTTACACGGTCAGTCTCGTTACAAAGACGGCGCACGTTACAAATCTGTTACACTTTATCTGCCTTTGATGAAGACCTGTGTTCTGGGTTCGATGCACGCGCGTGCAGCACGGTTGGTTAATATATTATATTGGAACCAATTTCACACGTTACTAGGAGAATTGAGGAGGGGACCAGGGATTCAAATGGGAGAATATGTTTTTTTATACATTTATTTATTTAAGATCCGAAAATCTAACAGAATTTAAATAGGTACAAAATTTCTTACAAAAAATATACATGTGTTTATTCGTTTCGTTGAATAAGATAAATCGAAAAATATAACCAAACTTTAATTTATTTTAACTAAATATTTTAGTTTTTTTTTCAGAAAAATAATGTATTAACTATTCATTTAATTTTTTCAATGTTTGAAACTGTCACTTCATGATAGAACTCCATAATCAACTAAAATTATGAAACAAAATTATTTTTAATTTTACGTTCTACTTAAATTTTAAATTTTAAGTAGAACGTAAAATTAAATATAATTTGTTTCATAATATTAATTTAATAATTACAATTTTACCGGTATAAACTACAAATTTAATAGGTATCGGTAAAATGTCTTGTATATTTTAATTAATACTGTAGTTATTAAAATAGATATAATACTTTTTAATTAATTTTATCATATGACAAATGATGAAAACACTAAGAACTATCTTGGGCAGAACCCTCAGAGACAGAATCCCCAATGAGGAGATCCGCAGAACCTGCAATGTGGAGGATATTGTAAGGTGGAGCAGGCAAAGAAGACAATACTGGAGAGATCATGTTAAAAGGGTAAATCCAGAAATGCTGCCAAAGATTGCAATGCGCGAGATACCAGAGAGACGCTGACCACCGGGAAGACCATCAAAGAGATGGAGGGAGAGCTGGATATCCACGTCCCAGGACCTATAAAAGCAGATCATAGATCTAAAAAAAAGAGGAAGAAGAAGTTATGACAAATCACGCCTTTGAGTGTTTTGAGTCTCTTTTTAGAATCTTCGTAATTTGTTTCTGTTCCGGGGGGCAAGTCTGGTCAACCGGCGGAAAAAAAACCATCCACGTTTACCCATATCATGGATATTATAACTATCTTAAGATATTATGGAACTCCATAAGATAATTATGGTTTAGATTCCGCCGGTTTACCAGACTTGCCCCCTCCTGATATTCATTGGGAGGTTGTGAAATAATTTTATAATTTTGTATTTATATATTTTGCACAATGCCATAAATTATTCAGAAGCATTAAAAAAATAAAAATAAATTTACTGTCCTACGACCATCGGTTGAAGTTTCAGGGATATCTCGTATTTTTTTACTCAGACATTTCACCGATTCCACTTGAACCACTGAAAAACTGAAAAGGTCAATATTTGAATACACAACCGACGACGAACGTCACACACACACACACATACAGTATATAGGTCACGTGATAACGCGGTAATAAAGAAATAAAAAAACACAAATCCCTCTCTCTGCATCCCCAATAACATTGAAGGAAGGGATAGGGATGGATGGCTTTACATAGTAATTTAGCAGTAATTGGGAGGACTTCCAGGATTATATCATCCACTCTCTGAGCAGGAAATTACCGTGAAACTAACGAATAATGAGACCTCTATTGTGTTTTAGACTACAATTTAATACTATTTATTTATTAATAATTATTGGGATGTAGTATGACCGTTATGGATCCACTTCTAAAAGTTCAAAAATCAATAATACGAATAATACTTAATAAACCATTCAGATATCCCAGTTATCAATTATTTACTGATTTTAAAGTCCTAAATGTTAGACAACTATACATTAGCAAAATAATTCTACATACTCACAAACATAGACAGGAATATCCGATAGCTACCCACTCATACCCCACTCGTAATTCTCAAAAGTCTATTATTATAAAGAAAAAAACAAAAACCACATTCACTCAACGTAATTTTAACTTTCTTGGCCCCAAAATGTTTAACATACTGCCTGATGATTGGAAAATGATGAAAAGAGTTGTGCTAAAAAAAACAATAATTGCTTGGCTTATATCCATTGGTATAGAGGAGTCAAATAATATATTGACTGCACTCTAGTATATTTCAGATTATTAACTTTGTAAAGCCTACATATTTTTGTATCATTATGTATGTGCTGATACTGGTTATTGATACTAATTGACAAGTACTACTACTTATCGGACGCCCTAAAACAGGTTTACCTAGTTGGGCGTCCAATGAGACAATATATTTAATGCAGCGTAGTAGTTTGGAAAAATTGCATTCCCACTGTAAATTGTATTTTTATTATTAAAGTGTATGATATACCTACTGTAAAATGTAATGTAATTTTGAAATTTTATATGTTCTAAAATTTTTCTTATTGTTGTCACTTGCGCTGTATGTATATTAAATATTTTTTTATGTAAAAGTAAATGAATAAATAAAATAAATAAAATAAATAAAATAAAATAAAATTAAGCTTCTAAATGACTTGAATTTTTTTATAGAATAACAAATACCATTATCATAAAACCATTGTTATCACAAAACAGAAGAACAATTATAGGTACGTTGTAGTTACACAAAATTATTCACAACCAGATCGACTCTTCTTACTTCTTCTTCATTTAGTAGACCTAGTTGGCCTGTTCTTCAGAAACTATGCCTCCTGAATTGACGAAGTCCAGCTATCCTTCCATCTCTTGGGTGGTCTACCGGGTAGGCGGCGGCCAGAAGGAATTTCGTTCGCTGCTATGGTCCCTGGCTACGTGGTCCCTCAAATGTCTTCTTCTGGATCTACTCCATCGAACGATGTCCTGTATTCCACATGTTTCCTTATTTGAACATTGCGAACACGATCTCGGAGAGTTTTACCAGTGACTCTTCTTACTTACTTTCCAAATAAAAAAATTACTGCCAATCACGCAATTTCAGATCTCAGTTTTTGTTCTATGTCGACCGACGTTACACAAACTACCCACAAAACAACGACCTTAGACGAAGTTGCGCCAACATACTTTAAACATTGCGACATACATAATACATAAATGCGCCTTGGAAGATACTTCTTTTTGAACCATGAAGCAATGAAAAATATTTTCAACTGTATGGTGCGTACCAAGTTGGAGTAGGGAAGCGCAGTTTGTGCGTCCTACTAAAGAAAATATCCTGATATGTTAGAGCAAATCCAGAAGAAGTTCATGAGGTACCTGTACATACGGATTTACGGAGTATATCCGACATACATGCACCACCCAGAACTTTTGACGTCCTGTTCAGAATCAGAATCTTGAAAGTAGGCTTGATAACGCACTACTCTTGATCGGCTTCAAGATTTTCAACAATCTTATTGACTGTCCAGAACTGCTAGAAGGGCTAGGGCTTTTTGTACCACCCAACTTGAAAGTAGGCGTGATAACGCACTACTCTTGACCGGTTTCAAGATTTTCAATAATCTTATTGACTGTCCAGAACTGATAGAAAGGCTAGGGCTTTTTGTACTACCCAACTTGAAAGTAGGCGTGATAACGCACTACTTTTGACCGGCTCCAAGATTTTCAATAATCTTATTGACTGTCCAGAACTGATAGAAAGGCTAGGGCTTTTTGTACCACCCAACTTGAAAGTAGGCGTGATAACGCACTACTCTTGACCGGCTTCAAGATTTTCAATAATCTTATTGACTGTCCAGAACTGATAGAAAGGCTAGGGCTTTTTGTACCACCCAACTTGAAAGTAGGCGTGATAACGCACTACTCTTGACCGGCTTCAAGATTTTCAATAATCTTATTGACTGTCCAGAACTGATAGAAAGGCTAGGGCTTTTTGTACCACCCAACTTGAAAGTAGGCGTGATAACGCACTACTCTTGATCGGCTTCAAGATTTTCAACAATCTTATTGACTGTCCAGAACTGATAGAAAGGCTAGGGCTTTTTGTACCACCCAACTTGAAAGTAGGCGTGATAACGCACTACTTTTGACCGGCTTCAAGATTTTCAACAATCTTATTGACTGTCCAGAACTGCTAGAAGGGCTAGGGCTTTTTGTACCACCCAACTTAAAAGTAGATCTTCTGAACGTCCCCGATTCCAGAACGGATGTATAACAATTTGATAAATAGTACATATAACAAACACATTCATCCATAATTTATCTCGCATACATACATACCTACAATATAACACTTATGTATGTATCCAATACTATAATATACCTAATACTTTATACTCTTAAGTAATATATGTACCTGTGCTACACATAGTATTATATTTGTTATTTTTTAGCTAACGAATATAACATATTGAATAAATATACCTCTTCTTATCCTATTGTTTTGCTATCAATAAGGATTTTTTTAAATGTTATATGGTATAAATTATCGGATTTTATAACGTCCACGCATCATCTACATCGTTCGAGGTTGGAGAATTCTCTCACAAGTGCACTTTTTGAATCTGAGTCTAAGTTAGGACATATCGTTCGTGAAGTAGATAGGGACACCGCAAAATGACGAATGGATATGTGCGTAAATACAGTAGTTAAGTAAGTCCTATATGTGAGGTCCATACAACAATGCATATGTATTGTTCGTATAGTTTACCTGCATTTATATAGGAACCTAATACATGTATTATTAAACATTGGTAAAATATATGGTCAAATGGACATAAGATGACGCTTTAGATTCAAAATCATCTAGATGCCATAGATATTTTTGTTATATAAAAAAAATATGTCATCAGCATTTTTTAATTCTCTTAATGAATCGGCAATATTAAGCCAAGACGCGTGTATGAAGGAATATTTTGTATGGTGTAGTGAACTTTTTGCATGCCAAAAACACCAACTAAGAGGCTGCGTAGGATAATAATATGTTCCATATATGGATGAATTCAGAATTTGAAATAGAACATTTTGTATGTTTTTTGTGTCTGTGTGTCGTTTTCACATACTTTGCACCCTAGTGAGAGGATTTTTTTTACATGTTTTTTTTTATTGCATAGTTATTTAAGCCGTTTGGTTTCTGTGCGGGCGTCCTGGATTCGATTCCCAGCAGAGGAGAAATTTATTTAAATTTATTTCTCACGCAAATATTGCTTCTCTGGGCTGGAAACACTGGTTAGTTGGAATAAATTGCCATACGGCAATAAACTCGACACTTGCGCAGGGTGCAAGGTAGTGTTCATTATTTATTTATTTATTATTAATAAATAAATAAAAAAATGTGTCGTGTTTTCTTTTATAAGTTAATGCACACCCGCACTAACGTAGCTGTTTACCTCATATTGTTGGATATCGCAGGAGTATATCGGCAATGGTAGTGGTATGAGGCAGAGAATACCTAACTCCTTTATGCCACCCCACTCCCCCCAATTCCTACATATCCCTGCATCATGTGGATGTTTTTTTATTTGAATTACTTATACTGTTTTTTCTTCTTTATTTTTTTTTTATATATTTTACTTCAATTTCTTACTCTACTGCTTTGATATTTTTCATTTTTTTTAATTGAATATGTCCTTGTTGAACAAGTACATATACATCTTCCTAGGTTCCCTAAAATAAGCATAAATGCTTGTGCTATAGGTGAACGAAATCGGTCGAGGCAAGATTCGAACTCGCGACCACTGGATTACTAACCCAATATGTTCAAGTAATTTTGTTTTTATACTACGCATAATGTTTGATGAAAGAGCTATTTTGACAAATAGTTAACATTTATTTTTGTCGAATATTTTTATAGTCCATATACATTGGTACAAGAAAGTAAACGAGCCATAAATGAATTTATAATTCTGAAGATTCAGGTGTGACATCTGTGCGAAAGCATTGTCACGTAACGTATGAGGACTGTTGCTTTCATTGTTTAAAAACCAGTTTCTCAATAAATGGCGTTACAAAAAAAATTTCTTCACACTTCATAGATGGCGATAGTGTTTTTTTAGCTTATTTTTAAACAATTTTTCATGATCAAATTATATAGAACTTTCAAAAATTGTATTTATAGCGAACTCAATAAGAAGGCATAATTGATGAACGTTGCGCGAGCGCATAAAGTGATCACGTAACCCAGCCGATGACAGGTCGTTAGCTCTGTAGGTACCTTGAGTTCCTGGTTCTTCTATACCATTCAACTTCATCTCTATTGAGTTGTTAAAAAAATTTACATAAAATCCATTACTGTGTTATGTAATTTGTAAATTGCTGAAGGTATGTTTCCCTTTACTTCAAAAAAATCATTAAATAAATAAACAACGCGATGGTTTGTCTGCATAGTTGTCGCCAAATATCTTGAACCAGGCTTCCAGGTCCGCATTTTTTTTCTTTTTACTTTGTTGGTATACATGCAAATCTCCCCCCTTGTCGGCGAAGTGGTTCAATATATATGAAAACATATGAATATGAATTTTGCAAATAACCGTCTTTTAAAATTGCTCGTATAAATTTAATATACAGTTCACACGTGTGTGAATTAAAAAGTGTTGTATTTAGTTTTGACAAACAATTCAACGTTTCCATATGTCGCCCATCTTCAAAGATGGCGGCACCTTTGACGTAATGGAGTCCATTGTCACATGACCATTGTTGTCCAATGGACACTGCATACTTTGTATTAAACTATAATTGCTGTAACAAAATATCAACAGGAAGGTATTGGGTTTTATTAAATAATTAAAATTAAATACGATAAAATCCAATTTGAGGAAAATTTATTTAAAAGGTTTTGTGATTATATCCTTCAGTTGATCATTGACAATGAACAGTTCAGAAAGTATTGGTCAATTTCATTAATTTACAATAAACACAAAAGAGGCCCCAAATGAGATCCTTGAGGAACGCCAGTACTGCGTGGCCGAAAGCCTATGGGCCAAGTAGGACTTGAGCAATCATAACAAATCTCCATGAATCAATAATATTCTAACTTATGGAGTAAGATTTATTCTGTGAAAAGCCTTGGAGTAGTGAGTGTAAATGGTATATACTTGGGAACGAGCGCTCATTTTATTCAAAACAAAATCATTGAAGTTCAAAAGATTTGATTCAACAGACTTTCCCATAAAAAATATATCATAGATTAAATAATGTAACAATAACAAAAAGACAACAAGAAATACAAAAAAATGTACATTCATTTTTTAGAAGTTTCACATAAATTAAAGAAAAGAAAAAATAATACTACATAGGTTGGTACATATAAAGGCAAGTCGCCAACATGACTCTTAGTCGCCAACATGGGTGATAATTATTGATAATTGTACTATACACTGAAAGTTTTATTTTTTGAATAATAAATACGTCCTTGCAACAATTTCAAAATCATGCTCATAATTCCCTAATCAAAGTTTAAATGCTTGTGCTTTATGTGAATTAAATCGGTCGTGGCAGAATTCGATTACTAACCCAGCGAGTCAACAGCTCTGGCGCAAACCATCAAACTACCTTTAATCTTTAGTTTGAGACGATCGCTTAAGAAATGCTATAATTTAGCTGAATATACGTATTTGAAAAGAATAAGATAAACTTCACTCTGGTCATACTAATACGGTCCTGTATCATTGTTGATGCATTTGGTATGGATACATAATTCAAGTGCAGGCATGCGCCTAAATACTTGAGTGCATTTACTACCAAATTACGCCTCGGTACAAAAATATTTAGATCGCCACAAAAGATTACACTATCCCATGCTAATGTCCACTTTGCTATCGTTGTCACAGTAACAAAAAATAAGCTCTACCGACACCTGAGGACTTTCAATACTCATTGAAAGTGTTTTATAATTTTATATGGTATTTTTTTTGATGGGCTAAAGCTTGAACCCTGAAAGTGTCAACAGTGAGCTCATTTTTATGGAGAATATCGTCGGTGGAATTTAAAACGAATAGATAGGGAAAGTAAAACATTGAAGTGGAAAATTAAAATGAATGGCACATACACACACACATATACCATCACGCCATGTCCTTAAGGAGATAGGTTAAAAGAATTGAACGCCAGATTTCTCTATCTTGGCAAGCAACCATTGCCTCATCAATATTCATACATCGTCTTATACGTGTTCCTATGTTGTTAAGCTTTCCTCTTTCAGAATGTCGTTCACATGGTCGAGCCATCCTTTTCTTGGACGGTCCCGACCTCTCATTCTGTTCCTGTCCACATTGTATATTTTCTTTTCGTCAGGCATTGCTCATTCAATATCCCCATGTGATAATACAATCTCAATGTGTTCACTTTCATCCATGTGATAATACCATCTGAATGTGTTTTTGATAACATTTTTCTTTGTTTTACATTCTTTCCTAATGTCTTCATTTCTTACCCTGTCGTACATCGTCTCGTTATAAATTCTCTTCAGCGATCTCTTGAAGTTGTGATCAGCGATCTTTTGAACTTCTTCGGTTGGGACTACAAATGTATTGTGAATGGCAACTTTGGCTTCTTTCGATATATCGCGATCTTTTGTTATTGCTAATAGTACTCCATTCACTCTGTTTCCTGCCATTATTCCTCTTTAAATATCATTTTTGGGGCGTCCATTACTTTGAAACATAATATGTAAATAGAAATACTCGTCAACTTGCTCTAATAGTTCTTTATTCACATTATTTATACTACCTTTCTTTCACCTCTTTCAAAAATTAATGGCAACTCTGTTAATATGAAAATATATGAAGTCATTTTTTAACTGATTTTTAATTATCTCAATAGAGACGAAGTTGGAATATTTACTGTAGGAGAACCGGGAAATCAAGACACCTACAGGGCTTACGACCTGTCATCGGCTGGTTTACGTGATCACTTTATGCGCTTGCGCAACGTATACCAATTATGCTTTTTTAATGAGATCCCTATCAATTCAATATATAATTTATTTATATGAAGTCGATTTAAATTCCTATCTATTGGGCTGTGCGCCATACAGCATTATTTTCGCGGATCAGATGTTTCTTTTCAATATTATTAACTCAAAAGTTGACTGTCCAGATATACTGAATAAAATTAATTTCCATGCGCCGTTGCGGAATGACAGATCGACCAACTTGTTCTACGTTCCTCGAAGCAACATCAATTCAAATCAAAACGAAGTTGTCAAAAGGGCATGTCATTTCTATAATTATGTTATTTCTATGTCATTTCTCTCGGGCAGAATCCCACATTCTGATGTATTCACTGCTAGTCATGATTGCTACAAGAATTCTTTATAGTTATATGTTGATGCATAGCGGCGTAAACCTATGTAGGTATTGATAAAAAAAATAATTTGTGTACTTATTTTGATTTTTGTTTGTTATCTAACAGATTCTGTTATTTTTCACAACAGTTACAAATTAGGTCCTTCTCCCTTCCTTTTTCCTTCCCTTCCTTTCCCGTCACGGGCAAATGTGTGAAATATATGTTTAATGAAATAACTTTAAGTATATTTAATATTAATTATGGTGTATTGTAGATCCATACTTCTATGATTATTTAATGTACATCAATTGTAGACAAAAGTAATTGGTCTGTCTTTTTTTCATTTCATATATGTATTTTTTCTGTTTACTTTTTAAGGCTGTATTTGTCCCTTAAATAAATAAATAAAACAAAATTCATAGTAGAATATAATGATCTCCACACGTAACCTTTTGAAATTAATGAAAAAAAATCGTCTGAAATTGTAAAAAAATCTACAACAGCGTTGGAACGAACGATATGTTTAAATAGATCCATCCAAAAAAATCCATAGTTTTGCGGCGAGATCATACAGAATTCGGTACCTTTAGCACCATTGTTCCTTACTCTTGGGATAATCTTTATCTGGGTTAGTTTGTTTCTTGATCTGTCCTAGCCAAAACAATCCAGCGGCAGATTCTTTGATCCGTGAACCAACAAAATATTTTCTCACACTAACCGGGTGTTTTTTTTATACTGTTTGTACATCAGTTTTATATAAAACACAATAGTTTGTATTGTGTACAGTTTAATGCACGCGTCTTGCACTAATATATTGCAACTCTTTTGATCGGTTTCGTATCTGAGGCAGACGAAAGCATCGAAGTGTGGTAATGTGTTAGACAATCGAGATTTGTGGTGAAAATATATAATGACAGGTGCGAATATATTTTCAGTTTGATTATTTCTTTGTTATTTGATCTTGCCATGCTATTTTTCTCAATATTTTTATTCGTTCCGCCACGCACTGCTATTAATATAGAGTCTGTTATCACCGGACTGAGGAAGAAGCGGACGCATTGTAATTGTTCTTGTTTTTGTAGTAAATAATATTTTTTTCAAATACCTTTATTTACTTACTTGAAAATTCATTTTTTTAGGAATGAATATGTCCTTGAAGCGAGTACATAATATACATCCGCATACATTCCCTAAATTAGCTTGTGCTATAAGTGAACGAAATCGGTCGAGGCAGGATTCGAATTCGCGCCATCACCCATCTAAATTATTATTTTATTTTATTTATTTATTTCCATAATACATGAAATTAATATGGTTAGTTTGTCAGTTAGGCGGAGTGTGGCCGAATTAATGTATCTTCGTAAGCTGATTCGAGGTCACTTGGACACATCTGACATAGAATTGTTAAACTTTCATGCAAATAATAGATTAAGATGCAGCGAAGTGTTTCGTCTGAAAAGGTATAGAACCAATGTGGGACAGTTTTGTCCTATAAGCCCAATGATGAGCTCATATAATAGTTTGTCAAGGGTTGTATCGGATCTTGATGTGTTTCATAATCCGGTGTCCACTTTCAAACGTTTGATTCGAGGAAATCTAGTGATAGGGACACCTTGATGTTGTGTGGCTCTGTGGGTGTTGATTTGTATTGCGCATTTCTCCCCACTTTTGTATTTTGTATTAGGATAATTTGGTATCTTGATTGTATGTTTTGTTCTTATTTAGTTTTTATAGTTTTAAAAATAAAAAAATACTAACACGTGTATAGTACGACATATAAACCAGCAAATTCGACAACATATTAACTTATAAGTCTTACTAAAAATATTCTAGTTAGACGGGCATGTTGCCGAGTTCGCGATTTTGTCCGCGACGTTATTTATTGACTGTCGTTACATTGCACTCGCGTTTGTACCTGCCAATACAGTGACATTCTGCCGTGTCGGAGTGTCATTGTATTGGTAGATTCAGACGTTGCGTCTGAATCGTTGTGACAATTTAATGTAATGACGTTGTGACAATTTAAAATATGCTGGGTAAAATCTATTTGTTTTTTTTTGTCTCGGTTCAATTGTTCCTTCTTTTTTTATGTTTTATTTTATTAGTTCAACATTTGTTTTCTTTCTGTTTTCCTACATATATGTATATGTGTATTTTAAACTTTTCTTTTAACTGTGCAAAGTAATGTCTTTTTTATAATATGAATGGTCAGGAGACGTTGATTGTACATACCTAACTATGCACAATAGCCATGCGGGAGATACCTGTTATTGGAGCACTGGAGATTCTATTTTTTGTTTCATGTTTTTTTTGTTTGCGTTGTTCAGTGTTCTGTTGGTGTCTCTGTATATTAAATAAATAAATAAATAAATAAATAAAATGAATATTACAATGTATGTTTTCGCGGAGATGTCTCGGCATTATCGAGATCTAATCATTAGATTTTTTGCAGTATTGTTTTTTGCATCTCCTTTCAGAATACATTAATCGGCTCAACACTGTTCATTATGGAGGTAGACTATACAGGGTGTCTCAAAAGGAAGTTTATATTTAGTGGATCGATTAAAAAGTAAGACGTGTATCGTAAAAATCTATTAATTTTTGAAGTACACAATTTGGGAATTTATTTCTTAAAAATAATATCGTCCAAATGTAGACCCTCGCGTTCGCAGCACTCATTTAATCGAACTTCAAAATTACTTATGACGGCTCGGCAGGTGGACTCAGTGATGGCTACCATTTCGTGACGGATATTTGCTTTCAAATCCGCCATGGAAGTCGGTTTACTGGCGTAAACTTTAAATTTAAAATAACCCCAGATGAAATAGTCCATAGGGTTTAAATCAGGCCAATTTATGTCACCTCTCCTGGAGATCAATTTGCCTGGGAAAATTTCACGAACTCGTGTCAGAGATATATTGGACGTGTGTGACGTTGCTCCGTCCTGCTGGAACCATGTTCTTTGGTTATAGCCAGGAAAGTTTTGCAGTTCAGGCACCAAGAAGTCGTCTAACAACTCCACATACCGCTCTGAATTCAAATATAAACTTTCCTTTTGAGACACCTTGTACTGCGCCATCGACAGCCATGAGGCCATGGAGGAAAAAAAGGTCCTACGTTATTTATTGATATTGTTGTACAATGGGTCCCCATGTAGTATAATACATATATTGAAAAGCTTCAAGAGGAAGAACGCTCCAAAGCTTTCCGAAAGTAATCGGACCGTAAGAGCTTAACTTTTATATGAATTCAATGTTCCCTTGACCAATACCGCCAGTCTAATACTTATTCTCGACCAAACTTAGCGGTCATACGTTTCTTGCATTTTTTTCATACGTTTCCATGTAGGTGATCTGTTTTAAATTGCGCCCAATGCGCCGATAAGCGCCCATCGAAAGGTGACAATGCGAATGTAATGGATACAGTGAATGTTTGTTTGTTGAAACATCCTGGACACATTACATTGATACATATTATTGTCACATGCCTTTACGAAAACGCCGACCTTAACAGCTACGATTTCTTGCATATCAGATCACATCAAAAGATGTAGAAAAAAGGCGTATTATGACCATATATACCTACATATAACAACTAAAATAGATTTTTTTCACTCGTAAAGAGAGATTATTTAAATATATTTAAAAATATATATTTTTTTATTAAAATTCATTATACTTGAGAATTACATACAATATTACATGTTATCAAAATAATTCATATTTCCTTTCCTAATTTAAGACGATGCTCGTGTTTAGGAAAACAGCAGCTCTTTGCTTACATAATAACTTAACTTTGTAACTTTACAAAGAATCTATAAAACTAATCACATAAATTAAAAAAAAATAATTAATTAAAAAAAACACAATAAACAAAAAGAAATTTGTTCAAAAAGAACAAATAAATACATTTCATCGTTTCATACAAATTGTATGAAACGATGTCGTCACACAATTCATGTTTTACAAAAATTGTTTTAAAAAGTTTGAGATCTACTTTTCCAATATAATATTTTTTTATAGGAAATAAAAGTATCTAGTTGGGATGTCTGGGAGTTTTTCGATATTTAATAAAATAATTCAAAATATAGGCAGTTAAACACATAAATTTATCATAAAAAAATCATAAAATGGCAATGAAGAATTGTCAAATTTCATTCATTCATTCATTCATACCATCACGGCATATCCCACAATGTGGGGTAACCAGCGAAAGGTGTGCGGGTGTGCAGTATAAAAGGGAGAACAACACATTTATGTATACCCACACACCAGTCTCGTTTCACCAAAAATGGTACTACATTCAGAATGTGTGATGGTGAACCTCATTGCTGAACTATATGAGATGTTATTGTTTCCTGTTGTATTTTCGATTACCCGGCTCTTACGGGACACTCGAAAATAATGATTTAAAAGAATGGAAGCACTATTCTAAGCCGGTGCCTCACAGCTTATTGTCAAATTTCCGTAATTAAATATGGAAAAATAATTTAACAAACTCATTTCATGAAAATGCTGAATATTTTCCATCCAAAATTTGAGTTCTTTGTGGAGTGACTTGGTAGTGAAGAGTATAGCATTAGCCACAACCCACTCGTTTTATATTTAAAATATAATAAAAGAGTGCCTATTTTATTCATCTCGGCTAGAACAGAAAAAATATATATATTATACTCTTTTAATTTTGTTTACACTGACAGCGTTTACTATGTAGAATTCCATTTTTAAAATAAATTAAACACTTGTTTTTCTTTCTACATTTATTTTTACTCTCCAGAACGACCGTTTCGCCTGGTGAAGGCCTTTTCAACTGGTGAAGTACATGGTGTGGTTTTTTCTTATATACTATTACATTAGATGGAATTTATACAAAGCAAAAAAGGTGGGTGGTTGTTACAGTTTAAGAATTATATCCATTTCTAATCTCTTATTCTTACCTGAGAATTTGTACCTAATTGCAGCTGTGGGGAATTGTCATCTTATGACAATTACATTTACAATTACATATTACTAAAGATGACAATTCCCCACAGCTGCAATTAGGTACAAATTCTCAGGTAAGAATAAGAGATTAGAAATGGATATAATTCTTAAACTGTAACAACCACCCACCTTTTTTGCTTTGTATAAATTCCATCTAATGTAATAGTATATAAGAAAAAACCACACCATGTACTTCACCAGTTGAAAAGACCTTCACCAGGCGAAACGGTCGTTCTGGAGAGTAAAAATAAATGTAGAAAGAAAAACAAGTGTTTAATTTATTTTATATTATACTCCATAATAATCCTTAGTCACAACTCAGTATTATATAGAATCAGAAATACGTAGATATATAAAATAATTTAGTGGCACTGAGGTATTTTCCCGATTGTAAAATTTCCACAATAGGCACGTAGGTAACAAAAGAAGATTATACCCATCTTGTATATGTATAACATACAAAATATACCAACTGGCTTTTCGCAATCAATTTTCATTTTGCAATACATATACATAATACTACCCCAGTATTTCATTTTTTATCATTTATTTGAGAGGTCCACATAGGCCAGTGATGGGGAACCTTTTGAGGCAACTGCAGTTGTATAGTTGTAAAGAGAGAGATATGGAAAAACTTGGTTATTTACATACATGTTTATTTAAAAAAAATTTCATTCATTCATACCATCACGGCATATCCCACAATGTGGGGTAACCAGCGAAAGGTGTGGGGGTGTGTATTGCCTTATAAAAGGGAGCACAACACATCTGTGTATGCCCACACACCAATCTCGTCTCACCTAAAAAGGCACTACATTCAGAATGGGTGGTGAACCTCATTGCTGAACTATGTGAGATGTTATTGTTGCCTGATGTATTTTCGATTACCCGGCTCTTACGGGACACTCGAAAACAATAATAGAAAAGAGTGGAAGCACTATTCTAAGCCGGTGCCTCACAGCGAAATTTTATTTAAAATTCACAATTAAATAAATATGTATATTCACAATAATTAAAGAACAATTAATTGTCCTTTTATACCATCAGGAAGGTAGTTATATGAGTACATGCCGGATCAATTTCCATGGTGTTTCTCGAGCGTTCTTCCTTAGTAAAGTACCTACATCTTGTATTTTGTATTCTTGTCGATTTTTTAATAGGTTACTGACCTCCTCCTACTGCCACGGATGTACCTATTCGCCGCAGAATTCTATGCAGGCGTCCTAGATACATAGGATTCCCAGCGTGGAAGAAATTTATTTGTGAATTATTTTTCACGCAATCGTTGCTTTTCTGGGTTGTTTTTTTAAGTGGTTCGGCCGCACACAAAGAATGAGCGAAGCATGTTTGACGAAACGAAATGTGTACCTGAATAAATGGCGTAAAAAAAGTAAAATCAGAATTAGGAACTGTTGATTAAAATTATAATTTTTCCTCGTCATCTTCGGCGCTACAGATAATTGTGACCCTTGGTCTCCTCCAGTATTTTTCGCCATTGAAATCGGTCCATCGCCTGTGCAACACCAATCCTCTTCAAATCCTCCTGTATGACGTCCACCCACCTCATCTTCGGTCTCCCAAAACCTCGTCTCCCCCCCCGGTCGTGTGTCGAGAATCTTCTCTGGGGTTCGGCCTTCCTCCATTCGCTGAACATAACCATCCCTAACCATCGAAGACGATGTATTCTTATATACCTATTTAATTATGTCAGGATCACTGTAAAGGTTCTCCAGCTCATGATTGCACCTAATCCTCCATATGCAATTTTATCAAGGAGGCCCAAAGATTTTTCTCAATAACTACGTCGAGGTCACCATTGTAAAATATAAAATCGTTTTATTGTTGTTAAAGTATACTCGAGTTTTGAATCCCGTATATTCATATATCGACTCTCACAGATGTTAAACTGTTAAAAATACATTTATCAAATTAGCTCATTTATTGACTTCGTAAAACTACTTTCCGTTACCTTATATTAAAGATACCACATTCATAAAATAGTCGAGTAAAGAGAAATAAAAGATCACTCACTATATTTATTAATTAATTAAGTCATGCGGATTTTGTGATCTCGAAGAATATTTTAAAGCCTTTAAGAAGTTCTATAACAGTTATGGTGCCTTAATATTGATTTATTTCCATTTATTTAGTTTTTAAAAGAGATCTTGGTCTCACCTGTAATACTTTAGGTACATTTAAAAAGATCTGAAGCCAATGACAGTCTACTAGTGTGAATCTTATATACACATTCGTCGATTGTTCTTTTTGCACTATGGTGGCGAGGTTGCTAATCCTAAAGGGCTCCATGGGCTATTTTACGTGCTATGTATTTTTTTGTCGCTCATTTAAGAGTTCTGTGAAGGGGCCGTTAATAGACCCAGTATGCAGAGCGGGTGATGGTGGAAGTAGCGAATATATAAAATTATATGTAATTAAGTCCAAAGAGGAATTGACGACTAAAGCTCTTATTACAGGAGTTATTTAAGAAAAAAATAAGGTCCCGTACTGGAGGAATACTGCTTACGGGATCTCAACGTTTTCTTGTATTTTTCTCAAATAACCTCCATAATACAACACTAAATGATTAACCTTCTCTGACCTAGGGTTTATATTTTGTAAGATGTCAAATATTATTTTTCAATCTTCATTTTTATTTTCACGTTTTTTGTAAAAGTATATTTTTAATCAGAAAATTAATCTTGTGCCAAGTTTTCCTTCTTCAGTGAATTGTATACAAGAGGGTTGCGGCCAACACTATACTCCCCACTACTCAAGGAAGTGTATTTTGTAAACAGATTGTTAAAGTATCTACACATTATTTGCATCTTCCCAAGCAGAAATATTACATTTCAATTAAAGCAAGACTCTGTAATAGTTGCAAAATAATTCATGATGAAAGAAACTGTCGACATTTGTTCAAAACAGGAGCATTTATACGGAAACTATTGTTTTTTTCTTCTAGTACTTGATATTAAGACCTGAATGTAAAGTCCTAAGTACCTAAATACTTACTCCTAACCTCATTGAAGTATTTATGTAGTATTCTTAAGTTACCAATTATTGCGTTGCAGAGACATCACTAACTAAATACTGAATACTACGCCGAACTTAAGGTCGATGGCGTAGAATTTCACATTATTGTGTATGATGAAAAGAGATAGATAGCTTTTTATGGGCTTAGACTGACGTTTAATTTTTTTTTGTCATAACAACATAAACATAATAAGTAACCAAGCTCACACTGACAGCTCGATGTCACGAAATTCCAGCGAATTTTCGGCATCTCGTATGGATCACTGAATACTCTGTTTGGTATTTGATTTGACAAAATTACCAAATACATATTTAACGAATACGATAAAATCATCATCCACCGAAAAAATCTTGTATTTTAATATTAAACCATTCGTCGTTCCTCGCTATCAACCTTACTTTTTGACAGTTCGCAAATGTTAGTTTACACCGATGCGCATGCGCTAAGTATTTAGATATGTCTCTGCAATACAATCTCTTACAAAAACTTCGAAGCATCCACCAGTTAGGCAGCCACTAGATCTCCTGACTTAAGTGAGCGACTGTGCAATGAAAACATGGTTAGTATTTAGAATTTAGTATTTAGGTAGAACTCAGCATTCGGACCTATGTGTATCAATGTATACCGACGACCATTTGAACTTTTATTTTTTTTTAAATAATGTATGTGCCCTTGAATCAAGTACATTACCAAAATTAAGAATAAATGTTTGTGAACGATATCGGTCGTGGCAGGATTCGAACTCGCGACCACTGAATTACTAATCCAGCATGCTAACCGCTCTGCCACCACCCATCTGTATGGTAAAGCAACTACCATATTCACAAGTACCTAGTGAAAGTTGGTCAGTTACCAATATTGGTTTGTAGGCACCTTGGCTGGACAACAAATTAACTGTCTCAAGGTCGTTGTTGATTGTTTTTGTGGTGATTTCATTTACACTCATACACCGGGGGCGTAGCTCAGATGGTAGAGCGCTCGCTTAGCATGTGAGAGGTACCGGGATCGATACCCGGCGCCTCCAATAATATATTTTTTTATTTATATTATTTTATTTTTTTGGTTCTTCTACAATATCCCAACTTCGTCTCTATTGAGATGTTAAAAAAGTTTGTCAGTAAAAATAGTATTCTGTTTGTTGTATTCTTTTTTCACACATTAATAACTTAATATTTATACTAGCCTTAGAACAGGTATACCTAGTTGGGCAGCAGTTAAGTATCTATTTTTAATGACGATTATTTAAATTATGTGATAAATAAAAAAAATACATAATTTCGTCTCTTTCTCACTCATTATTTGGTTTGAAAGATAATTATAATGTGATTGCACTGGAGTAAAGGAGAAAATATGTCTGCAGTGTGTCTCTATTATTGTATGATTTCTTTCTTACTTAATATATTCTGACCTGTGTGCTCTTTCTTGGTGATATTATTAGAATTCGTTAAACTGTACCATTTTTTGTAGAGCGTTTTGTTCTCATATAACGTGTCTATTTATAAAATGTCATCGATTTATGGCGTACATGGCGTGTTAAAAGCCAAAAAAAAAAGAATATACCCACAGTTATATTTCGAATTTAGCTTTCGAAACGCGTATCCACATTCCAATTCGATTTTCAAATAATTTTCCCTCCTTTTTCTCTAGCGGAGGTACGAACCAACTTCATCTACCCTTACATACCACCATTGTATAGTGTAGGTATATGTGTATTATATAGGTGTGTAGTTGTATATAGGTAGGTACCTACCACAACAATAGGGAGTAATGGCGGATTTATTGGAGCGTTCATTTTAATCTCGGATAATCGCGGTGGCGGGCCGCGCGGCGGTAAGGGGTGGGCGGGACTTTTGTTCGTGTCCCACACACATACCTACACCTCTCTTCTCGAACAATCTCCCGTTGTCTACATTTTAATTCTTTATTACACCGCCAGATGGCACTGCCTCACGTCTTGGCTTAAATACCTACGAAATGAAAAAATATGTGTTTGTTAGAAAAAAAAAAACTTAAATTTGTGACTTTCTAAATTGAATTTACTCTACCTTCATGCAATTTCCAACAAATCCATGTTTCACTTCCTTACATTAATCTCAGGAGTACGATTAAATATATAAACTAAACAAATTTCTTATAGATGTTTTGTTTATTGTAACAGTAATGTACATACACCATCACGGTTTATCCCATAATGTGGGGTAACCAGCGATAGGTGTACGGGTGTGCATTGCCATATAAAATTATGCACGACGAGTAACGGTAGTATCATATAATCATTCTTACTTATTTGACTTTCTAGCTGATCGACCAATGCTAAATTTGTATAAAGCAGATAGTTTAAGAGAAAGCAACGTCAAAAAACATTTAAAAAGGTCTAAGGTTACCAGTCAGTAGCGAAATTAATGTAGAACCCAAAAAGCCAGGCATTCCTCTACAAATATAGATTACTATACATAAAAAATAAAAATCAGGTAAAAATTACGATATAAATAACGACGTCCATCTACTAATATGCCCACGAATGAAGATGAAATGCAGTACATGTGACCTAAAAACATTTAGAGACAAGGCGATACCCGTCGCCGCCTACTGGAATGGCAAGGTCTAAGGTTCGGACCAGCAAAGTAAATACCAGCCAGTAGCGAAATTAATGTAGAACCCAAAAAGCCGGGCATTCCTCTACAAATATAGTAAAGAAATACATAAAAAATACCATATAAATAACAGAAACATTGCGCGCGCTTATTTAAAAAAAATGTGAAATCACATACCTATCCCAATTTTTGCTGACAAGGGCTGCGTGGCCTGAAGGTCCTAGGATCGCCCGTGGCACCAGTAGTGAGTACACGTAATTTGAGTACAAAGGTGGGCCGATTAAGTTACAATTACTTATGGTATTCTTAGGTATTTATTAAAAAAATATCACAAAAATAACAAAGAAAAACAAAATCAAAGTACAATATTTGAATATATCAAATCTCTTTCAGATTATATTATAAAACTTAACTGCCTAGTTTATTTTGTTATGTAACAAAGACATAGGTATAATTATGTCGGTAATATAGGGGACGATTTTATTCTTGTGAAATTTTATGGTTGAAAATTTCCATAATGGTACAGAAATATATTTTCAGAATACCAACAATATTATATTGTGGACGACCCTCTTATGCAGATGTAGATAGTTTTTAAAAACCAGAGGATATATTCAAATTCAAACCGGAAGGAGGGCAACACCGGAAAAGGATGGCGTCGTAAAACCTTTTTTAAATATATTTTTTGTCGTCTTTAGAAAAAGTTTTAAAAAATGGCGGCAGTGTGTTTAGCAGTGTACGACCAAAATTATGATTTTGTCCGAACCCAACTTTAGAATTTTCTAAGAAAATCAGAAAAAATATCAATGCAAGTTGTGGGGAAAATCTCAATAGCGAAGATGTTAGAATATTATAGGAGTACCGGAAAATCAAGGCACCTACAGAACTTACGACCTGTCATCGGCTGTTTTGTGTGAGCGCTTACGCAATGTTCACCAATTTTGCCTTTTTTTATTTTTATTTAGGTACTCAGTAAAAACTGCAAACAAACAACACCAAGATGCGTGTACGAAGGAACATTTTGTATGGCGTAGTGGACTTTTTGCATGCTAATAACACCAACTAGAGGCCTCGCAGCATATATGTTCCCTTACATGGATTTACTCAGAATTCGGAGTAGAACATTTTATGTGAGTTTTGTGTGTCTGTGTGTGTGTCTGTCCGTCCCCCCTTATAACTTTTGATCCGCTGAATTAACAAAGCCTAAAATTTCAGAATATATAGAAAATTTTAGCTACACAAAACTTTTATACTCAGTATTTAAAATTTTTGTTCCAGTCAGGGGTTATCAACATTTTAATTTTTATATATTTTGTCCACATATCTCAAAAACTATAAAAGCCAGAACGCTGAAATTTTGTACAATTATAGTGAAATATAGTATCTCAAAATTGATTATGAAAAACAGTTCCAGGATTTCTCAAACTGTTTTTATTAGGAAGCAAAAAATTGGTATGACAAATTTTTGTTTTTAACTGCCTTTATTTCCATTTCTTTTAAAAATATCGAATAATGTCGAAACAAGTAAACTAGAGAATTTAATTTCCTATAAAAAATGAATGCATTATAGAAATATATCTCAAATTTTTTTTAACAAAGTTTGTATAAATTAATATTAGTGACGACATCGCTTCATACGATTTGTATGGAATACACAATATCCAATTTCAACTATACATACTATCGCTATCGACAGTTGGATCTCATGTGTTGCATGCAACTAGTAATAATCAAAATTCCTGTTCTGTCAAATAAAAATATATCCTGTTCATGTTTTTTCTAAATAATATAATTCTTTAAATGAGTCACTAAAGTCAAAACTCATTATGCGACGAACTTATTTGTTTTCAAATTCAGAATTTGTGTTCAAAATTGAATAGGTAGGTACCTATTGATTATTAAACCAATTTATCTGTATTTTTATGAATATATTTACAAAACAACCATCTTGTTATTTTTCTTGTCGTTCTTGTGGGTTGATATAAAAATAATATTATCGTTACATAATACGTATAGGTATACGAGACATTAAATTGTTATACCGGCATTTTGTACAATCAAGTTTTCCACTAAAACGTTCTTTCTCGTTCTTTTCGAATCTTTCCCGCCCTTTCTCCAGATATGGTTTGTCTATATAAAGGCGGCCATCTCGTTAAATGTTGCAACATTACAGGTTGCAAATAGCGTCTGTCTCTTGTCGGCAGAAGCGAATCGGGAAAAAAATGTCGCCATGACGAATCATACATTTTTTTGGATTTCATAACATCTAAAAAAGTGAACCTCTTCTGTTATACATTTTGTTGATAAAGTTGAAATTGAAAATTATGAAGTTGTCCTAGTTACAAATGACCGTCAACGAATATGAATAGTAATGCTTTTAAAACCATTTTAGTGCCTTTAGAAGTTTTTCAAAGAATCACTATTAAAATTATATTAAAAAAGAGATTTGATTATCCAACTATTAATGTATTTCAAGAATTTAAAGTTTCAACTGTTGAAAATATCTACAAAAAAATCTCATTGTTCCAAATTCATAAAGATATTCTTACAAATTCAAACCAATTGTCATTTTCTATAAGCAGCAAAATAAATTCACAAGGATGTATTACAAAAAAAAAGTATCAACAAAAGTATCGGTAAAAGTATAGTTAAAATACTTTGATTTCATAAAATTGTTCAAAATTGCTTCTTTTGACGGCATTAATTTTAAATGAAACGACCAAAAGTTTTGAAACAATTTTATGAAATTAATCTAAGTATTTTAACTATACTTTTACTTTAATTCTTGTTCGAGAAACACAGCCGTGGTTTAATGAACTCCCTTTGAGTCTTTTAGTCTCGAATAAAATTACAATATATTTAAAAATAAAATCAAAAAATTGTATTGATTTATTTTTTGTTTATTTCATTCTTGTTTTTGTGTAACATCTTATTTGTTTTGAAAATTTTGTTTGACCTTCTTACACAATCTTTGCATGTAAATTATTGAATTGCCTTTATATAAATGTAAACCTTAGTGATTAAATGTTTTGTGTGTTATTTAGTAGGTGTGCAATGTTTTTGTGAATGTAGCAATACAAAATAGATAGGTAGGTACTCCTCTCTTTTAACACGAGATTTTATCTCAATTAAAGAGGGTTATTATGAAACATATAATGGAACTTGTAAAACTTTTTAATTGTAATTTATGTGTAAATTTGTATTAATTTGATTAATAATATAAAAAAATAATATGTAAATAGACATTATTTTTGTATCGCAGCCACAGAGGGGATACACTTAGGATCCGCACTTAGCCCATTAGTATTATGTCTTGTGCTGGAGGCGTTTACGCAGAATGCTCAGACGCGGTCCTTATGAACTACTTTAATATACGAGGACGATACAACAATCTGCATCAAGACAAGGACTCCCTAAGGCAAGCCTTTCTGGCGTGGAAGCATCAGTTGCAGAAAGGAGACCAAGCACTGAGTGTGAATAAAACACAATTTATGGCTTGCAATATTCCTCACACAGACACTGACCTGATTATAATCGATGGGCAGCAAGTCACGAGATGTGATAAATACAAGTATCTCAGGAGGCCTGGAATTCAACATTCAGCACCGTATTGCCGCAGCCTGGCTTACATGGAGAGACGTGACTGGTGTTATCTGTGACAGGCCTAGGAGTAGACATTCTTTTTGCATCATATATGCAAGTTGCAATTTTATAAAAATCGGAAAATTCTTCCAGCTGTTCAGGATGTCATTGAACATCCCTATGATGTTCGCCCATCTCTAACTTCACATAATTGCTACAAACTCAAGCTGAACTTATAAACAGTGGTCCCCTCCAACGCTAATCATTCGAAATATCTCCAGTTGGCGTGGTTATACGTATCGCGAATTCTCCTCGACATTCTTATTTCGTGTAAATTTAATATTATAATTATTTAAAAACAACAACGTAAAAACTTAATTTAAATTAATACAATTATCAGAGTGAGTACTGTCTTTTATTACACGAATTATCAGTTGCCCCAATTGTCTGTAGTATATCTCAATATAGAGAGATGAGTTTTAACAATACCTTTTGAACACGCAAATAATAAACATTCTTTAAAACTAATTAATCATAATCAATATAATAACCAAATAGCCATCTCCCTATAAGGATATCCTGCCGAAAGAGAAATAAATCCTCATAGAATCTATTTTCTCTTGATCTTTTTCAAGCAAACAACAGACGCAAGGAACATTACTAAATGTCCTACTCGTACTTAGCCACTGTCGAAGATGTCTGTCAGAGGATTTTTACCAATTAAATTGTCTGTCAATGGATTCTGTGCTTCTAATAACTGTTATTATATGACTTTTTGGGTATCAATTTTTGTTTCACCTTTGCTGCCTGTTTTCTGTTAAACCCACCACTACTCAGGGTGCATAGCAACCAATCGTCGTAACCTGCTGCCTCTATTCTATTACGAACTTCTGGCGGTCATAGCTCTTGCTCAATAATATCTTCATTCCTTATCCTATTATGTATATAAAATATGAATACATCTTTGCAACAGCATTGTCACCCTAATTGTTTAAGGATCGTTACTTCGATTACTTACGGACCAAGTTTTCGATAGATGGCGTTGGTAAAAAAATCTTCTTTATTTCATGGATGGCGATGAATTTCTTCCTCGTGGATTGTTCTCGATTATTGGACCACGCAATTCTTCACTGGACACGGCAATTTCAAAAGTTATCTCTTTCGTTTTCACTTATCCGATTTGTCCTCATGTCAGCTTTGTGATGACCCTGAACAGAATTCTGAGTATGTCCTATGGGAATGCACTAACTTCTCCGTGTCAACTTTCCGACGAGAACTCTACGACGTCCGAGGGAATTTCTTTAGACCCATTGGACATGCGGACCTTCTAGCCACGGAGAGCAACTTTAGGGGTTTCAAGACTTTCTGTCTTAAATTCGGTGCAATCATATCTTCACAATCAGTGAACAGTGAACCAGTTGTTTCCACATGATTAACTATCTTTGGCACATTAAGTGCAGTATTTGCAAGGTTTTAGAGTACTCCGGACTCTTCGTATGCTCTTTAAGAGTTTTGTGAGGGTCCGTTATTAGTTCCCATAAGCAGAACTGGTGGTGGTGGAAGAAAAAAAAAGATGGCGATGATGATTTTAGCATATTTTCAAGGGCGTTAATATTTCTACATGACAGTTATATAACTTTCAAAAAAATTGTTTTCACAAGGGAACTCACTAAAACGGCATAATTGACTGATGACAGGTCGTAAGCCTTGAAGGTGCGTTGATTTCCCGATTCACATATAAATTTAAGTAATATAATATTCCAACTTCGTTTCTATTGAGAAAATAAGTTTGTAAAAAAAACAATATAGATCTAGTCCAGTCCTATGATACCTCTAGTCATGTCTTAAGGAATATAAACTAGATAGTCATGCAAATTATTCGGCGGTTATAAAGTTGGAAATGTTGCCACATGAGACAGTTAAGGGGAATAGGAGCTAGAGAATGGGGGAATAACGAGAAACTGGGAGGGGGTCGTAAAATATATTATACCCCATTTTATTGCTCGGTCCCCCTTAACTTCTTTATACATATTCTACAATACATTTGAGGTTATGTTGAAACTTTCTTCGGTATATTATGTAAATTAGTTGTTTTTAAAATTACATATTTCCTATATACCCATTATATTATATCGATAATCCTAGATATCTGACTTCTGAGTCAAAGAACCAGGGTGGATTCAGATTGTTTTCAGTTTCAGACTATTTCAGAATTGTCAGACGATTAATACTATAAGTCTCCAACATATGGCAGCTTGTTATCAGAAGGATGTTAAATAAACACTTCGCATAATATATAGTTGACTGAGAATGACAACAAAAAATAGAATGCCAACAAAAAATCGAATGACATCTAAAAACTAGATAGACAGCTAAAAATATAATGACAACAAAAATAGAATGACAACAAAAAATAGATGAATATGGTCAACAGTGCTGTAGCCTTTCCGGAATCCTGTTTGTTCCACTGGTTGATATAGATCAAATTTGCTCGTCAGTTGTTTTGTTAATAATTTGTTCAAAACGCTAGTTTTCCACGTTAATGAGGTCTCCTTTCTTGAAAAGCATTTTAACTTCCGCATTTTGCCATGTTTTTGGTATCATTTCTTCGTCAAGGCATTTATTTAACATCTTCCAGAGAGTTTCCGCCATATTTTAGCATTTCTGCAGTAAATATATCTTCTCTTGGACTCTTCCTGTTCTTCAGCTCTTTCAGTGCAGCTTGGCAAGTCTGGTCCAACCGGCGAAATCAAAACCCTCACGATTACCCATATCATGGATATAATTATTATATGGAGTTTTACAATATCTTTAGATGTCATAGAACTCCATATTATGATAATTATATCCATGATATGGGTAATCACTAGGGTTTTGATTTCGCCGGTCGGACCAGAATTACCCCCCTGACCTGATTATGTACCTTTGGAATTTCTTCGCAGCCAACATTCAATATATTTTGTATATTGCTTCTTGTTCTCAGTTGCCAAGGTATTGGAATATGTTGGTCATATAAGTTTTCATACAAATTTTGTACGATAGATAATATTATGTCTTCTTTTTCGTACGATAATATTCCATTTTCCTTTCTCGTACAGTTAATTCTTTCTCTGATTTTACTGAAATTTGAGCGCAGAACCTTCATATTTATGTTATCTTCTATGGCTTGTCGTATCTGTTGGGTGTTGTATCCCCTGATATTTTTTTTTAATCGCCTTCTTGAATTGTTTATTAATTTCCTCATATTTTGGAGAATTCCTTCAAGTATTTCTTGACTTCTATTAATGTCACAGTTTCAGTGGATATCTTTAAGGTTTTTTGTTTTCGTAGTGCACATACGCTCTTTACAGCTCCACGTTCATCATTAACAATCTTAGCACTCAAGTCATCAGTACTAAGATAAGATCCTCTTTGGTCCAATTTTTCTTTTAATATGAACTTGGTATTCTATTTCCCTTTCTTTCAAATCCGACATACTCTCTTAATATTACAGTCAAGATAGAAAATTGTGGCGATCGGTTTTTTCTGCCTACCGCTTGAGGGACCTGGTCAAATGGTATGTATCTACATTGTACATATTAACATTCAGCTGATATTTATATATAAGTAATAGGTAGGTACGTAATACTTGGTCAATTAAAATTTGGCACTGGCCCAATATACCTACTTTCTTTAGTTAATGTTATTTGACATTCGGAACATGTAATGAATGAATGTGTTAGTATGTGTGAGTGTGACATGGATACTAATTTAAATTTGTTTTTTATCTTAACGATATACACCGGGGGCGTAGCTCAGATGGTAGAGCGCTCGCTTAGCATGTGAGAGGTACCGGGATCGATACCCGGCGCCTCCAATAATTTATTTTTTAAATTTTTACTCTCATTTTTTACGGAATAGATGATGTTTGATTTCATATATTTTTTTATAACAAATCAGTTTCTCAATAGGTACCTATCTTGCTATGAGTTTCGTCATTAAATAGGTACGAAATTTTATTAAATCGTGTTTCCACTTCGTAGGTAATTATAATTTAGTTTTTTTTACGAAATTTTCACATTTATTTCTCAAAAGGTAATGCAGAGAGAGCATGCTATGAGTATCGTCGTGATATTTTTATGTGAATAGCGTAGGTACCTACTATGAAATTGTGCATTCTGTAATTACAGCCCAAACTGTTAGTTAGATTGACGTTATTTTAATATCATATTATGTGAAAAGTGCATTAACGGTTTGGTCGTATAGAAAGAATGAGTGATGACCGCCTGACAAAATGGTATATATCGGCTGAGGAAAAGTAGGGACGATCATATAAATGGAATTTTGAGAGATGATCGAACGTGTAGGTATAAGTCGATGCATGGAAGTGAATGAAGCGAGATAATATGTATGTCAAGAGAGAGCAGTCTGGGGTTTGGTTTTCACTGCCCATCCCAGAAAGGGAAGCATCTTGATGGTTGGATATGGCAAAAAGAATGAATATATTCCTTTAACAAGTAGGTATATATGCATCCTCGTACATTCCCTAAATTAAGCATAAATGCTTGTGCTATAGGTGAACGAAATCAGTCGGCTAGTATTGGTATTGGTAGGTATAGCTACATAGATATTTGATTCAGTCGTGGCAGGATTCGAACTCGCGACCACTGGATTACTAATCCAGCGCGCTAACCGCTCTGCCAAAATTTTCGATATAGGTATTCGCGTGTTCAGGAAAATTGAATGTTTTTTCTTTCATATTTTCGTTTTCATATAATTTTTGAGATTTGAATAAAAAGTTGTAGGTATATTGCAATAAAATTAATAATATTTATTTTTAAAATTATTCCACTAGTTTCATTATTGTATACAACGAAAATAAACATGAAAGTATCGCTCGGCCGAGTGGAAGTTAAGCTAATGTTAAGGCTCGTGTTGATTTCTCAACAACAAATAATAATAAATCTCAAGATGGCGAATATTAATTACTTATTAAATTATTAACATTCAGTTGGGTAGGTTGGTATTTTACGATGATAATGAAAAGAAAACAATAAAGATATGAGCAGAAAGATTCAGCTTAATCCGCTTCAGATGTTACAGAGCGAGTGGCGGGGTAGTCTGAGCGGGATATGTACTCGATGTGCCCAAGCAAAACAGTTTTTTTATTTATTTAAGTAATTAAATTTATAATTGAATTACTTAAATAAAAAAAAGACATCGTCAGATGGGGAGACAGCGGAGGCGATATTGGAGCTCACATGTTAACATAATGGATGAAAATAGACTCCCACGTATCGCTCTCCAAGAGAACCCAGCTGGAAGAAGATCACCAGGAAGACCTCCAAAGAGATGGCGAGACAGTTGGCAGTCCACATCGCAGGAGACAGAATAGCGGTAGAAACAGATCTTCGGATCTATGAAAAGGAAGAAGAAGAAGAAATTTATAATACATATATGTAAAAAAGCAACATATTTCCCTTTACAAGAGTGCAAACACTCGTGTGCAAAGGAGACATTAAAAAACAAAAAAACACCAAATATTATCTATACAATTAAGGTAATATTATTTAAAAATCAATCAAATTTAAAAGTTTTATTTACTTTTTATTTTTATTTTGAATTCATTATATTCAATTGCCACTCTCAAATCTGCTTCAAGAAATGCATAAATTATTACCTAGGTTTTTTCCATAGGTAGAATTCCATATTTATAGGTGTTAATACGTATATTTATATTTTTACCCATATTTATATGCGTAGGTTTTTTTTATATAAATAAAAAAGTATTTAATTGGCATTTTATATCTATTATGTACGCAATGGGGTAACCAGCAACAGGTATGCGGGTATGCATTACCTTTAAAAAATGGAATCACAATACATGCGTGTAGTTCCACACACCAGTCTCGTTTCACCTAAAAAGGCAATGATCAGAATGGGTGGTGAACCTCATTGTTGAACTATGAAAGACGTTTTTCAGCCTGTTGCATCCTTCGAAAACGATTATAATGGAAAAGAGTGGAATCACTATTCTAGGCCGGTACCTACTTCACAGCAAGAGGAGAGTAAGAAATGAAAAATGTCATATTCACAAGTTTCATAAAATATTTCACAAAACGCAAACATACATAAAAAGAATTATTAGGTATATAAAATAAATATTTATGTTTAAGTTAATTATTCCACTTTGCAACTGAGGCGTTACTTTTACTCGAGAGGAATCATATTTTGCTCTTAGCAATATTTTAATTTTATATACATAAAGGAAATATTTGGACTTATAACATTGTTCAAATGAACGTAGGTCAACAAAAGGGAAGAATAAAACTCAATACAAAATCAACATAAGTATAATATTTATTATAATACGGTTAGTTTAGGTTTACAAAGCATGAAGTGAAATATTTATGTTTTATTTGTTTTCACTACTTAAAATTACATTATCAGATACTCTTTTTTAAATTTAAAAACAAAATATTTCTAACGCCATCGCACGAAATATATACAAAAAATACATCATGAAGATTTTGTCTAAAACCGATGGGTTGTGGCCAACACTTATAAATTCTATAGAAAAAAAAATATATCTCTATAGATACGAAGTTGGAAAATTATAGGAGAACCAGGAAATCAATCAACTTTGTCTCTATTGAGATGTTAAAAATTAGTCATAAAATATGATTGTCTTCTAAAAAATCCTATTTTTGCTGATAGGTATCTTAAAAATATTCGTCTTAAAAATTTCCTACATTTATTTTAAAAAGTTGGCATGTCGTTATAAGCCCACAATGCGAAGTAGGCAACTAGCGACAGGTGTGCGGGTGTGCGTCAACTTACAAAAGATAAAAAAATCACATTCGTCGATCCCAACATACCAGCCTCATATCATATTATTAAAAAAAACAAAATCGAATGAAGATCCGATAATTTATGATTTAAGCTATTATAGTTCGGTATCGCTAAACATCGAAAAAATCGCGACGTTGCGCAGAACACAAGTTTGAGTTTTCGCTTGGTTGGTGCGTGCGCAAACCCTCTGAAAAATGTTTGGCAATAACTATATAGGTAATAAAAATTTTTATGAATTATTAATTAATTATAATATTATTTATTTATTTAATTCAAAATCATAAGAAATCATTATTCTGGAATCACCGAGATTTTTTTAAATAAGCGCATAAGTTATTCATAAGTGTACTTACAACTACACTCAATTATTTTGTGTACAATGCCTTTTTAATATATTCGACATCTCTGCGAATTCTATCAGTGCGTTTAGGACAGCTGTTTCCTATCTTTCCTAGAACCTACACGGAAAAAAAAATTTCAAAAAATTTCTTCAGTCAAGAAAATTTGTTTCATATATAACGAAAATAATATTCTCTCAAATTAAGATTTTTTTGTTTTATCTCAAAACAGTATTTTCTTATTTCAAATAAATTTGTTTGAATTAAGAAAATATTGTTTTGAGATAAAACAAAAAATCTTAATTTGAGAGAATATTATTTTCGTTATATATGAAAAAATATTCTTGACTGAAGAAAACTTTTTTTTCTGTGTACTTTGATCTAATCAGCTGTCATATTTTAGTGTTTTTTTATATGTACTTGTAAATTAATTATGTATTATTTGTTGAAATGAAATGAAATTATTTATTTCCATTATTTACACATATATAATATCAATAGCAAAAAAAACTTTATTTTAAAAATACTTATCATAAACATAGTATGTATTTAGAAATTTACTGCCTCACTAGACAAGTCTGTTCTGAGGCAGTACTGTTTCAATTTACCCTATGGTTACATATTTTGAATGCAAAATAATTAACAGATAATTAAACATAAACAGAAAAGAAATAGAAAAGAAATATAATCAGAAAACATACCGTGAACTCGCAGTTATTTTAGCCTATATAATTGTAGTGGAAATGATTGATGGCACCAAGCTGTGGTAGAGATTTTCTGGTTATGAAGGCACAGATTAGTGAATTATGTTAGGATATTAAACAGGGAAATAAATTAATTAAATTAAATTAACAATATCCTAAAAATTATGTTTGATATTGTTAATTTTATAATTAATATTAATAATCCTTTTAAATAATACATGGAGTTTTCACTGGTCCACTAATAAAGCAATGTACATTGTCTGTTTTATAAATTGTGTTGACTGTATAAATCTTTATTAAATAAATATAAAAAATATGCAAAAAGGGAATTGGAGGCGCCGGGTATCGATCCCGGTACCTCTCACATGCTAAGCGAGCGCTCTACCATCTGAGCTACGCCCCCGGTGTATAAAGCATACAAAATAATCTAAATAAACAATATAAAATATAAATAATACCAACATTTGTATATATAGTAATGTCAACGGGTATATACGAACATAGAGTTTATGTATTTGAACCAGTTGCTCTAGAAATGTTCAACTTTCACTTGTACAGCATGGTATATGTATGTACAATCTGATTGAGTATTAGGTTCAACAAATGCATAGGCTACTAATACAAAAACATTTCATGTGAACATCGAACCCTGTGGTCGCCAGGCGCTGCCCATATTTTTTAAAAAATAATTGGATGTAACACATGAGATCTAACTGTCGATGTCGATAGTACCTATGTATAGTTGAAGAATACATACCAAACTATAAATGAACCCTTAAATCCATATTATTGAATTTAATTAAGAAATTTTGTTTTCTATACAAAACATGTATGTATGTCAAGATTGGATTGTGTGGAGGTCAGTCCTATTTTCCTATCCCGAATTTATTAACAGCTTGATGATATGATGTATGTAAAAATAATTATGGAGATTCCCCGTAGGTGTATACTGCCATACAAATTGTGTTTACTATATTTTCGTAAACACAATTTTAATTTTTTTATCTCTACCGAATACCACGGTGAATCTAAGTCTTGGTGACTGACGCAACTGCGTATGAAATAAAATAAAAAAAAAACACAAAAGAAAAATAGTTATATATAGATTTTACTGTAGGTATATATTTGAATATAATTCCCACATACAGGCTTAGCCTTAGTGAGATCATTACGAATATTTTAAAATATTTACGTTATATATGCTATGTACCTAACTATGTAAGGATTTGAAATAAATAAATAAAATCTCGTTAGGTACTTAATTTGAATTTTACAAAAATTGTTAAAAAAATGGAGATATATTACTATAATGTGTGTATTTTTCATATAAAATTAAATTATCTAGGTAGATTGTTACTGCGATTTTTCGACATTAAAAAAGAAATGGAAATATAGGCAGTTAAAAATTCTCTTGATCAAATCGACTGTTGGACTAACGAAATTTAACTTGCTGTCAAGAAATAACCCCGAATTTCAAATTTCATTAACATCCATTATTGATGTATCTAATGTCAATTGATTATATGTAAGTAAATTTATTTATATATGTAGGTTACATAGCCAATATATCCTGACCAAACTTCGGAACATATCCTGTGGGATTGTTACTACCCAATGGTGTCCTCCTCTTAAAGATCGGAGTTCCTCGTCGCTGTCCGTGGGCCTCTTCAAGGTCCCATTGGTCACACGAATTTTGTGATCTCGAAGAACAATTTCAAAGCCTTTATGAGGATTGTCATAGTTATGGCGCCTTACTATTGTTAGATTCCCAGTAGGTTTTATTTTTACAGAGATCTTGATCATACCCCTGATGTTTTTCATTTAAATAGATCCGAAGTCAATGACAATCCATGAGTATGAATCTTCCATTCATATTTGTCGATTGATTGCACTATGGTGCCGAGATTGCTAATCTAGAGTGCTCCATGAGCTACTTATCGTGGTACGCATTTTTACTCCTCACTAACCCAAGGGGATATAGTGGGGAGTTATGATTTCGCAATTTTTAAGGCTATTTTTTTATTGCAGATTATCAACTAGTATCATGCTGAGATTGTATTCTGAAAGTTTCAACACAATGTATCTGTGTGTGTGCTTTGTACGGCGTGTTTATTTTTACTTTATCGATTATAGACTAAAGTACTCATTCAATTCTATTCAAATTTTGCAAATTTGTATGTCTAATACTCACTTAGACCCCATTAGATTTTGAACGATATATGAATAGTGCTTCTCAATTTTTTTAACTGTCAAATATTTCAAAGTGACCCCAAATTCAGGAAACTTAAAATTTGAAATTTTTATTTTCAAATTGCTAAAAATTAATCACTTTCATAAAATGGCATTGAAGAATTATCAAGTTTTCATAATAAAATATTTAAATAAAAAATAATTTAACAAACTCATTTCATGAAAATGCTGAATATTTTCCATACAACATTTGAATTCTTTATAGAATTACTTGTTAGTGAGGAGTTTAGCGTTGGCCACAACCCACTCGTTTTTTATTGTTCTGGGAAGGATCCATTTACAGTCCCCATATGCAGAGCGGGTGGTGGTGGAAGAAGCGAATCCCGCCAGTGTGCAACATTGTTTATATTTTGTTTAAAAAGAAAAATAAAAGATCAATAAATAAGTTCATATTACCTTTCGGACACCTAACAAGTTCTATGTCAAATATTGATTTAATACGCACCCAATAACAAGTTGCCACATTTTGGATATTCGTGTTATTTATCTTCTGACAACACTTTTTTTTCAAATTTATTTATTCAATAAAACAATACATAACTATTATTTGAATTATACCTACACAGTTTTTTATCTCTTTCCCAAAAAGCATATAAAATGCCTGTGCTGAAAAAATGAGTACACATAGAACAATTCAATTACATAAAAACATAGACATACAAAATATATAAAATCAACAATATTATAACTATAGGTACACAAAAATAAAACATCAATACAAAAAGCATCAAAACATATACATACCATCACGCCATGTCCTTAATGGGGTAGGCAGAGAGAAACGAACGCCATATCTTTCTATCCTGGCACACATTCTTCGCCTCGTCAACATTCATGCATCGTCTCATACATGTTCGTCTATTGTACACGCTTCTAACATTTCCGTCTTTCCGCATTGTATATTTTCTTCGTCAGTCGTTCCTCATTCATTCTACCCATGTGGCCAAACCATCTCAGTGTGTTCATTTTCATTCTATTAATTATATCTTTCTTCATCTTACATTCTTTCCTTATTTTCTCATTTCTTACCCTGTCATACATCGTTCTATTGCAGATTATTCTTAGCGATCTCATTTCAATCAATACAGATAGCATTAAACCTAGCATCAATACAGATAGCATTAAAACAAAAAAGCATCAATACAAAAAAAAAGCATCAATACAAAAAGCATCAAAAGAAATAGCATCATACAAAAAAAACATTAATACAAATAGCATTAAAACAAAAAAAGCTTCAATACAAAAAGCATTAAAACATATATATTTGAATCGTTTGTTTTGAAATGGGCGCAAGTCACACTTTTTACGAAATGAATGTTATTTAAAATAACGGCTTTCCGTGTTACAAATCCATCCCTGTTGCCTCTTGTAAGATTCGTTTTTAAAAAATATTATTGATGCAGATGTAGCTGAGACAAGAAGGATTGCTCATACGGGGAAGAACGAGGAATGAAGGGCCCTCCAGGAGCCGCTGCGACTTGGAGAGGACGACGAGATGGCGTGGGATGAGGTTCAAGAGTCTAGTTGGCTCCTCTCCAAACCCTCGGAAGAGGAAAATAAGGGGAAGAGACACAGATGGGTCGGTATAGAAAAAGGTGAGGTTGATTCGTCAAAATGTCTATCGGGGGCTTTAGAAATTTTTCAAGCTTGCAAAATAAAAGTCAACCTTACTAATTAAATTTAAGTAGGTACCTACAAACTTTGGAAGGAAATGTTTTGCAGAAAAAATATATGCTTTGTTTTTAAATATAATACAACTTTTTTTCTGGTGGTATTTATCGACTTATTAAATAACTTATTTTATTTACTTGTCAACTTATTTATTATATCATGCATATATAAAGATTGTAATTGTTGATATAGCAACTGTAAATATTTTCTTTTTATTACTTTTACTCTTACTCTCCACACTATGGAATAGTGGAGAGTTATGATTTCACAATTTTAAGCATATCAATGTGAAATAAATTTCATATTTGTATGAAAAATGTATATAACATAAGTAAAATAGCTTCTGTAAGGGAAAATTGAGTGATCAACTTCATATTGATATTTTATGTGCCTTTATAGACAAAGTGTATTTTTTACTCTCCACTTCTATCTTCCTCAAGGGGTAGGCAGTGAGAACCGAACACCGCATTCTTCTATCTTGACACGTACATCGCCTCATCAACATTGATACACTGTCTGATACATGCTCATCTTGCTAGTGATTCAATTTTACTTAAAATTTCTCAACAGGTATCATATAGAAAATACATAAGTACTAAGAGTTTCGTGACAATGTTTTTGTGTGTATGGTGTATTGTGAAAACTTTTGTCCTCTGGGAATCTTATATTTGTTTAAGAATCTAATAGAAATGTACTTCATAAAAATGCATTTAGAGATTGTCAACATTTCAAGAATAAAAAATGAACGCTTACTATGTTGTGGAGAACAAAGTATTAGTGTTGGCCACAACCCACTCGTTTATATATTGTATACACACACACACACAGGCATTGCTTTTGTGGGAGTTTTGGTATTTTGTAATTCTACTTTGTAATTTATTTTTAATATTTTTTTGTTGTTCATTTAATTTTGTAACATGTGCGTAAATTAAAATAAAATAAAAATAAATAAAACGAGTGGGTCGAAAAAGAGAAATACAAAAATATGTATTCCTTTTTTTTACAGGTCAAATGTTTCGGCTGACTTATCAACTGATCAAAATAAATAATTATTTTTTGATTTTTTTAGTAGTAGGTAACCCACATATCAAATACCTATACGAAGTATTAAATACCTACATATTTTTTTATAACGAAATGATTATTTAAAATGTCGGTTCATTTTTATAAAAAAACGTGGTTATGAAAAATCCGATAAAACCTATTTTTTATTATTTAAATTTGAATTCAAAATCTAATGTCAACATTTTTAACCGCCTTATTCTTTACACTCACGTCACGTCCTACTTCATACGAAGGCGTTAGATCATCACGCCTCTATGACTTCCACATCTCTAAATTCCATAGACAAACCGTCTCCTTTCTTCTTTCTGAATGCCACAGGAAAGCCATCCATGTGGAAGACCATCTGCCTCCGAGTCTATGGTATGGTTCATGGTGGGTTGCCACGTACAATAATAATAATAATATGAACGTAGGTAGATACCCATCTACTTATCCATCTAAAGAAATGTTCTTAATAAACATCTTGATCTAAATCTCGATCTTTGCGGGGAGAAGTCGATGAGAATACATTGTGTAGGTATTGTGTGCACCAATCAGTGATAGCCAACTAACAGTACCTATATAATAATCTTACAATATAGGTACTTATATTTTTTATATTTCTTAAGTAATATTTAGAATTGAAATATATCTTATCTGTTATTTTATGAGACAATCACAGATAAATTGATGATACCTTCCATTTTCTTTAAATTTATAATTTTAGGGAAAACATACAACAATTTGCAAAGTAAAAAAGGCAATTCTTCTTCTTGTGCCGCTCCTAACGGAGGTTGGCGACTGTCACACCAAACTCATCCCGATCTTTCGTTAACTTAATTAGTGACGCCGTTCAAACCACTGCCTGAGATGTTTTTTAAATGCTTAGTCTTTTTGATTTTTTTAGTCCTTGTTAAACAAGTACATATACATATTCCTACGTTTCCTAAAATAAGCATAAATGCTTGTGCTATAGGTGAACGAAATCGGTCGAGGCATGACTGGATTACCGCTCTACCATCGACCCATCTATATCCCACGATATCATTTTACGCCCCGTTCTCCGTCTTTCGTCTATCTTTCTCTCCAGTATCAGTTGTAGAAGGGCATATCACCACGATGTCGACACTAAATTCAATTTTTATAAAAATTGTTAAAAAAAATTTGAGATGTAGGTACAAATCCAATGCGAATATTTTTATAGCAAATAAAATTATCTAGTTGGGGTGTTTCGGCTATTTTCGATATTTTTAAAATCTTGTTCGTCTATATGTTAGCTGTGAGGCACCGGCTTAGAATAGTGCTTCCACTCTTTTCTATTATTGTTTTCGAGTGTCCCGTAAGAGCCGGGTAATCGAAAATACAATAGGCAACAATAAAATCTCACAGAGTTCAGCAATGAGGTTCACCACCCATTCTGAATATAGTGCCTTTTTAGGTGAGACGAGACTGGTGTGTGGGTATACACAGATATGTTGTGCTCCCTTTTATAAGGCAATGCACACCCGTACACCTTTCGCTGGTTACCCCACATTGTGGGATATGCCGTGATGGTATGAATGAATGAATGAATTGTTCGTCTATATTTATACCAATTTTCAGTGTTTTAGCTTTTATGGTTTTTGATATAACTATATGGAAAAATAAATTAAAAAGGAATTCAATTCCTTGTTTAAACAAATATTCAAACTATCTATATATTCTGATATTTTGGGCTCTGTGAATTGAGCGGATCAAAAGTTATAAGAGGGGGACGGACACGCACACAAAATCCATATATAGAAAATATTATATGCTGCGAAGCCTCTAAGTTGGTGTTTTTTGACTTCAAAGTTGGAAAAACCGCGATAAATATAGACCCTGCATACAAATCTCGCGTATCTCGGCTTGACACTTTGTCGATATGTACTTGCTTAACTCAGCCTTTTCTTAAGTCCAGTATTGGACAAAGGTTTCCCGCTTGGACTCTTTTTGTCGATATGTTAAAGAGAATAAAATTCAATTGAACAAATCGACAGTTGGAACTGAGATTAGTATAGATTAATTTGCATTATATAACAGTTTTTTTTACATCTGACGTGTCAAATTTGAATATAACCATTAATTTCAGTCTGTTAGGATATTATTCTGACGATATGCCTTATGCACAAAACGCGATAAACAATTAAATTTAATAGAACGAAAAATTATTTTTAATTTTATAATTTGTAATGTACACAATGGAGTTCTATCAAGAATTGTCGATGGACATAGTTAGTTATGTACATAAAATTGTTTACACGATTAGGTGCAAACAAAGTAGTATATAATAGATATATGTTTGTATGGTTATATACTTAGGTACCTATATATCTCCAGTTGGATGGAGGAAATTGACGTCTGCAATCTCATTATCGATGCCGGCCATACGTTTTCGCTTCACAGTGCATCATCAGATTTATGTATGCCTCTCCTACCCCTCATGTTTGCACACTTGATCATATTCAATCATATTTCAATGCAAATCTATGTATGTATAATATTGTGAAGGTATATCTACATACATTCCTATACACACAAATATAAAACAGTCGCGGCCCGTGGTTATTTTGAGTGTCAATATCTATTCACCTTTTCCTCAGCAATTATTGTCCCACAAGATAGGTAATTACGTACTTTATTTATTTAAATATTTAATTACGTACTTTATTTATTTAAATATTTCATCTCATCAATGCTAAAAAAGCTATCATCACAATTGTACACTTACACCACACTTTTGTCTTTGACTTTGTACTGAATTGTCTTTATTGTGTATATTAATCTGTGGAACAATGTAATTGGCTTACTTTCCTGATTATTATTTTTTTTATTAATGTAAAATATGTAACAGCTGTTTTGTTTCCCAAAATAAAATAAATAAATAAATAAATAAATAAGCTATAGTAGGCTATATAGCTTTCTATAATATAATTAGCGTCCGTTGGGAGTTGGGCCGCGATAGCGATCAGGGGCAGAGCCCCTAGTATTTTGAAAATAATTTCCCTTATAATAATAATAATAAATTTGGATAATTTATATAGCGCCGTTTTTGTGAATATCTCACCTCAAGGGCGCTGAAAAAATGATTACGTTGTATCATTTCGGCTCTGGTAAGATTTGCGAAAAAGGTGCGTTTTGAGTTTTTTCCTGAACGAAGATATATTTTCGGTTTGTCTGAGCGTGTGTGGGAGCTTATTCCATGCATTTGGTCCTGCCATGCACAGCAAATGCACGATCACCGAAATTAGTTGTGTGCACCCTGTTTATTTCAACTAATTTCCCAACCATGGATGAAGAGGCAGCGCAGAACGAAGTGATGATTGTCTGTCATTTATTGAAAGCGGAATGCACAGTTCGGAGAGGTAAGTAGGAGCCATACCACCAAGTGCTTTAAAGATTATGAGACAGAGCTTATATTCAATTCTTTCGGGGACTTTAAGCCAATGTAGATTGCGAAGATGGTGAGAGATGTGAGAAAATTTGGAGGCTCCAGTGATGAGTCTGGCTGCAGCATTGAAAACTGACTGAATTTTATTAATTTCTTTCTTTGGTAAATTCGCATATATACCGTTACAATAATACAAACGGGAGACAACAAAGGCGCTTACCAAAGATTTCATGGCTTCAATTGGGATACTCCTACAGATTGACTATAAACGTCTTAGTTGAAAGAAAGCAGAAGAAGTAAGTGTGTTAATTTGGTTTGAAAAGCTTAGATTTGAATCTATTTTGACTCCAAGAAGTTTAACACAGGATTTAGGAAGAATATCTGAATTTTCGAAAGTTAGTGGGGAAGTGTCTATTAAATGGCTTCGTTTGCGTGTTGCTGTCCAGAGTAGTTCTGTCTTTGTTGGGTTTAGCTTAAGTTTGTTTGCTGACATCCAAACACCGATATCTTCGATACATTTACAGATTGTGGTTTTTAGATGGTGAGCATTTTCTGGTGTGCAATAAAAGTAAAGCTGCCAATCGTCCGCATAACAGTGTGCAAGTAGTCCGTGGGAGTCAATGATTGAAAATATGTCCCTTATACCCTTAAAAGATACGTCTTTGAAATAATGAACAGTTTGTATGTATGTACATCTTTATTCTATTGCACGAGTTTTTGAATTTTGAATTTGTTTAATACTTTACCTACTTGTAAAAGTAGTTTTAGTAAAATCCTTTTTTATTTTTTTATTGTAAGTAATTAAAAAAACTACAAGGCAGATGAAGTAGATTTTTACTTCAATCGAAAGAGAATATTAAAATCTACCGGCTGAGTTTTTTATTATTATAATATTTTAATAGCTATTTTAGCTATTTTAAAAAAAACCTCTACATTTTACCTTTTTTGGACGATAAAATGTTTTATATCACATATCAGGTGATATACAATATTTTTTCGCATATTCGTTAAAACAACATCGTACAAAAAAATCATGAGAATGATATACACAACGAATTATTTCATATACATACTTTTAATGATTGTAATTGTATACAATATCTTGTATTTTTAAATCATGTGTCTTAAATTTTATTCTTGTTTGATCATGATGTACTATATTGATAATTTTTGTTGGAGTTCAACAATAGTAGGTACCTATATGAAATCAAAATGCTTTTACACAATGTATATGATAAATATGATATATATATATAGGGATACTTGAAATGTTTTATATACATCTTACATATATTATAAATGTACCTACGCATATAATAAATAATGTCTTAATGATACATAATGACTATATTAAATTATTTTATTGTATAAGTAATATTTTATATATTTTATATTTTATATATATTTGTGAAGCTAACAGCTCATTTACAGTTTTGATAATACAATTTAAATGACATAGTCAGAACCAATAAAAGCATTCCATCAATAATAAATTTACAACAATAACAATAGATAGTTCATACAAAGAAATCAACTAAGAGAAAAAAATAATAATTAAGAAAATTAAAATTAGGTATGGGACTGATAAGAGGGAGGGATGGGAGGATGGGAGGGGGGGGGGGGGGGAATTAAGAGCGCATCACCTTCAGTATTTCTTCACGAAACCTTTCATATTTTGCACTGAAGATGTCCACCCCAGCTGAGAACAACGTGTTGTGAGAATCACATATTCGTGGAATAGTGGCATTCTTTCTGACATTAGTTCTGCACACCGGTACATGCAAAAGTTCAGGTCGGCGAACTGTTCTACCTGGAACATGGATACCTACTAGGTATCCATGTTCCAAAGTAGGTACATATATGTAACTACATATGTACCTACTTTGTTTATTTTAGAGATACATCTCATCAACGCTAAAGTGATAAATGTTATATACACAAATAAATAAACATTTGCATATAAAAAAATAACATCTAAATGATATTTGTGATAATTCGAGAATATGTATTAGATATATGAAATCAAAATGTAAATACACAATGCGTTAAGTACCTATGATTAAATTTAATTTACCAACAGACAGTAAGTTATTAGTAAGTAGACGATAGTAAGTATGTAGACAGTTAGTTATGGAATTGTATTTCACAATTTTTAATTTTTTTTACATACATACCATCACGCCATTTCCCTATTTGGGGCAGGCAGAGAGAACCGAACGCCAGACTCCTCTCTCTTGACATACATTCCTCGCTTCATTCACGTCCATACATCGTCTCATACACGCTCTTCTATTATTCTTACTTCTAACATCACCATCTTTCAAAATCCCATTTATGTGATCGTGCCAACTTTTTCTTGGCCGACCTCTACTTTTCGTTCCTCTTTTATCAGCCTTGTATACTTTTTTTGTCAGACGGTCATCACTCATTCTTTCTATGTGGCCGAACCACCTTAGGGCATTTATTTTCATCTTACTTACGATATTTCTTTCAATCATACATTCTCGTCTAATATCCTCATTTCTTATTCTATCATACATCGTTTTACCACACATTCGTCTTAGTGACCTCATTTCAACCGTGTTAATTCTACTTTCATTCGTCTTCTGCCATGTCCATGTCTCACTAGCATACATTAGAGTCGGTGCGACGATACCATTGTGTACCGCGAGCTTTGCTTGCCTCGAAATAATTGGGTCAGCCATTACCGGTCTTAATGCACTTAATCATTTAATAATAATTTTTTTTATAAAATATTAATAATAAAAAACTTTATTATTTCACTGTTATGTATAATTATGCACTTAACAGTAGAATAATTAAAAAGTTTTTTTTTGTATTTTTTTTTAAATTCTAATGCTTTAGGAAAATGTACTTATTTTTTACATCTAAATAAAATATACATACATATCAAGGCCGACATTTATTAGATTTAGTTTACGACTATCATTGAACTTATTTTTGTTGGTATGTATTTATTTGTTATTTTAAGCAGAAAGCTAGTTGTAAATGAATATTTCGATGAGTCGCCTCTGGCCAGCATTACATACAAATATATTATATATGTAACTAGGTACCTCATATAAGTGAGTCCCTACGTGATGCATTATTACATATGTACATACACTTTAATGTTAACATGGGTCCGTATTTGGTCAAGTGAACAAAATATAAACATTAGGTAGGCACTTACTAATATATAATGTAAATTAGGTAGGCGCTTATTTATATATAATGTAAATTAGGTAGGAGCTAACTTATATATAATGTAAATTAGGTAGGAGCTTACTTATATATAGTGTAAATTAGGTAGGTACTTACTTATATATAATGTAAATTAGGTAGGAGCTTACTTATATATAGTGTAAATTAGGTAGGTACTTACTTATATATAATGTAAATTAGGTAGGAGCTTACTTATATAAAATGTAAATTAGGTAGGAGCTTACTTATATATAGTGTAAATTAGGTAGGTACTTACTTATATATAATGTAAATTAGGTAGGAGCTTACTTATATAAAATGTAAATTAGGTAGGAGCTTACTTATATATAGTGTAAATTAGGTAGGTACTTACTTATATATAATTTAAATTAGGTAGGAACGTACTTATATATATATATATATATATATATATATATATATATATATATATATATATATATATATATATATATATATATATATATATATATATATATATATATATATATATATATATATATATATATATATATATATATATATATATATATATATATATATATATATATATATATATATATATATATATATATATATATATATATATATATATATATATATATATATATATATATATATATATATATATATATATATATATATATATATATATATATATATATATATATATATATATATATATATATATATATATATATATATATATATATATATATATATATATATATATATATATATATATATATATATATATATATATATATATATATATATATATATATATATATATATATATATATATATATATATATATATATATATATATATATATATATATATATATATATATATATATATATATATATATATATATATATAGTGTAAATTAAGTTGGTACTTTTTTATATATAATGTAAATTAGGTAGGTACTTACTTGTATACAATGTAAATTAGGTAGGTACTTATTTATATATAATGTAAATTAGGTAGGTACTTATTTATATATAATGTAAATTAGGTAGGTACTTACTTATATATAATGTAAATTAGTTAGGTACCTACATACTTATATATTAGTTATGTAAATTAGGTAGGTAATTACTTTTATATCATGTAAATTTTATTTTCCTTGTGTTGGTCACTGAGGTATAAATATAAAAGAAAAATTTCATCTACATACTTTCTTGGGGTAGGCAGAGGAATCAAACGCCGCCTTATTTTTTTAACTAATAATAATTATCGCTTTTCTATTCCACTTTTTTTTTGTAAAAAAAATAATAATGAGCGATTTATATCACCTTGCAAAAGAGGTGACATTAATGCCAAAAATAAATTTCAATTCCAGCGCAGAGGAGAAATAATCGCTTTAAAATTAATATATACATACTAAGTATTTTGGAAAACGAACCGGAGACGCCGGGTACTAAAGTCTAAGATGGTCAGCATAGTTTTCTTAAGGGGGCATATAAACCTATTTCATCACACAATTTTTAAATTCAGCATAAATTCTACTAAAATAATTACTAAATAAATATTTTTCGTAGAGAAATAAATCTTTTATTTGCTTAAAGAGTTCATAAAATCGAAGTGAATGACCGATATTTTTTTTCTTTCAAGTCAGGTTTGTTCAATCAACAAATTTGGGGTTTGCGATGGGTATTTTGAATCACATTATTATAAACCATTTTCAATGAACGCGACAGTTACCCTTACTAACGCGTATTAACTTAATATTATAGCATTAGGCGGTTTTAATATATTATATCATATTTTCAGTCACTATATTGGCGTTATATATATCCTCTTGAGAAAGATAATCTATGGCAAAGCTATTTACGGACATTCTCCATGGATCTTTGTGAACCAGATGACCTGAATCATAAAGGTCTACGCTGCGGTCTGTAAGGAATACGGCCATGAATTGTCTAAAAGAATATACTACGCGTCATGAAGAACTTTGAAAGCATTATCAGACAAATAAAATATTTATTTATTTATTTATACATCTTCTTGTACATAATATAAACAAATATAATTGTACACTGGCGGGCTTATTGCCATTAGGCAATTTCTTCCAACCAACCAGATTACGAAGTATTACAACATTGTGTATGTACAACAGCAAATAAATATGAGTAAAAGAAATCAATGAAAATACGTATAACACTTACATAAATACTATTAAAACAAAAAAAAATAATAATAATTCATAGCAAGAAAAAAGGATATGGTAAGGACAGGAAAGGAAATCGGGATCAGGTGTTCAAGGATAAATATTCCTTCTTTAGTTTTTCCTTGAAAATACTAAGTGAGTAAGACGACGCAATATCCGGACTAAGACTATTCCATAATCTAGCTGATTGTACTTCGAACGAAGAGCTGAGAAATTCTGTATTATGGATAGGGATGGATAGTGTTGTACGTTCAGCAGATCGGAGTGGAAGTCCATGGTTGGATAAATAAGTGAATTTGCTTTTGAGGTACTGTGGCAGGTTTGGGTTCGAGAGAATATTGTACAATAGTGACAAGATGTGTATATTGCGCCGCTGGCGTATCCTGGGCCAACAAAGAAGATTGCGGTAAGATGATTTGCGATCAAATTTTTTCAACCCAAAGATGAATCTGATACATATATTCTGAAGACGTTCAAGTTTATTGAGATGCACTTCATTTGCATCCAAATAGCACACATCGGCATAATCAAGCAATGGAAGAAGAAGTGATTGAGCTAGAGTTATTTTACAACGGAATGGAAGGAAATTTTTAAGTTTATTAAGTGAATGTAGGGCAAAGAAAATAGATTTACTAACATGCGATACCTGTTCATGCCACGAAAGGTCATCATCGATGAAGATTCCAAGATCTTTTACAACCCTGGTATACGGAATGCATTGGTTATTGATATATAGTAGTGGGAGTTGCAAATTCCTCATAGATGATAGCAGACGAGGATTACCGATTATAATTGCCTGGGACTTAGTCGGATTAATAAGAAGACCATGATCCGATGACCAAGAAGAGATAAATTTAAGATCTTCATTCATGTGAAGGACTGCATTGTTAATATCAGAGATATTAAAATGGAAATATAAGTGAAATACATATTCCAATTCCTTAATAATTTTTCGTATTCGAATTCGCCCCACAGAATGCAGTGCAGTATGCATGTACCAGTCAGCCCACGCGGTCCACAATGGATCGGGCAGTGAAGCGGACAGGGCTGTAACGAGGGGCGTAACACCCCCAGGGGGCGATCAACCCCTTCCCTTTACAATGCAACATCCACCTCCTCCACACACCCTCAACCCTGCACTGTGCCAATGTGAATAAATCATACAATAAATTGTAATATTATCATTATATCCAATGTAAGTTATTGCTTTCGAATGATTGATTGAGCTAACACATAATATGTATACGGTTTTGTTTTGTGTAATAATGTTAATACATACATACATACCATCACGCCATGTCCCTTGCGGAGTAGGCAGAGAGAACCGAACGCTACATTTTTCTATCCTGACACGCATCCCTCGCCTCGTCCACATTCATCCATCGTCTCATACATGTTCGTCTATTGCTCACACTTCTAACATTTCCGTCTTTCAAAATATCGTTTACATGGTCGTGCCATCCCTTTCTTGGGCGTCCCCGACCTCTCATTCCATTCCTTTCCGCTCTGTATATTTTCTTCGTCAGGCGCTCCTCATTCAGTCTCCCCATGTGACCAAACCATCTCAATGTGTTCAATTTCATTCTAGTAATGACATCTTTCTTCATCTTACATTATTTCCTTATGTCCTCATTTCTTACCGGGTCATGTATCGTTCTGTTACAAATTCTTCTTAACGATCTCATTTCAACTACATTTATTCTGCTTTCATGCGTCTTCTGCTATGTCCAGGTTTCACTTGCATACGTCAATGTTGGCACTACGATGGCGTTATGAATGGCAACTTTGCTGGCATCCTTTCATATGTTGCGATCATTCATAATTGGTCTTTGTGCTCCATTCACTCTGTTTCCTGCCATAACTCTTCTTTCGATCTCTTTATCGAGTCGTCCGTTCCTTCGAATATGCTTCCCAAGTATACCTACATATTCGTCGACTTGCTTGAGCCATTCGTTCTCTACTCTTATTTTACACGCTGTTCTGCTTTCACTCTTTTCAAAGACCATTGTCTTTGATTTGCTGGCATTCATCCTAAGTCCATTCTCTATACATCCTTCATATACCAATACTTACAAGATACTTCCATACTTAATGTTAATAATGGTAACCATTTAACAGTTGAAATACATATAAATACATGCATAGTTATAAATCACCATGCTATGTCCCTTGCAGACGATTCATTAATTTTACGATCAAATTTTGTCCGTAATTAATTATATATTTTAATTATTGCCTTATTCTTTGTATTCATTATATTATTTTATTATTATTTTTTTTTGTAAGTATATTTTTAGTGTATTTTCATTTGTGTATTTATGTATTTTTTTACAAGTAGGTACATATACCTACATCTTCCTACGTTCCCTAAAATAAGCAAATAAATGCTTGTGCTATAGGTGAACGAAATTTTACTACTATATTTTTAATTTGTTATACTTACTTTACTTTCCGTGTCCGGATTCATCAAATAAAGAACTTCCAGTAGTTGGCCACATGTACGGCCCTGTCATTTGCGGCAATTAGGTCCTCCCGCGCGCTTGTCTCTCCGACTTTCGGACATAATATGTTATGTTATGTTTTGCTGTTTGTTCTTGAAAATTTTTACGTACCTACCTATTAACTTTTAAATGTTTTTCTGATAATTTTATATTTTTTATTCTTTATTATTAATTTTACTTATTTTTTATATGATTTTGGTAATGCGCATGTTTGTTTGTTTTTTCTGGTTTAACATTTTATTGTAAATGCTCACATGACCGTAGAACTAATATATTAATAAAAAAATGAATATTTTTAAATTTGAAAAGTAACCGGACCTGGAGGTACATTCTGGTCAAACGGTGAAATCAAAACCCTAGTAATTACCCATATCATGGATATTATTAGATATCCAATGAATTTTCATAATATGTTAGGATATTATAAAACATCATGTATTCATCACAAAATTATCGAATGCACCAATAAGAATAAGGAAAAACCTCATTAAGACCTTTGTCTGGAGTGTCTTACTATATGGCTGTGAGACATGGACCGTAGGCCAGAGGGAAAAAGAACGCCTGTCTGCATTCGAGATGTGGTGCTACAGACGCATGTTGAAGATCCACTGGTCGGACCACATCCAAAATTGTGAGGTGCTGAGCAGAGCTGGGGAAACAAGGCAACTCCTCAAAAGAATCGTTCAACGACGATCCAACTGTATTGGCCATAACATGAGGCACCCGGGTCTACTAATAACCATCGCGGAGGGAATGGTAGAGGGCAGCAACTATAGAGGCCGACCAAGAAAGAGCTACATGAACCAGGTGATCGACGGCATGTGCTGTAATAGCTACTTGAAAATGAAGAGGCTGACAGACTACAGGGCGGAGTGGAGTAGAAGGGAGGCAGCCATAGCTGTTACAGACCAATCCTAGGATTGAAACTGATAAGAAGTATTCATCAAGGGGTACAAAGTTTTCTTTACACATATTGCAAAGTGTAATTGTTTAATTATTTTTCTTTAACATGTGCTGTATTTGAATCAAAATAAGTGTATTTTACAATACGTGTTTGACATTGGCAGTATGAAGATTGATAGTTTTCATTTAATTTAATGTAGGTATTTATTAAATTCTTGTAGTTACAATAATGTGACCAATGCCATAAGGCAATTTCTTCCAACCAAACAAATCCACGTGTTATCATAAATAGTGTAGTGGTAGGAACATTAAATAGTAAAGAAACAGAAAGACAAACACAAAGCATTATTTAATGTAAAATCACAGTAGCACCAAAGAAAGGAGGGAGATAGATGTTGTGGGAAGTGAGAGAGGATGTGAAAGATATACATATTACGTATTAATTATCTTTCTGCACACGTTCTCTATATAGACTATAACTTTGCCAAACCTTAAACTCCTATGAATTTTTCAAGAAAAAGTACGAAAAGAGGGAAAAGAAGGTTTTGGCATTCGAAAGCAAACTAAAGCGCACTTTACACGAACGAGATTTTCAGCGCTTAAAGCAGCATCCAAAATACAGGCTACTCAAAACAACGCTTAAATCGAGCATTATTTACTCCTATATTTGCGACCCCTATTATTGCAATTACGAAAGAATTAAATATGTCATTTATGTGAAAAATTGCAACATTATATATTTCGCTTGTTCCGCGTTTCGTTCAACAATGTTTTATCTTTCTCTCGTTTTCTTCATTTGACTTTGATTTCGACTTTTTGGGACCCTCACTTTATTATTTTTGTTTTAAAACATTGCTCTCTGGTCGAAAGATGCCAAATAAACAAAAGATACCGTGAACGTCATAAGTCAACACAACACAAACGGCAGCCATGTTGGCGCGTCGGCAACGAATAATTTTACAGATTTCTGTTTTACGAAAAACGCGTTGAAAAATAGAACACATTCTATTTTTTTCCTCACCGCCTTGAAAAACCCGCTGAAAACCTGAACCCCGTTGAAAAACTCGTCATTGTAAAGTTCGCTTATAAAACAAAGCAGGAATCAGCTACCGTAAAACTCCAAGGATCTTGAAATGGCATTTTTACCAGTGGCGGCCGCTAACTAATAAGTTTGGCGGTTCGTTGGATAAAAAAAACGCTGTAAATACAAGAATGACATGTACGTAGTATATATAAATCAATGAACATATCGTTGCAAATTTTGAATTTGTTCAACAGTAAAAAGTTTTTGGAATTCTATAAATAATTAACTAGTAGAATAATTACTATAAGGCCCGAATTTATAAAACGTACTCAGATTTTTCTCAATGCTTAGCATGAAAAATTCCATATATTTTAATGTGCTAAGTATTGACTTAAGCACTGAGAATGGTTTATAAATAGTGCCCTAAGGCTAAATAACACGAAAATCCACACTGAACACAATCATACAATCACGTAGAATAATTATACAAAAACCAATGAGTTGCAATTTATAATCAAACAAACTCAATGACAATAACAAAAATTTGACAACTTACTTACTACTTACTTTACGGGTCCGGACCTTAGACCTTGCCACTCCAAGAGGCGGCGACGGATATCGCCTTGTGACAGAAAACGGTAAAACAAAACGATTCGAGCGCCGCCTATCATAGAATCGGCAAACTTAAATTATGTGCCTAAGGTAGGTACAAACAAGACGGAGCGCCGCACCGAATTCATCATATATTTGTAAGCATTTGTATGAGATATCTTCCATCTCACGGGCCAGTACTGTTGTCCCAATATTCCATACATTTTTAATAGCATTTGCGGTGCGCTTGCAATTACGCACCGCGAGTCAACATAGTTACATAATTTCAGGCGTTTATTTAAATAACGCGATACTCAAAATTTCTGTCTTCTTTCTTGTACTGACGTTGCAAGTAATTCGGTATTTTTTAATCATGTTTGTTGATAAATAAATTGGTTTTGGCTTTCATTTTATTTCACCGGTTCAGCGCTCCAGCGCACCCAAGGAGCGGCCGCCATTGATTTTTACATATATATTTTTTTAGTACCTATATATAAAAATATCAACATTATAAATGTTACAAGCCCCTTGGATATATGTTTTATAACGCCATCTATAGAGAACTTATATAATACATGCAATCACAGAGTATTCGATTGACATTTTTTACTAATCCCATTTCTCTGCACTAAAAATAATTCAATTTCATTTAGGAATCTATTTGATTTGATGCATTCAATTCTTTTGAACATTATTATTCACCAACAATCAAATGATTGTTTGTCGACCGATGTTTATTGTCAAACAAAAAAAAATGTAGTTTCTCTCACTCCATCTATACAAACACGTTTAGCTGTTGACAGAACGGGACAAAAAGTGACGAACGAAACAATATGATAACGGGGCCGTGTCTAAGGAATTTAGCGCCTAGCGCACCCCCCTTTCATTTGTTATATTGAATGAGTATTTCAATTATAATTTACCCGATAGTAAAAGATCATCAATGAAAAAAAAAATACATTTTTGAATATATATAACCGAATGTTTACGTCAATACGACCCTATAAGTTTTGATTGACGTAATTTAAAATGGATTTGCATTATATTAACAAAATAAATTAATTATTCGAAAAAAAAATAAATGAATTTGATATTCTATTCAGCTAAAAATATTTTGTACACGTGTAAGCCACTTATATTATTTCAATATCGTTAAGCTATCATTTAGAAATCCTAGATAAATCGAAAAAGTATTAACAAAAAGCTCAAAAATACTGGTTTGTTATACTTTTTAAACATATTTTGTAGAATAACTAAAGGTTTCTTGATAATGAATGGTTAGTTAAAGTCGGATACATACCAGACACATAGGTAGGTACACTAGTTACACACTAATCATTTTCTACCTACTTATCCTGTACCATTGCCTCAGCCTGAAAATGAACAGTATAAACCTCCCTAAATGTAAAAAAGAAGAATTTGTGACGTCAGATTAATTCTTTAAAAACAAAAAAAAGGAATATTAGTGCATATACTGGTCATGCCAACCGCACCGCTATTATAATCTCAATATTTTACTTTATTTATCCATTTTTCATTGCTGTGCTCCCTTTTATCAGGAAATGCACACCCGCACACCTGTCTCTGGTTACCCCTCACTGTGGGATATGCCGTGATGGTATAAAAAAACCCACATAATTCAACTTTTTTTAAGTGAACAAGTAATCCCCGCTGTGAATAAATAAGAAGAATTATTATTTTCTTCATATTTTTTTAGAAAATTTATAGAAAAATTTCCCCTGTGTGCACTGAACAAATCAACAAGTTTCATTGTATTCAGATGGATAGTATAAGAACACAAAAAGGACTTATAAAGAATCAAATGATACAATAATTTCCAATTTTCACTTATAGAAAGGGGATGCGTACTGGTAAACGCAACCACTCCCAGGTGCCAGACTTAATATTTTCATACCTATATTTAATAAGGAAGGAAATATAAAAGAAATAGTCATAAAAAAATGTTTTTAACGTTGTTTTTTAACGTTGCTATCTCTTAGACTAAAATAATCTTAATTTATTTTAACGAATATATTACTTTAGAGTCTAATTTTGGGCAGGTAAATGTGTCCGCTTGGGTCAATATCTCGGTGTTACAACGAAATACAATTTACCTACTCATTTTTTGAGGAAGTGTACCTATAAAGTCGGTGAACGTCGTCGTTAACTGTCATCACTTGAAAAGGCCTTTGCCGGTCAAAACGATTGTCCCATAAAAAAGTGTCCTATCATACTACAGAATCGAAACCGATCGAGATGTCTATGAAATATTTTTTTTTTATTTAAAAATTTCAATCAAATACGCAACAGCACTTATTGAACTCGCGACAGATACGGCCCTTATTCGATTCATTTTTATTATCATTGTCATTTGTATCCCCACAAAAGCGAACAAACGCCATCTGTTGACAGAAGTTGTATTTAACAATGGGATGATCCGGAATTGCATCATTTTGTCTCTTATTTATATTAAACCCAACATACTATAACCGCAACAAAAGAGTCGTGTAAAACTGGAAAATGAACAAAAAGGGACAAAGGAGAACAATAAAAATATCTTATAAATAAACAAACACTTTTACCCTTTTGATAATAACGATGGATTGCTTTTTTGAATACGTAGAGGGCTCATCACAATTTTCTATTATGAACCTACGTACTTACCTATCTAATGAACACGGCTAATACAATTTAACAGAATCAATACTAACAACAATACTGCGGTCTCGCTTTGTCACATTATTAATACAATTGTAACGAAAGAGACAAATTGAATTTGAGATGCTCGCCGTGCAAAATGTATCGGATTTAATTTGTTTGAAGGAAAATTTTTAAATTCGAATATTTATTTTATCCTTTAAAGTAAATGATTGTATTAATAGATGTCGCACGAGCTCTCTGGAGGGCAAACGTTTTTTTCATTATTTATTCAGGTAGGACTTTACTTATTGTTTGAATTTGTTATAATGTTTATTATTTTTAAACACAACATGCCCATATTTTTTTCCAGATGTATTTCACGAATCGATTTGTGTTCATCGCAGGCGTAAAACTTCATGATAGAGTAAGGAACTCGGAACTAAGGAGAATCTGTGATGTCGAAGATGTTGTGCGATGGGGAAGAGTGCGAAGACGATTCTGGAGAGATCATGTGGGGAGAGCAGGTCCATATCTAATGGTGAGGATAGCAGTGGATGAGGAGATAACAAATAGCAGACCCCCTGGAACACCACCCAAGCGATTGAGGGATAGTTGGATGTCCACCTCACAAGATCAGGCTCCGAGAATAACAGGACGCAGTCCTAACTAAACCGGAAGTAGAAGAAGAAGATTTGTTTTTATGTATATTTCACGGGGTGGCAGAGAGAACCGCACGCCACATTATTCCATCTTGACACGCAATTCATGCATCGAAGTTCGTCTCTTGTCATAAGCTTCTTACGTTTCTCTTATTCAGGGTGTCGTTTACATGATCTTGCCATCCTTTTTTGGAGGGATCCGACTTCAATAAATATCTATTAAAATAACAAATACATAGGTAATAGGTATCATCCACCCCCATACCCCATACATAGATAGGTACCATTCACCCCCCATACCCCATACAAAGGTAACATATCCACCCCCATACCTCATACATAGGTACCATCTACCCCTATACCCCATACATAGGTACCATCCACCCCCATACCCCAAACATAAGTAGATACCATCTACCCCCATACCCCAAACATAGGTACAATCTACCCCCTTACCCCATACTTAGGTACCATCAACCCCCATATCCCATTCATAGGTAGCATCTACCCTCATATCCCATACATACGTACCATCTACCCCCATACCCTATACAAAGGAATCGTCTACCCCCATACCCCATTCATAGGTACCATCTACCCCCATACCCCATACATAGGTAGGTACCATCAAGCCATGTCAAAAAAAATCAATGTTTGAAACAGTCAGAAATTATGGTAGAAAAAATATTTTTTTTTTCGTTCTATTTCATTTTGTTTGCATGCCCCATAAACGACAAATATCCTACCTTTCATACCAACCTCACAGAGGATGGGGTTTCAATGTCAACAAATATGAGGACACTGTTGAACTAAAACTCCAGGGAGGTGAACATGTTTATCAAAAAAATCATCAAATTAACATCAAAACTGTACAGAAAATTGAAGCAAAATAAATAAATAAATACTTAAACAAAAATTACTCAAAATATCGTTGCGTTTTCATTGACAATTCCATTATATCAATACCTAATTACTTATTTAAATATTTTTTAATTCAACATGTTACATGTGACCCCCGACAAACAACTATATCTCAATGTATCTCAGTGTGGCTTCGAAATCTTGTTTTTTTTTTCATTGTAACGAGTTAGGTTCACAACAGCATGACATTTCCTATCTAGAGCGATACATCGAATACCTGCCGCTTCTTTTTTCAATTCTTTAACAAACTGTAGATGGGAGCAAATTCTATTGAATAAATAAGTTTTTATATCAACCCCCTGTGATACTAGGTATTTATTGAGACCCTAATTATATGTAACTGCAAAGTTTGGGTACCTACTAGGTACCTACCTGATGTATATTCACATTATTTAGTTCAGATCAATAAAAATATTTTAAAAATACAATAGGTACCTACCTATACAATGTTCTAGTCACTTTGCTCCCCCCCCCGATGAAAAAACACAGCGTGTACCTTATTTACTATCGTGATTTTACCAAATGTTGGTACTTATAACAATTACTTAATAAACTCCAATATTTTTTCAACAACTTACATAATTGTTCATTGTGTCGTACATTCTGTATAGTCCAAAGATGTTTATTATGAGACGAAAATTGAAGGGCGTATTGTGATGTTGTTTTGAAGGCAATCGTTCAAAAACTATCAGCAAGTTGTCACCCGTCCCGGATGGATTAGTAATTTTATTTATATACTAGGGGCTCTGCCCCTGGGCGCTATCGCGGCCCAACCCCCAACGGCCGCTACGCGGCAGTTGCGAAGTTACCTCATAAAACTAAATATCGTCAAATATACCATTTAGGACATTACACAACATTTAAATACTAAATATCTTTACGTGAAAACGTAAAAGCCAAGTAATAAAACAGTATTTTTATAGTAAAAATGCGAAAATTATATTTTAAAAAAATATTTTCGACAATGTTTTGAAAGAAATGCGTTATATGAAATGCATACGTTTGAAATTAAAAACATTCATAATTCGAATGTACATTCGAAATATCATTTAAACAGTACACAACAGTTAAGACTGAATATCTTTTTATAATAATACAATAATAATGATAAATTATACATATACAATATATAATTAAATAATGCGATTAAACGAAAACAGTAAAGTCTGATTTTTTTTAAAGTGCCAATTCTATACATAAACAAAAAAAATGCATAGTATTTACGCATGTAAATGTATTAGTAGACTCGTGGTTGCTGATTGGTTTACACCATTTGGTGTCCTTAACAACAAACATCAACAAACCCGACAGTACGTATCTATCTCTCGAAGTGAGCGCACGTTTGATTTTTTATGGTGACCATGTGTTCTAAATTAAGAATTTCATTTTTTATTTTTAACTTATGTATTTTATTTTTTGTTTAATATCGATATATAATTATTATTATAAACATGTGTTATCACCGTCTTAGTATATAATAAGTGGCCATTATTTATTTGTATTAGTTACATAGATATATTATTTATGTATGTGTGTTTGCCTCAATGAACTATTATGTAAATATTTTGTATTATATAATTTATTATTTTGTTTAATATAAATAATATGTAACTGTTTATTATTATAAGGATTAATTACTTCATAATGTATTCTTTTATTTTCCTAATAAAAAGTATCAAATAAATATTTTGTTTAAATATTACTTTCCCAGGAGATGCCCATTAACATTTGCAGAAAATACCTAATAATATAGACCCATTAAAGCCGCATGGTACCGGGAGTAAGAATAGGTATGAAAAGATTTGAAGGTTTTGAAGATATATGCATGTGAAAGTTACAACCGTTTTATATCATGAAATGATAAAAAAAAAACCCATAATATTTTTTTCATTTACACCATGGTCACCCTATGAGCTTTGGCACTCTTAAAAAAATCTTTACCTGTCATCTTTTTTGCGTATTATTATGACATATTGAAAGCAATGTTGTCAGTATTCAAAATGAATATTCCGCAGATTATTACGGTTAAAATTTATTCTGAATGTTTAAAATTCCTTTTTAAACAATAATATTGTCAATTTATGCAGAAAAAATATTTTATACGATTAATTTGTACTTTTTCGCATCAATTTATTTTTTATTTTAAATAAAAACTTTGAACGCGAAAATTGTTTAGGGAAAAATGATTTCACTGACGATCCGTTGAAGGACGAAAAAACTTGGCGTACAGTAATTATATTATAGATTTATACTAGTTACATGTAACACATGAGATCCAACTGTCGATGGCGTACACTTAACACTTAAACACAAATTAATAAATATTTTAAGATATTTTGTTTTCTTTATAAAAAATGTAGATATATGTATGTTAAGATAGAATAATATTGAGATCAGTATTTTTTTCCTACCCAGAATATGAAAACAGCATGATGGTATGTATGTATGTTTGTTTGGAGATTAAGTATCAAAGTATTGAGTCCCCGTAGATATTGTGTAGTGTACACTGCCTTATAAATTGTATGAAACGATGTCGTCACTAAATTAAATTTTTATAAAAATTGTTAAAATAAAATTTGAGATGTCCTACTACAATGTTCATATTTATTATAGAAAATTAAAATATCTAGTTGGGGTGTTTCGGCTTTATTCGATATTTTCAAAAACTTTGGAAATATAGGCAGTTAAACACGTAAATTTTTTCATAAAAAAAAATCTTAATAAAAAATGTTTGAGGAACTCTGGATTTAAAAAAAATGCGATTTGTCTATATTTATACCAATTTTCAACGTTCTACATTTTATTTATTTATTTATTTATTTATGTAAAAGTTGGACAAAAAACAGCGTTAAGACATAGTACAATACAATAGTAACATCAAGTATTAAGGCCTATTACATTTTGTCGTTATGATTGACATAAAATAATACAAGTTTGCAAAAAATAAAAATATGATCATAGGTTGGTATGTAGGTAAGAGCAACATTTCAAGTTAACAATGATTTAAAACATAATATTGAACTAAAAGGAAAAAAGAGAATAAATGCCGTCAAGGTTTCCTATAATAAGTGGTTATTGATCTTCTTTTGTATAGAGTATTTGAATGTTGTGGAGCTGAGGTGGAAGATGTCAAACTCTTGAAATCTGTTATTGTATGTATCGCACATTCTATGAATAGTCATGTTTTGTGCGTAATTGGTGCGATGAATTGGAAGGTTGAATAAATGTGTATGTCTAGTTCTGCGAGTAGGAATATTAAATGAAATGGTATTGAGTATTGAGGGGCAGTCGATATTATTATTTATAATAATGTTGTTGTTTTATGGTTTTATGGTTTTTGAGTAATATGGAAAAAGCAGTGGTAAGTCTCCAGAATGTGGCAACTTGTTATTGGATGCATGTTAAATTAATATTTGACATAGTACCTACCTGTTAGTTGGCCGAGAAGTAATATAAAATAAAATAAAAAAAATAAATAAATACGGAAATTCGAATATTTGGCCTCGGCCTCGTGAATAAAGATGGCGACTGTACTCCTCACTATACGAAAGTGGAGCAGATAAAAGGCAGTTGTCGCGTTTGGGGTTCAAATCCTTTTATATTTCTCACGCAATACTAATTTCTCTGGGATGGGAACACGGTAGGTATGTTATTTGGAAGAAATTGCCATATTGCAAGAAAACACGCCACTTGCACAAGATACAAAAAAGTGTTAATAATAATTATTTTATATTAAATGCGATGCGAACAAAATCTCCATTTTTGATTTCCCTTCCCGCCAAAGAGTAATTGCAGTTTTGGTTTCGTTAATGATCGGTTATAAAATATAATTGTCGGTTACTTTCTCACGGAGGACTTACCGCCACGCCCGTTTCGCCGCGGACCGTCTCACCGCCTCGCCATTCAAACACTTTAAAAATTGTTTACTCCGCCATTGTACGGTCGACAATGGCGACAATACTCTGGAAAGGGCGACTAATACGAGGCGCCCCGCCAAGAACATGTCGATTATTCAAATGCCATAATATCGAATTCATTATTATAATTAAATAATAATAATAGGTATAAAAATTGATTCTTGCGTTGTTTCTTTTGTTAGGCGAAGAGTGTGAGAATAATTCTTCGGCGGTATATTTTCGTATACATAGGTATGTACCTGCAGCAGGCCTGCAAAATCATTTTCGTAAAAAAATAAATTCAGAAGATAATTTATGATTGATTGAATTGAGTTCAACTAGATCCTTCAAGGCTGCACTGATAAACTGGATAAAGATATCAGGTATGCACTATGGCACTATTTATATTCACATTTGTTTTTTTTTCTGTCAGTAGGTACAATGTGTACCTATTTGCTTTTTCAATATTTTGTACAATTTTTTTTTTTACTAGGCCAGGGTACGTAGCGGATTATAGGGCCAGTGATGATGATGATTTTTGTACCAAGAGACAGCGACAGCCAAATTTACGTCATCATATAAAGACTGATTTTTCTGTAAAAGGATTCCACAGCAGGTAGGTATCTAACAAAGATTGAATAATATGAACCCTGAGTAGTGGTGGTTTTTGGAGATAACAGCCTTCAAAGTGTTGAAAATTTTTAAAAAATGCTATTTTAAAATGTCAATTATAGTATGAAGCGTTATAGAATAAATTGTATATTATATTGTTTGATTCAATAATTTTATCGAATATACATGAATGAATAAGCAAAATAATATTAAAAAAAGCAAATTCAAATAGTCAATACTATTACTTTTACTACTATTTGCTTTTTTAAATATTTTGTTTTTTTTGTGTATTTGTATCATTCATTTAACATTTTTTTACTCCTCACTAACACAAGGTGATATAGTGGGGAGTTATGATTTCGCAATTTTTAAGGGTATTTTTTTTTGCAGATTATAAACTAGTATCATGCTGAGATTGTATTCTGAAAGTTTCATCACAATGTATCTGTGTGTGTGTGCTATGTACGGCGTGTTCATTTTTTACTTTATCGATTATAGACTAAAGTACTCATTCGATTCTATTCATATTTTGGAAATATGTATATCTAATACTCGATTAGATCCCATTAGATTTTGAACGATATATGAATAGTGCTTCTCAATTTTTTTAACTGTCAAATATTTCAAAGTGACCCCAAGCTGAGGCAACTTAAAATTTGAAATTTTTGTTTTCAAATTCGTAAAAAGGCACATCACTTTCATAAAATGGTATTGCAGAGTTATCAAGTTTTCATAATAAAATATTTAAATAAAAAATAATTTAACAAACTCATTTCATGAAAATGTTGGAAATTTTCCATACAAAATTTGAATACTTTATAGAATGAATTGTTAGTGAGGAGTGTAGCGTTGGCCACAACCCACTCGTTTTATTCTTGTTTATCTACTCTTCTTTTATTACTTGTAAAATATGAAAATAACAGCTGAATAAAGATACTTAACTGTGTAAAATAACAGTCCCAGAACAGGCTTTTGCCTAGTGGGGCGTTATTAGTTAGTTTGTTTATGTTGTATTTGTTTTTGTGTAATAATAATAAATAAATAAAAAAATATATAAATTAAATTGTAGATGATTAGGTAAGTAATCATTTTTGCAGAGCAATTTATGTGTAACTATATGGTTTTGTGTGATCATTTTATTTATTTATTTATTTAATATTGCTTCTCGGGTAACTAACAGGTACGTACTATGTCAAATATTAATTTAACACGCACCCAATAACAAGTTGCCACATTCTTGAGACTTACGGTATTAATTCTCAGGCTCATCACCGGAGCCTCCAGGTTTTCTCACATCTCTCACCATATCCGCAATCTCCATTGGCTTAAAGTTCCTGAAAGGATTGAATATAAGCTCTGTCTCATGATCTTCAAAGCACTTCATGGTATGGCTCCTACTTACCTCTCCGAACTTTGCATTCCTCTTTCAATTAACGACAGACAATCATCACTTCGTTCTGCATCTTCATCCATGGTTGAAAAATTATTTGAAATAAACAGGGTGCATACCACTAATTTCGGCGATCGTGCGTTTGCTGTGGCAGGACCAAATGCATGGAATAAGCTCCCAAATACCCTCAGACAAACTGAAAATATATCTACCTTCAGAAAAATCTCAAAACACACCTTTTTCGCAAATCTTACCAAAGCCATAATGATACATCTTAATCAATTTTCAGCGCCCTTGAGGTGAGATATTCACGAAAACGGCGCTATATAAATCATCCAAATTTATTATTTATTATAATTGTCACAGATCCAGACTGAAAACAATTAACAGTGGTAATTTTTAGAATATAACTGAAATTAAAAGGGAATAAATTAATGTGATCATTTTTGGAATAAAATTAAAATTCACTATTGAAGTCACTCTATAAACAATCACCTTAAGAGAACATATAACACTACCTAGTGATTGAAAATATTGTATATTAAAACCGCCTAATACACTATGAAGTTACGTATTAATAAGGGTAAATATCGCATGCATTAAAAAGTGTTTATACGTAATGTAAATTATCGGAAACTTAAAATTTGTTGTTTTTATGCATTTTAAGAACAAACCACACTTGAAATGAAAAAAACATTAACGATCATTCACTTTGATTTTATGAACTCTTTAAGTACACAAAAAAATTATTTCTCTACAACATTTACATAGACATGGAGTAATTTAAAAAAAATCTGTAAAAAAGGATATTTTCTTAAAAATTTTAGGGGTATGTATGCTGTATTTTTAATTGTGTGACGAACATTCACTAGATAATATTTGAGAAATTGGATTTCAAATTTTGGTGATTAGGTTGATATGGCCTCAATGGGTGTTGTATTTTTTTTTTATTTATTTGTATTAATTTTAGATGATTTGATGTAATATTGTCAACAGATTGCTTATTGAATAATAAATCCTAAAATATACAATCATGAACGTAAAAAAATGTAGGTTCCTCGTACTGATTGCGGACCGCGACTTGCAAACAACTTACACGACGCACATCGAGGAATATTTGCCTTCAATAAAATCTCGAATTTGTCAAAGAAAACAATATTATAATTGACAACAATACAGACGAATAAAATAATTGACAATTGACTTGCGGAATAATAAATAATTCACTTGTTCATTGTCCAAAAACAATTGAATTGTTTCCGAGCGAATTTCTTTTTTTTCGAATCTATTATTTAAATTATATTTAGCGATAATCCGATAGGCGAAAATATAACCAAGACATATTGTATTTCATTATAGGTAAATAATGGCTATTGTATTGTATTTAAAATATGAATTGTACCTTGGAATTAAAATAAAATTTGATTTTTTGCATGCATTGGTACAAGTGGAGTGTAAAACCATTGTAAACATTTTCTGAAGTGGTATTCAATTGTTTTGATTTTGAGATTTAACGAACTGTTTTGGAGATATTGATGTAAAAGATGGCGGTATATTTAAAAATGATTTATCAAGAGGTTATTAAATTTAATTGGGTAATTGTTTATTATTTAGATAATATTTGGTACGATTAAGTAGGTACACCAAGGCGGGTATTGCCATAAAGTAATCACTTCCAAGCATCTTGACATTACAGACAACATTGCCAGTCTCAAATGTCAGTGGGCACGTGACAAGACAGGATGTTGACAGATGGGCACCACGAATTCTACAATGGAGACCTTGGGAAGACAGAAAAGGAGTAGGTCGACCCCAGGAAAGATGGACTGACGATATAGTCGAGACGTTAAAGAAGGGTGGAAAAAGTTGAAGGAGGTGTACTTCCAACAGTGGAGAGTTGGTTGAGATGAAGAGTTTCTTTCAACAAATGAAGCAACATGAATCCTTAATCAAATCTGATATAAATATTGTTACATAATGGTAGTTAAAAGGAAAGAAGAAAGTTATAATAATAATAATAATATATTTATTTAACATAAGAAAAGAAAACTTACAGAAACAATACACCACAGAGACCACTCAGTATTTATATAAAAACAAACAAAAAAATATACAAAACAAAAAATATGATAAACAAAAAAAATAAATAATAAAAAACCATGGGTGCTCCCTGATTGCCATCATTCCATCACTTTATCTATGTCTATCTAACTAGGAATAATTCCTGTTTTAAGTAAGGACAAATTCAATGTATTTTCATTACGCTTTTACATCATGCGAGAGAAATATCAATCGATTGAATTAAAAAAGGACATAAACATCAATATAAGAAATGCTGATTATTATGCTGATACCTGATATTAATAATAGCAATGATGGAAGGAAGGAAGCAATTAAAGAACTCAGAAGGAATATCGTACCTATGATCATTATGTATATGACTTTTTTATGCTGTGATTTTATAAAAAAGGTAATTATTTTCTATATAAATAAGTGTCTTATAAATAAATATTATCAACAAAATATTTTTTTCATACTCAACATGGCCATTTAAGCCAAAACAGTCGTTGGTAGATAACTAAATAAAAATACATTGAGATAGTTTTATGAGTTAATATTATTTTCCTATAAAATTAACAATAAATAATAGATACTTAATAAAAACGAACACTTCCTTGCATCCTGCGTAAGTGGTGAGTTTATTGCCAGATGGCAATTCCTTCCAACTAACCAGTGTTTCCAGCCCAGATATGCAATATTTGCGTGAGAAATGAATTTAAATAAATTTCTCCTCTGCTGGGAATCGAACCCAGGACTCCCGCACAGAAACTGAACCGAAAATTATGGAATTCTAAAAATTAGAAGCCGTCTCAATTTATTTTTTTTATTTTATTTTTGATTCCGAACAGTTATCTATTTATTTTATTTTATTTAATGTTACTTTTCGGGCAACTAATAGGTAGGTAGGTACTGTGTCAAATATTAATTTAACACGCACTTAATAACAAGTTGCCACATTCTGGAGACTTATGATATTAATAGTCTCACAGATCCAGATTGAAAACACAATTAAAAACTATGTCTCAACCGGAAATCGTTATATTTATATTTATATATTTTACTTATTATGGGTTCGATTCCCAGCAGAGGCGAAATTTATTTAAATTTATTTCTCACGCAAATATTGCTTCTCTGGGCTGGAAACACTGGTTAGTTGGAAGAAATTGTCATACGGCAATAAACTCGCCGCTTGCGCAGGGTGCAAGGAAGTGTTCATTATTATTATTTTTATACCTAGATAATATTATATAAATATAGCTTTTATATTCATATTTATATTATTCTCAATTATATTTATATTCTGGTTCATTGAAAGAAATTGCCTAGAAGCAATAAGCCCGCCAGTGTGCATTACTTTTTTTATATTAGGTATGTACAAAAATATCAATAAATAAATAATTAATATTAGGTATTTACAAAAATATTAATAAATAAATAATTAATATTAGGTATACCTACATGTTTTCTTATGCATTTATACAATGAAACAGTTTGGTAATGCCGATTATCACATACCTATATACATTAATAGATATTAACACAGGTACGTAAATTACCTAAATTTACAAACCCACACTCAGACGAAAAATAAAAAATTAAATGTTTTTAAAATTTATGTGAATATGAAAAATATAAAGGAATATTTTATATTGTAACATAAAATTAACACATTAGTGACATCTGTTGATGAATAGGATAAGATACTTCTTTAAAATCATGAATAAAGTCTTAGGTATCTAATATTATTTTATCAAAAATGTGTTTATTTGTGTTCATATACGTACGGAAAAAATATAAAAATAATAAATTTCACGGAAATATTTAGTAGCAATAAAAATTGTAGGTTTTTCATACATAAAATTGACGTAAATAACTATTACGTGGGTATTATTTTTGATTTACGTGTATCAAACCATAGGTTCTAATATCAGTTTTTTACAGCTTTCGTTGTTCCCTATAAGTGTTGACAAAGAAAGTCAAATGCCACATTATCTTAAATGTAATAAAACGAATTTAAAATGATTAATGATGAATACTTACTTATGAACCATTTAAATTAAATTTACAAGTATGTATAAATTATAACATTCAAAATAACAACATTAAATAACGACATATTTTATTATTTAACATACAATAGGTAGGTACCTACCTACAATTGTCAAATATTTGCTACGAATGGGAGGGCTCCTATGTACACATTAAAAATTGTCCTATAAAATGGCGGCGAATTCAAGCGTGCGGTTATTTAGATATAAAATTTGCATTTATAACAGTCTCCAAATGATAACGTGTTGTATTAATTATTATTATTTAAAAGATACATAGTTCATCCCCCAACCCTATATGAATCATTCCGGAGTGATTTTTTTAAAACACGGTCATTAAAATCTCAGAGAATGAGGGGGGAGAAATAAATATAAATTGTATCCTAGTCGACCCGCCCTACAAGACTCATTGTAATGCAGAAATGAAATATGGCTAGGAACTTTGACAATTTTGAACCGTAAACTGTTTGAGTAGGTATGTTTAATGCGAAATTATGTCTAAAAACTTCCCTTAAAAATGTGCTACAAACAACCATTTTTTTTAAACATCTATTCAAACTGTCGATTTGTTCAAGAGAACTTTGTTCTCTTAACATATCGACAATGTTTCAAGCCAGGATACGCGAGAATTGTATGCAGGGTCTATATTTTTCACGGTTTTGCCAACTTTGAAGTCAATAAATACCAACTTAGAGGTTTCGCAGCATATACGTTCCATATAGGTACGGATTTACTCAGAATTCGGAGTAGAAAATTTCGTGTGTCTGTGTGTGTGTCCGTCCCATACCTACATACCATCATGCTGTTTTCATATTCCGGGTAGGAAAAAAGGACTGACCTCCATTCTGTCTTATCTTGACATACATACCTACATGTGTTTTATATCAAACAAAATATCTTAAAATATTCAATAATTTGGATTAATGGGTTTATAATTTGGTACTTACTTATTCTTCAACTATACATACTATCGCTATCGACAGTTGGATCTCATGTGTTACATGCAACTAGTTGATATATAAGTAGGTATAACTCGGCTCAAGGGGACATATAAACCTAAACACCCCAATTTCAAATCAAATTTTCAAATATAGGTACCTATTTAATGGTAACTTAAGAAAAACTTTATAATAAAAATGCAAAAAACGGTAATAATGAATACATGAGGAATCGTTAAAGATTTTTTAAACGTTAATATTAAAGAATCAGTAGGGTTGATAGGTAGTATAGAGACCTCCTCAGAGCTTAATCCTTTGATATGTTAAGTATCTGGATGGGTGAACTATTCCCAATTGAAAGCTTGATGATGCGTTTGTTGCATTTTATTTTGCTCTTTTAAATAATTTACAATTTACGCATTTATCTGCTAATTCTTTGATAATAATAATGATTGAGTGCTATTATTTGTAGTGCTTAATTGTTATTAATATCATTAGTAAATCGGTCAGCGCCGTATCGATATATGAAAGATCCATAATTTTTATTTTTGAAGACCGGCAATCTATCTCCGAAAATATCTGCATCAACACACAGTTCATTACCAAACCTATGCATCAATCTGCTAATCATTTGGAGGAAGGGCATGCATACCTAATGATAATATTAATAATTTAGTATTCTAATTTGTAGAACCAAATTGTTATTAAAAACATTAATAATTCGGCCAGAGTCGTAAAAAAATTAAAATATGATCCGTTATAACATGAAGAATACTTATTGTATTGGCAATATAGGTAATTTGTTTAGTGATGTGATATGTGATTAGTCATCGTTTTTGCAAGCTCAGATTTTCCAAACCATTTCATATCGGCCAATAAATCATTGCCATTTCTCCAATGGACTGTATACAACACATACATACATACACTATACAAATCATACTATACATTCTACATGCCCACATATTATTACACTCATACAAAATCACTCTCCCATTCGACTCGTTTCAACACCCGCTATTTGCACTGCCACAAAAAATACTATAATAATTTAAAGTGGATATTTAGATACAATTTTGAAATTTAAAAGCGTATTTTTACTCGTCACTAACCCAAGGGGATATAGTGGGGATTTATGATTTCGCAATTTTTTAATTGCAGATTATCAACTAGTATCATGCTAAGATTGTATCCTGAGAGTTTCATCACAATGTATCTGTGTGTGTGTGCTATGTAGGTACGGCGTGTTTATTTTACTTTATCGATTAAAGACTGAAGCACTCATTCGATTCTTTTCAAATTTTGCCAATTTGTATATCTGATACTCACTTAGACCCCATTAAATTTGGAAGGATACCTGAATAGTGCTTCTTAATTTTTTTAACTATCAAATATTTCAAAGTGACTCAGGAAACATAAAATTTGGAATTTTCATTTTCAAATTGGTAAAAAGGCACATCACTTTCATAAAATGGCATTGATGAATTATCAAGTTTTCATAATAAAATATTTTAACAAAAAAATAATTTAACACTCAATTCATGAAAATGTTGAATATTTTCCATACAATATTTGAATACTTTATAGAATGACTTGTTAGTGAGGAGTTTAGCATTGGCCACAACCCACTCGTTTATATCTATTTAGAGTAGAGTGTACCTATTTAGATATACCTACCTACTTACCAATACTTTATTTATTTTTTTATGGCTTACATATGGTGTAATTATATCTCTCTGTTATTATTATGTACCTACTACCTAGTGGATAATTAATACTTCATATTTTAATTACATTTTACAAATGTAAATTTATATTTAATTAAATATGTCAAAATATTATACTTAATTATTTTTAATAAATATTTCATCGCTATGAATTGTTTTTAAATTAAATCTTTTAAGTCTTTTCTTCTTTAATATTTATATTGTTTTATTTTTGTCATATGATTACCGCATTGCCGTAGTAGGTACACACTATTGTATATTAAACATTAACACGCCGGTTGAAAAAAAATACCTTCTGGCAATGAGCCCACCAGTGCAAAAATTATATATACAGAAAATTACAAACAAATAAATAAAACATTAAATACTGTCGCATATTCAGGAAAAATGGGATTTTTGTTTTAATAATGTAGAATTACGAAAAGTATGGACTCTAAAAATATCGTAACGAGTTAAAAATATTGTAACAATCTTTTATAATTTGATTTAATCTTCTGAAAAGTTTATACCAATAAATAGAAAGTAGTGGGGGTAAAGAGAAAAAAATATGTAGGTACCTGCCTACGTAGATATGAAATAAACTAGAAATACCTAAATGATTGATCATTAAAATATAAATAAAACACACTTTCTTTAGTTTCACTAGTAAATTTAATATTTGTGCACTAACTGGTAACAGTCTAAAATAGACCAGTCAGAGTGCATGTACACTGTTTTAAAAATTGACAACTTTTGTTTAGTAGGTACCTACCTAGGTACTTTCAACATTCCCTCCACTTGTGAATGTCTTTCGCATATATCAATATAAATAATTATTTTCATATTAATCTCAACATATTTAGGTCTCGAATCTAACGGTCATAAACATGTGTATCTAACAAAATGGTATGTGTATGGAAACAAAATTAACACAATGGAAAAATATGTTTCGCAAAGATAAAAAGTTATAGGTACCTAGATATTTCTGGTCATTTAGATTAAGCTGTTTGGCACCAGTTTAGTATAGTGCTTCCATTTATTTGTATTATCGTAGGTTAGAGTCAGATAATCGAAAATACAACACGCTAATTAACATTTTTCGTAGTTCAGCAATGGGGTTCACCACCCATTCTGAATGTTGCAAGCCTTTTCGGTGAGATGAGACTAGTGTGATCTGTAAAATACTTCCTTTTATAAGTTCATGCATACCCACACACCTGTAGCTGGTTACCGTGACGGTAAGTGCCTGTTATAAAAATAAAACTGTGGAACTAAAACTAGTGTTTAATTCTATGTCAGTACCTAGGTACCTACCTAATATGTTAAATATTGCCTAATTTAACACGCACCCAATAACAATTTGCCTGGAGACATGTAATGTTTATCGTCTCGTCTCGTTTAGTTATAGATTGAAAACATTATTAAAAACTGAGTATCCATCGGGAATCAAACCCGAGACTCTTGGCTCAGCAGTAAGATATCAAACCAACTGATCCACGAAGGCCGACAATGAAGTTACACCTAGTATTGTCCTTCGACAAACTCATGTTGAAAATCAAATGTTATATAATATTTACTAGCTATATTAGAAAATAAAATAATCTTAAATATATGCAATGAAATAAGAATTTTATCGGGCTGAGCCAGCTAGTAAAATAAGTTTATACCAAATTCATATTTACTTTACTTTTTACTAGCCGGTTTCATTTCAGAATTCGATATTGTAGCGACATCTTTCGACGGATGGCATACTTTGCTGTTATTTTTTTGAGTTATATTGGATGGAATTTAAGTAGGTATTTAGTCCAACTCCTTATGTTATTTAAGTATGTAATTATTTACCGAAATTAAATTAAATATAATATCGTACTTGCAAAAATCAAGTAAACAATTTTTAATGTTTATTAAAATACTACGCCTGACATCTATTGATACCTGGAAAAACTAAAATAGAATATTTCTAAAGAGGCTCTGAATAGTTTTTATCCAATATAAAAAATTTAAGAGAATTATGACTTTTATAATTCGTAAACTATTGTGTCTATATAAAATATAGTAATTTTAATTTTTACTTACACAAAAATGATATTTTGGCAGATTTATTCAATTATTTTTACAATAAGACTACGGACATCTATCGAAAAAAAATTCAACATGTTTATTTTGTTACCGGAGTTGAATGAAAAGGCAGTTTGCGGAACAAGTAGTTTCAACGCAAATGGAGAGATGGCTCTTTGCGGAAAACTTAATATTATTTTAATTATCTTTCAAGGATACATTTTTTTCATGTTACAAAAATGAATGTAACTATTAATTTAAATATTTTGAAAATAATATATTCGATCCATTAAAAAAGGATAGTTTGTATTATTATATTTTGAGAAAAATTAAATATAAATATTTTATTTTATGCGCTCTTTTGATTGTGACGGCTTCTAATTTGTAGAACTACATTATGAAAATGGGAAATATAAACACATATTTATTTATTTATTCATTATAAATTATGGCCTTGTAAGCCGGAACGGTCGTCGGGAGAGAAATAAATCGATTGTAGAATTATATGTGTTTATATTTTCTCATTTTCATTTTATTTTATTTTATGTACAATTTTTACAGGTTTCTGATTATTTCCTTTGACACATTTTTGGATCATAAAGTATTAAAAAGATTTTTGAATTAATCTATATATTATGTATTGTACACTACTTAATGAGTTAAAAGAGAGAATCGAATGCCTCACATTTCCATCATATGTATATAAGAGAAATAAAAATTTAAGCAATTTATTATGGTGTATGGTTTTGTTGTCATTATAAATGTACCTACTTATGTATTTTTAAATAAAATCTTATTGTACATGAAATGAAGATTTTTCAGAATGTTTAACGATTACGTTGAGATATTTTTCTTTCCTATTAAATAAATTATTTTATGTAAGAACCAACATTAAAGATTTTTTAAATATTTTTAGTGAGAACCGAAGTAATTGTAGGTAAGTAGGTATTATACATATTGATATTTTTTGGAAATAATGTAAGTATTTAAAAAAAATATACCTATATACTTATAAAATACTTGACATTTAATATCGATGCGTTGTCAACATCCTTAAATTAATAAAAACCCTTTGTTTGTCGGTGAATTTTATTTCAGTCTTTATTAACACGATTTCTTTATTCGCGTTTTATATATTAGTAGTTATATGACAGTGTCAACCATATTCTTTTATTTATTCATAGAAGTAATCTATACATCCAAAATCAAGTCGTTTCCCTATTAATGGATGATAGGCAGAAAAAACTGAATGCCTCATTGTAAGAATTGCGCGATTTTTTGTCTTTTTAATACTTATCTAATAATTAATTAGGTACCTACCCAAAAATGTAAAAATAATGATTATAAACATTTCCTTGCAAGCTGCGCAATCGTTGTGTTGATTGCTACAATAATAATATCAATGTGCCCACATACAATTTGTATGGCAGTCGCCTATACACAATATGTAAGAAGACTTAATAGTTTGATACTTAAATCTCCAAACATACATACATACGATCATGCTGTTTTCATATACTGGGTAGAAAAAAGGACTGACCTCCATACTGTCCTATCTTGACATACATAGTTACCTCCATGTGTTTTATAGAAAATAAAATATCCAAAAATATTCAATAATTTGGATTTATGGGTTTATAGTTTGGTACTTATTCTTCAATTATACATACTATTGCTATCGACAGTTGGATCTCATGTGTGACATGCAACTAGTATTATCATCTATAGGCACCACCAAAACACACCAAAAATATAGACATACTAAAGCTATCCCCATACGTCATCAGCAAAACATACAAAAAACTACAATAATCAACACATGTAAAATTGTCAGAAAATTTTTATAATCACCATCACAAATAACATATATAAAAACTTGAGAACTCTCCATTGTTTAGTTAATTTAGTTTAACCAGTTCCTTCGCAAATACACTGATTGATAATACCTAAAAACGTGGCGAGTTTATTGCCATATAACGATTTCTTCCAACTGATCCAGTGTTTTCAGCCCAGAGAAGCAATATTAGTGTGAGAAATTAATTTAAATAAATTTCTCCTCTGCTGGGGATCGAACCCAGGATATAATACAAACCTACATGGGGTGACTTTATTGCTGTAGGTATGTCAATTTTTTTGATATAACCACTGTTCCGGGGCTTTTGAGATTGAAAGAAAAAAGGATAAATAAATTAATTAAAAATGAGGACACCCGTATCAATGTCTTCTTCACGATGAATCGCCTGAATATTATACAACAAGTATAGCAGTCACAATTCAAGTTCATAAATACATAGGTAGTTGTGATTTTAGCATGAATTGTTAATATATTATGATGTATCTTGTACTCTTATAAAAATCCATTCATTTTAAGTAAATAATCAATCAAGCAGGATACAGATTAAATGTGCGTTTTAATTTTTTTTTATTTTTCAAGAAAAAAACAATTAGACATCACACATAATATACCTATATTTATGTTTTATACATATACTTGAATACCTATGTGTACTCCAATTATTTCCCATAGAGAAGTTACAAAAAATAGACGTGCTTAGAGATAAATAAAAGTAACAAAATGTATATAAAACGAGTGGGTTGTGGCCAACGCTATACTCCTCACTAACAAGTCACTCCACAAAGTATTCAAATTTTGTATAGAAAATTTTCAGAATTTTTATGTAACGAGTTTGTTAAATTATTTTAATTTAATTTTTCATTGATTACAGACTGAAGTACTTATTCGATATTTTATTAAAAAAACTTGATAAATTTTTCACTGCTTTAGTGGATATTCAACAAGTATCTACTACAATAATTTATATTTAACTACATACTATGTACTACATTTACTAAGGACAATCTGATAAAAATGTATCTAAAGATGTGATGAATTAATTAAAATGCGTACTAGAATGAATCTACAAAATATATTGCACAAATATTACATATCTCTCAATAATAATATGTAAAATGCACAATACATACATCAATATTATACATAGAATAAATAAACAAAAAAAATAACAATGGAAATAAGTCAATAAGAAAAAATTCCATAGTAATTTCTTCAGTTGCAACAATATAAACTTCTATTAGCAAGTGATGTTAAAATTAGGTTTGACTTTTATAATAGGTATTATGTTAGTGTCTGTTGGTAGGGCTGCGCTGCGGGGCGGGGCCGGGGGCAACCTAGCTCTGTATCAGGGGACTACAGTTTAAATTGTTTTAGTTTAAAGGTAAGAAAGAATATGCTTGGCCTTGTTCAGGTATATTCTTTATAAAATAGAAAAAGTATTTATGTAAAGTTTACAAAGGAATATTGCAATATATATTAAAAGAAACTTTTTTCCTCAAATAAATAATAAAATAAGGTGCATTAAGAATATTACTTTACTAAATTTCATTGTGATACAGGTAATTTGTCGCTATTTGAGAAACATTTTTTTTTAATGAATACATCCTTGTTGGAAATATACATCTTCCTACATTCCCTAAATTAAGCATAAATGCTTGTGCTATAGGTGAACGAAATCGGTCGAGGCAGGATTCAAACTCATATCCATTGGGTTACTATCCCAGCGCGCTAACCGCTCTGTCATCGACCCATCTAATTACATTCAAATATCAAGGATTAAATTTTAACAAAACCCATCGGTAAGGACCACGGGAAGGTTGAAGTTTAACCTTACTAGGAAAAGGAAAGGAAAGGGTTCAAATTTTACAGGAAACAGAATTGCCATTTTTTTTTTAATCTATATTAATCTTGAACAATTTAAAATTATTTAAAAAAATTTATCAAAAAAGCAATTACTTTGACACACTAAATTAGGAAAAAAATTATACCTTTATGAAAGGTACTATATAACTTTAATGAAAGGTACCATAAATTGAAATAGTTTACTTGGTAATGAATTTATATAAAGATAAACAGTTATTTTCAAAAATAGCATAAGATGTATTTTTAATGTATTGAAAAAGAAGTACGAATATTAAAAATTGGCAACTCCTGAAGTGATTATATAAATACTTATGAATATTTGATGAAATAAATATAATAATAAACATATTAATGTACAATTCATGCAACCATCAACAGAATCATTAGCATCTATATAAAATACGAGAACACACTTGGCTTAAAGATACTAAAATTTCATTTCGTCAAAAGTTAAAAACACTCACTTCATTGGTTTATCATGACGCACCACACATATGCATGCATCTTCACATAAGCACCACACACACATACACTACACACCCTCACACACAGACATAAATAGTATAATGACATACAGATATACATGTACCTATAAAAAAATATATCACTATCATGATAGTAGCTTATAATTGATGTATGGAGTGGGTATTTATGCAAGTTTTTTTTATCCTGTATTAAATTTTTACTTCATACATTGTTATTTTCAATTTGAAAAAATAAAAATAATTAATAATTAACAAAACAAAACAAAAAATAGCATGATCGAATTGACAGAGTTCTTAAAGAAAAAGTGAGATGTTTTACTAATACAAGAATAAGCATGAGGTGAGCATGGAAGGATTGAATTAATTACTTCTTTCAGAAGTTACTAATGGCTGTGAATAAAGTATATTAAACAGAAAAAGGTTTACAATAGTTGCAGTGAACAAAATTGAAATATTATCTTCATTTGTTCATTTGTTTGTGGGGAAACATCCACAGTAATAAAACAATTTATTTAATAATTGTGAAAGAAACTACTTTTAAGCAAGAAGTACATCAGTTGTATTCTCTAATAGAAAAATTTACTGTACGAAAAAACTTCTATATAAAATTAAATAAATTAAATTGTGTACTAAAATAATCTAAATGAATATTGAATACATGTCACATTCATACTATTTTCATTCATGAAGAAATAGATGGAACTGCAATGTTGCCAATTTTAAGAGAAAAAGGCAAGGAATAGTAACAATAATTACTCAGTTATAGTACAATAATGATAACATTGAATAATATGGAAACACAGATATTAATATTGGAAGCCAATAGAAAAATATTTTTAAATAATTATTTTGAATGGAAAAGTTAAAAATACTAAAAACAGAATAGATCTATATTGAAAAGATATTTAATAAATTATTTTTAATCCAACATTTATCTTACTCAAATTGAAAATTAAATTTTTGATACCTATACATACTAAGAAGAAACTGGAGAATGTAAAATTTCAATTGGTTAGTCAGAATTATGATCTATGTATAGCAATATTAGAACCAACATCAAAAAGAACTTTATTAAAGTGGTGAAATACTTTAAATTGAAATGGAAGCCCACCAGGGGGGCAAGTCTGGTTCAATCGGCGAAATCAAAAGAGACATCCGGTGAGTGAGATGAAAGAAGAGAGGACACCTTCACTGATTAAAATCCTGCCAAAAAATCATGTCAATAGTATGATCACACAATAATACAGACATTTTACTTCTTGACTCTAATGCTTAGAATAAGCTCTTTTACTGTCCTTGGAATGTCAATTATAACATAATGGAAAAAGACAATGATAAAATAAGTGCATACATATAAACATTTAATATGTAGGAAAACGTTGGAGTACTTTGGTTCTTAGTATTTTTGCGACATGTGCTCTCATAAGACTTTTGTTGTATTTTTCATGTGCCGGATCAGAATGAAAACAAATGGAAGTCGCAAAAGCTATTGCAAATATACCGCAGTCATAACCATTATCTTGACGTTGTACTTTATGAAAAATATGTGGAGTATCAGTTGGATATAATTTATTGAGATAAATTATATGTTTTGAATCTAATACATTACTATTTAAACTATCATATATATGGTTGACTTTACCATCGTAAAAAGTACAAATCCAATGCCCAACATCTTGATAATCACCAGAACCACTAAATAATATTTGTACATTATGAACCCCTGCATTTACTGGTTGAATATATTCTGGTGAAATGTATAAATATATATTCTGTGGTTTAAAACTTGTATTACTCAAAATAATTTCATGGAAAAAATTAATATGGCTATCTTCTAAATACCCATCGTCCTGCAAAACTACATCCATGAGAGAAGTGCTTAAATTTTCTGTCATTAATTCATTATTTTTATCAGGCAAAATATAGTTTATAGTATTTTTATGATGGAAATTGAGGTGTGAATTATCAAATGTATTTTTAGATAAATCATTATTTGCTTCTACATTTAAACCTGTCTCTGTATTTTCATTATTATGTATGATATTTTCAGTCAGTGCATTTAAGTTATCTTCAGAATCTCTGCTTTCCCTAGATATGTTGACATTTAATTCATCACCTGTTTTATTTGACATATTATGTGTAGTAAAATTTAATTTGTTTATTTGACTATTTGGTGAACAATCCTGATTAAATTCTGAAAATATTGCATAAATTGGTTTATGATATGAATAATATGTTTCATAGACTCCTACGATTAAATTTTGAAAATTAGAAAATATAACATCAATTTGTGTATGTGAAGAAGTCGTGACTGTTTCTTTGGGTAATTTTGAAGTTAAATTGTAGTTACAAAATAAATTTTGAAGAAAATTGTCTTGCACTAGGACATCGAAATTGAAATCACCCAAAACTAGATATTTATTCAAATTACTATTCAAATTAATTTTGTACCATAATTTGTAAAAATTTAATGCAAACATAGAATTAGGTACACCGGGAGATTTGTAACCTGTAATGATGTGAACGCCCAAAAAATTGAATGAAATTAACTCCACGTGACAATTATTACTTATATCATAAATATGTTCGACCGGTGTAATAAATGGTAAATTAGTTTTTTTTATGAAACATGTTATTCCTCTTGTAGTATTATTAATTATATCGGAACGAAATAGGATATTAAATGAATTTATACTTATTTCATGGTGAGGTTTAGTAAGAGTTTCAGATAAAATTATTATGTCACCATAAGAAAACCATTCATCGCATATTAAATTATTAATTTTTTTTTTAAAGAATTAACATTTTGATATATGACTTTTATTCCTGTTGCTTGTAAAAGAATATCGGATTCAAATTTTAATTGTTTATCAGTTCGAAGTCTATTTAATTCAATTTTTACAGAATCATTTTTATTTGAGGACGCGTAATGAAATTTACCTAATATATATAATCCACTTAACGACGTGACTCTACTTAATGCGACATATAATACAGATTTAGTTACTCTTTTTAATTTTGAAAAATCAATGCAAACGGTTTTATAAGTTTGGCCTTGCGATTTGTGAATGGTAATCCCCTCCGCTGGAATAATGGGTAGTTGCTTTCTTATTATTTGATATTGCAATTTATAGGAGAGGTTCAGTGTGACGGTATGAATTGAAATGGGTATTAAATTTTCAGGTACATTGTGTGACGTAATATAGTTTATATCCTTTAATTTAGCCTTTTTACCTACATTATTTGAATTGAAATCTAACCAAACTTTAACTGGTTCTGATGTATTAGATTTAAAGTTTATAAATTTTAATGTACCACATGCACCGTTGACCAATCCATCTTCTACGTCAATGTTGCACGTGATCATATATTTTATGCCAATTTTTAAACGAACAATATGAGGCAACCCATTTACTTCCGAGAGTTTCTTATTTTTTATTGATTTTAGCACGGATGATTTAGTGCGTTCGCTTACTTTTCCAATAATTGCATCTTTCGCTTCAGATATATATTCTTGCCCCACGTGTTTATTTATTTTTTCAAAATTAAAAGCGTCAACGTGTCTATTTTCCAAAAATAACCTAATCGCATCTTCAGGCACCTCATCTTCTAAAACCTCTCTAGATTTAAAAAGATTTATGTCTCGGGTTTGCATTTCACCAGAAGCCAGATTATTTAATGCTGTAATAAAAGTTAATTCATCTCTTTGTCTCATTATTTCAGTTAACTCAAAAAATTGAAATGCACTCCATAAAGGATTAATATCAAAAAATAGCCCCATTTGGTTCGAATTGGAAAATTTAAAAATTTGAGAGTCCATAACAGGGGGTAATTGGTTCAAATCTCCCACACAAAGTATAGAAATGCCGCCAAAAGGTTCGTTAACACCGATGATTTGTCGCAAGCGAGTATCGACACGACTGAACATGTTAGAACCGACCATTGATATTTCGTCAATTATGAGTAATTTGATATTAAATAATTTTTCTCTTATACTGTTGGCTAAGTCACTAGATAATTCCGGCATTTGTCCCCCGAATTGTACAACAGGCAAAGCAAATGCTGTATGCAAAGTTACCCCATTAATTAAAAATGCAGCTTTGCCGGACGGAGCGCATAACAGAACCACGATTTTACCCTTAGACCCACCCGGAATATTATCATAATAATTAGAAACAATTTGGTAAATTATATTAATTACAGTACTTTTGCCCACCCCAGCAGATCCCGCAAGATATATTTTAAATGGCTCCGTTTTAATTTTTACCCAGTTCAAAATATACATAACAAATTTTCTTTGTGAGGCATTTAACTTTTGCATTGCAGTGAACATTTCGTTTTCTATAATCCGTGTGGGAAATGTATACCTAGATGGTAAAACATTTTTTGGTATATCGCTACCTCCCTGTTGAAGTATGTCTATTTCCTGTTCTAATGGTACTTTATCTAAAACATATTCATTAATTTCTTCCTCATTTAACAAATCCTTCTGAACTCTCTCTAAAGCTGAATCTAAAATTTCATCGCCCACAATTGAAGTATTTTTTCTGTTTAATTCTATTGTAAGAAAATTGTCCCGATATTTAATTTCTGAATTTACGTTTTCTATTTCAGTTTCTTCATTTCGCCAAGGTAAAAATAGTAAAACCTGTTCTCTATAATAATTAATTGGATCCTGCATTAGATTGTACCGCCTATATCGAATCACTGCTGACAATTTTCTGACTTTATACTCATTCTTATCACATTCATCCATATCATCGTTCTCCTCTATGGCCTGTTTGGGAATCTTGGAATAATTGGATGCAAATTCTGCCAGACATATATTTTCTAAATTGTCTTTTCTCTTGCTATATTTACTTATTATATCTGACATATATATATCTGTAGAATCTAGGTGCAATTTTTTTAAATCTGAGTTGGTTTTAAGCATTCTGACTCTTTCATCTGATGGACCTGTATTGATAAATATGCACCGTCTGCTCATTTTTGATAGAGGTAAAGAAAGAACATGATAAGATGCTTCTTGAGCGGACATTAAATTGCTATTGATGAATGCGTTTGCGATATTTTTGAATTTATCTTTTATAGACCTATTTCCGTTTTCAATATCAGATGCAGCATCTCGTAATATTTTTGAAAGTCCGGCATCTACCTTGGCTACATAATTAATGATATAAGAAGCCAGACCATATTCTTCGGATATAAATTGAAGATCCATGTTCGACTCAAATAAATGCAAAATTTTTAAATTATAACAATTTGTACCCACCTCAGAACTACTTCTTTTCAAAAATGTCTGTGTTCGTTTTAACATACTCCTTATACTCAAAATGTAAATTTCTTCTGTTATATTTAATTTTATCAAGATTTCTGAAAATGGTACTGCCTGTTGATTTTGATAAAAACTTAACATGAGGTTGTGAATTTTTACAAAATTTTGTTTTAAATTTTCATTATTTTCATCGTCTGCGAGTGGCTCCAAGATCATGGTCCGCGGCATTGCAGGCAGAGGGAAGTTGAACCTGCACTTTTTTTTATGTTGATTTTTATAACATGTATGACTGTGAGTATGCCTCTGTAATGAAATATATGGATCGGTGGAAACATATTTGCAAGTAATAAATGAGTCTATGAAGGTGATACATTCCTGAATAGAGTGTGCGTTGCTGATGTTGTAAGTCGGAGGATCTTTCAACCATAGAAAAATATGTGAGTGTGGGCTTCCACGGAGCTGAAACTCGATACGACTGAAACTATCTACAACAATGTGATTTTGAAAAACACTATTTGATTTTTTAAATAGCAACATGATTTTATTGACTTTGTAATCGAAATATCGAGCACACGTTATGGGATCACTTTTGATCAAATGGGACTTTTCATAATCAGTGAGGTTGTAAGCCTCCTCGATAGAAATGTTTTTTCCAGAATTTAATTTTACTAATGATTTAATCAATTCAGGCCAGATCTTTTCACCTGCAGACAGTGTTAAAAATAATGTCGGTTTCCCAAGTTGCCTGATTAAGGCTAACAGTTCTTTTTTTTTGAGTTCCCAAAAACTAGGTGATGAGCGAACATGTCTCAAAATTTTATATCCTGCATCAAATTGTATCAAATTATTTAAAAATTCTGTATTTAAAATATTTCCTGCAGAAACAGTACTGATATTTTTATTTTTTCTCAAACAAATATTAACTATGTCGAGGCAGGATTTCTCGAGTTTCTTTTTGGCCATATATAATAAACGAGTTGGTACGCAAGACCTACGGTCTGTTCTCCTGGCTTCAGATTTGGCTCTGTCACTGTAACTAATTTTTGAATCAGACATATTGAAAGCGTGTCCCCCAAATATTGTAGGAAAACACAATTCGTCGATGTCTGAAATGAGATGCCACGGAACAGGTGTTTTACCCTGTCCGGGAGCTGTGACTTTAATTTGATTTGCATTATGAACAAGTGGAACATTTCTATCAACAACCAATACTTCTTCGTCGATTTCCACATTAACATTAACATTATCATTATTAATACTTTCAGAGAGCACTATTTGGTTATCAAAATCAACCTCATCTACCACAAAATCTAAACTTTCATCATACACATTTTCATACCGCTCAAAATATTTTGCATCTACTTTTATTTCATGTTTTTGGTACAAAGGAGTAGAAATAAGATGTTTTAAAGCGTCACACACCACAGCTGGACGAATAGTTTCAAACATATAGTCGGTTGAATGGTCTACATGCCGTTTTAATTTTAATTGGATCGTCGCCATATTGTCAAATTTCCGGGGCAATACTTCTAAAATTTCATTTACTTCTATAGGTATATTGACTACACTGCCTTTTTGGCCAAGTTGTGCATTAATCAAAAAAGATTTTAATGGACGAATTTGCATAAAATTGATGTACGGTGAAACCATTCGTTCTTCTAGGGGTGATAATTTCTTCAAACATTCTGGTATGGTTACAAATTTTAATCCGTTACTGGTGGCTAATTTTGGAATTCTATTTTTTATGATTGATTTTTTACATGTTTTACAAACAAAATTCGAAACTATATTATAAACCTTTTGATGAAAGAAATCAAATTTTTTTAAAGTCTCAGAATCAAAGAAATCCACAGAATGTTTAAAGAACAATCCCTCACAACAAAAACATGAGAGTTCTGGAGTAGATGCTCTGTCCTTTATAAATGAAAGTTCTACTTTGGAATCTAAGGATTTTGACAGTAATAAATTATTATATAAATTTTCTCTGTATTTAAACCATTCAATATTTCGTTTATTCGTCTTCTTTTTACTAATTTCACTTCTTTTCCTTTCAACATATTCGAGTTGTTGAATTTTTTCTAGTTTCTTATAGTGTTCATCAGATCTATATACTTTCATTTTTTCAATATTCCTCTGTTTTTCACGTCGCTTATACTCCGCATTTCTTCTTAACCTTTCATTTCTTTTCACATTTTTATCATATTCAATTAAAGAATAATCCATATTCTTTCGTATAATTTTCATTCTTTCTATCTGACGTTTTTTGAATACAATATTTGTACTCAAACTTTTCCATCGCTGAATATTTTTCAAATTCTCTATTGCCCTATACTTAGTATTCTTTCGCACAACTTTCATTCTTTCTACATGACGTTTTCTAAATTCGTCGCTTTCATTCAAACTTTTTCTTCGCTTAGTATCTTTCAAATTCTCTATTGCCCTATACTTAGTATTCTTTCGCACAACTTTCATTCTTTCTACATGACGTTTTCTAAATTCGTCACTTTCATTCAAACTTTTCCATCGCTGATTATTTTTCAAATTCTCTATTGCCCTATACTTAGTATTCTTTCGCACAACTTTCATTCTTTCTACATGACGTTTTCTAAATTCGTCACTTTCATTCAAACTTTTCCATCGCTGAATATTTTTCAAATTCTCTATTGCCCTATACTTAGTATTCTTTCGCACAACTTTCATTCTTTCTGCATGACGTTTTCTAAATTCGTCAATTTTGTTCAAATTATTCCATCGTTTCAAGTTTTGTGCATTCTCAATTTCCCTGTATTTGTTATTTTTTCGTATGGCTTGTACTCTTTTTGCCTCACGCTTATTAATTTCTTTATTATTGTTCAAACGATTTTTAATTTTTCTTAGTAACTTTTTCTTGTCAGTTTCATTTTTCTTAAATTCAAGATTCTTTCTTACAGTACGCATTCTTTCAGTGTTTTTGGTTATTGTTTTTTTTTGTTAAGTTCATTTTCGCTAGGCATATCTTTTTTTGTAACATTCCTTGTAATAACATTGGTCTGAGATTGTAATGTTCTATCATTATTAGCTATGTCTCTTTCCTCTTCATTCAATGATTCAATCTTTTTATCAAGCTTTTCTTTCAAAATTCTTATTTTCTTTTTTTGTTCACGTGACTGCTTTTTAACCTTCATTTTGTATTACAAAACAGACGTTTTCGCTGGATAAGTATATTTAAAAAGCAAATGATTAACAGTATACAAAATATAAATAAATAATATATGGTATTAAAGAAAAATGAGTTAGTTCAATAATTGTCAGTATGGTACAAATCAGACACAAATATAAAACTATTCAAATAATAAAAAAATAAATGATAAAATACATAAAATGAGTGATTATAATGAAAGATGAAGTTTCCCGAAAATAATTTAATGATTAGGCAGCGTATTACACAATTCTTAAGCAAAATTATCAATAAAAACCTGGAAAAATAAGAATCACAGCCAACTGTCATTAAGTTACTTTTTGGAGGGAAAGTGGTAAACCACAGATCACAATAAGTACATACCAAAAGTGACGCATTTCTATGAATAAAACATAAATGTTGCCATAGACGTAATATTTTGGACTGATAACTGATAATTATTACTAGACTATATAGGCCGTTTCCACGCTCGCCTTGGCTCGGCGAGACGTCTCGAGCTCCAACGTGTAAATAGGGTGTTCGGATAGGCTCGCGTGGTCTCGCCCGGGCTCGCGCCCGATCAGATCGAGTGTCAGTATTTTGGCACGAGTCAAAGGGGATTTGCGGCAGACGTTTGCGAGTCATTTACACGTTGGCCCTGACATTAGTATCGTTTGAGCTCTGGCGCTGGAAAGCGGTGTCAGAATTTTTATATTATAATATCAACGATTACTTCGTATTTTACATCTGTAATTTAAATATTCCAAATTATATTTATGACTAGCTTTTATGTCCCGCCGTTGGCCAAGAATGTAAAATTGAGAAGGAATAAGCAATCGTTTTTATAATATTGTCACCCAATTATTTTGCAATATCGGACTACGAAAAGTGGTTTGAAATTTGATTGAGTTTAAGCATTGTAAAATGTTCAAGTGATGGCCACAACCCATTCTTTTTTATATATTGCAATAAAGTGCTATATACTATTTCTGCACGCATGGACAATGCGAAATGGTTTTAAATATGACTGTTTATCAACTTTGTAAAGAGATTGGTTTGGCCACAACCCCCATTTTTAAATATTATCATCGAAAACAAATTGTAATATGTACCTATAAAAAAAAATTTAGTAATTTTGGATGTTGGAATGTGGTTAAAATTTGATTAAATAATGCGTACTGAAAAGATCTAGTGTTGGTCACATCCCATTCGTTTTTATATTTTTTCATCAAGTGTGCATTATATTTTTGCACAATTAGACTGATAGACTTAAAATTGACACAAAAGTCTACATTAACGAAGAAGAAGAAGACTTAAACTATAGTAAATTTAAATATAAACGTTGTGAAGAGTTCAGTAATGGCCAAAACCCCCATTCTTTAAATATCGTCAACGAAATCAAATATGAAAGTGTTGAAAATTATTCAAAATAGGATGATATAAATTGTTAAAATTTGATTAAACAAAAGTATTAAAAAGATTTTAGTGCAGATTACACCGTCACATCCCATTCGTTTTTACATATGTATTTTCATCAAGTATATTGTTAATGATATTTCTGCACAAAAGACCAGTAGACTTAAAACTAACCCAAAAGTCTAAATAAAAAAGAGAAGAATAAGTAGGCCCTTCAGTACCTCCCGTCCCTTCAGGACCTTTTATACCTCCCGTCCCTTCAGGCCCTTTAGTGCATCCCTTCCCTTCATTACATCCCATCCCTTCAGTCGGTTAAGAAAAGTTTAAATCCAGAAACCATCCTGGAAGAAACGCGAAGAGATGAAAGGACCTTCTTTTCCCAGGATACTCCACCTTCAAAGGTAAAATGACTAAATACACGAAGAAGAAGAAGAAAAAAGTTTAAATCCAGATACCTGCGAAGATATGGAAGGAAAATTGGATGAAGAAGAAAAAAGTCTATATCCAAAAACCGTCTTGGAAGACTTGTGAAGAGTTGGAAGGACAGTTGGACCTTCTTCTCCCAGGATACTCCAACTTCAAGGTAAAATGACCAAATACACGACGAAGAAGAAGAAAGTTTTAATCCAGAAACCTGCGAAGAGATGGAAGGAAAATTGGACCTTCATCTCCCAAGATAGTCCACCTTCATAGGTAAAATAACCAAATACACGATGAAGAAGAAGAAGAAAAAAGTTAAAATCACAAACCGTCCTGGAAGACCTGCGAAGAGATGGAGGGACAGTCGGACCTTCTTTTCCCAGGATACTCCCCCTTCATAGGTTAAATGACCAAATACACGAAGAAGAAGAAGAATAAGAAAAAAGTTTAAATCCAGAAACCATCCCGGGCACACGCTCGACAATTCACCAAAGTTTTATTGTAATCAGACAAACGGTTTAGGAGCACATCGCATACAATTTTCTGATAGGAAATCAGTATATTGTTGTGTGATTTGTAAGTAAATAGTAATAGGTAGGTACCTACCTACAACAATGTTCTAAATAAATTCGATTCATTACAAATTTTATTTGAATATCAGAATCTTTCCGTTACCATAGTAACCATTCCAATATTAATATCAAATGGGCTCGATACATTTTTTTGATATGTAGATAGGTACCTACATTGGTTTTTTCGAAGCCACAAAAACGAAAATTGTCCGAAATATCAAATATTATTTACAAATTATGCAATTTTATTATGCCTATATCTTTACTAATAATTAACAGACTTTTACAATATATGTCTTAAAACTTGCTATAAAGTCTTGTGTTTCATTTTATTATTTCATAATCACATTTATTTCAAAGGTATATTATTTTAAAGAACATATTCATTCGGTAGGAAAATTAAATATCGTATGAAAAGATATTAAAATGGCGGGGTTATATGTACATTTGTACAAAACGCTTACTTTAAAAATAAGTTAAACATTATAATTAGACAAAATATTCACCATGTTTTTCACTTAAAAGCTAAGTTATACTTGAAAATATATTTTTTTCGTGTAAATACGTACTTCTAACTTTTAAATAACAGATATTTGCATGCAAAATGTACACTTTTTTGACAGATATGACTTGGAAAATTTTGTATGAAAATAATAATTATTGAAATATCTTTAAAATTCAGCATTTTAATCGCATTATTTTTAGCGTGACACTGCATCAGGTATACTGGTACACGTTCGCACATAAATTAGATTTTTAGATGCTCTTGGTTTTTCAAAAGGTTTGAGACAAACACACACACACACACACACACACACACACACACACACATACACACACACACTAACATATTGATTGCTTTATTACTTTAGATTATAGTTTATCTGATTATGAATTGTTTAGGATTAAATATATTAAGATTTGAAAACATTCCTTTAAATATTTGTATATTTATTTCATAGAATTATAATATACTATAATTCTATGATTTATTTATATGTTTTATAATAAAATATATTTATTTAAAAAAGTTATTTTATTTATTTATTAATATACCATATGCATAAAATTAATATCAAATTTAAACATTTATGGAAAAATTAAATAAAATAGTAAGTACATACATACTGGTTGTATATACTATTTTACTTAGTTATATGTGTGTATGTATGAATGTATGCATGCACCTATGTATGTATGTATGCATGCATGCATGTATGTATGTACGCATGCATGCATGTATGTATGTACGCATGCATGTATGTATGTATATATAGGTTTGTCAAATTAGTATAGGTATAGGCATACAATTAGAATAACCCAGCCCTAAAAATGAACAACTGGTACAACGAAGTAAATAAATAAGGTATAAATTAATTTAAACTAGAAACTAATAGATTAGATAATTGATGATTAAAATATTTTTTTTATATTTTGATATGTAATTCTTATAGATATGTTAAATAATAATCATTGAAAAATGTCAATTATTTGATTAATAACATGTACATGTAGAGATAATTGAAAAAATCCTATATTATAATAAAAATACATAAGGCCAAAAGTTATGGCCGACATAACCTCAACGTCCGTCATGTTTGCCGCTTCAAAGCATATTGACGGGCTCGCGAGCATATAAATTATAGTATCCGAACTGTTGACTTTTAAGCCGTTTACACGCTCGCCGAAACGTTCGCCGCGCCTATACCAACATAATATGTAAATTCACTTTTCTATGACCAACATATGAACATATGATCTGGCTTTAGAAAACGCTCATTTTATGATTTTATCAATGTCGGAAGAGCTGTCAAAGTTGACATTAAACGTGAAAATTTTCGACACAAATAATAATAATAAGTATCAAGTACTTAAATAATATGTTGAGAAAACTAATTTACTTGAAAAATGTGATCAAATGCGAATAAATAGATGGGTCGATGGCAGAGCGGTTAGCGCGCTGGGTTAGTAATCCAGTGGTTGCGAGTTCGAATCCTGCCTCGACCGATTTCGTTCACCTATAGCACAAGCATTTATTTGCTTATTTTAAGGAACGTAGGAAGATGTATATGTACTTGTTTAACAAGGACATATTCATTTAAAAAAAAAAAAAATAGTACCCAATCTTTTTCCTAACCTCAAATGGCAAAGGTGTTTATAAAATTATTCCTGCAACCAATTTCCATTCAATTTATATCGTTAAAGACTTACTAAATCTAACAAAAAAATAACGGGAATGGAGGTTTACATACACATCATACTAATATTTCGTTGTCGTATTTTATTACATCCCGTATAATATTCAGTTAGGTTTAGTGTTTAATGATAATTGTGACTCGCGTGAGCGAGTTGCTTTAATATAATGAATCAACTTTTCCAAAAGCAATGCTGACTGTGGTAGTTCTCTACTTCCACCACCACCCACTCTGCATATGGGGACTGTAAACGACCCCATTACAGAATGCTAAATGAGCGACAAAAAAATGCATAGCACAAAAAGTAGGTCATGGATCCCTCTAGCCATAACTATGACAGAACTTCTTGAAGGCTTTAAAATTGTTCTTTGAGATCACAAAATCTGCATGACCAATTGGACTTTGAAGAGACAAAGGACAGCAACGAGGAGCTCCGATCTATAAGAGGACACCATTGGGTGGCAACAATCCCACAGGATATGTTCCGAAGTTTTGTCCGGGTATTGACAGAACTGACATGAGGCGATTGTGGTAGTTAAAATCTACTTATCTAGGCCTTGTTGTACTTTTAGTTATTTACAATAAAAGAAAATGCGTTTTTGGTGTAATTTTAATCGTTTTCACAATAGCTATACTCTGGCAAAGTATTGAATATGTAACATCTTCCATTAAGCTTAGAAAAAAAATTAACTGCGTAATAAAATGTATTTTACATAGAGTGTCAAAGTTTGCTTTTGCTCTCCTGTAAAATTTATTTTTTACAGATTCGCTAGTTTGCCATAGAAGGGACGAAATTAAAATTTAAAAAACTCACACAATAAAATAAAGATGTAAGTAAACACACTGTTCTTTGAGATGGGTGGTGGCAGAGCGGTTAGCGCGCTGGTTTAGTAATCCAGTCAAGTGGTCGCTAGTTCAATATAAAGTAGTTGATTACCTACTAGATATTATTTAGATGGGTGGTGGCAGAGCGGTTAGCGCGCTGGTTTAGTAATCCAGTCAAGTGGTCGCTAGTTCAATATAAAGTAGTTGATTACCTACTAGATATTATTTAGATGGGTGGTGGCAGAGCGGTTAGCGCGCTGGTTTAGTAATTCAGTCAAGTGGTCGCTAGTTCAATATAAAGTAGTTGATTACCTACTAGATATTATTTAGATGGGTGGTGGCAGAGCGGTTAGCGCGCTGATTTAGTAATCCAGTCAAGTGGTCGCTAGTTCAATATAAAGTAGTTGATTACCTACTAGATATTATTTAGATGGGTGGTGGCAGAGCGGTTAGCGCGCTGGTTTAGTAATCCAATGGTTGCGAGTTCGAATCCTGCCACGACCGATTTCGTTCACCTATAACACAAGCATTTATGCTTAATTTAGGGAATGCATGAGGATGTATATGTACTTGTTACTACAAGGATATATTTATTCTTTTAAAAAAAAATGTTATTCGAACCTTTGATTGAATATTTAATATCCGACTGTTTTTTGGAAGAATAATATTTCAAAATGCTGTAAGTAGCAGAATCTTTTTTTCAACATGGAATGTCAATGGCAAAGTTTCAGATCGACATTCGACATTGCAGTTTGATGAAAGTCCAATGAACAACGGCGGATGTACATTATCTGAAAACTGAGTATTCATAAAATTCTTAAATGCCATTTCAACAATAACAATTAGGATGCAACATGTGCAAAATTTCAGAAAATTTATTATAAAAACATATTTTTATAAGGAAAAGACCATGAAGGTATTAAGTAATATGAAAGACACATATTTTTTTCTTCATTGTGTTCTTCTGTAAAATTACATTTTTGCAGATCCGACATTGTTACTAGTGCATAGTGAGTTTTGCATTAGTGAATCCATTTTTATAACAACCAACTTAATATTTAAAATTTATATTTACCTTAATATAAAGTTGGTTTTTAATCTAAATTTCTTTAAAGTCTCTTATATGAAGTTATTAGATAACATAAAAATAATATTGAGAATAAAAGTACTTTTATCACAAAATGATTTATTATTCCTTCCTATCATACCTTCATGATTTAAACTAATAAAATAAATTATTTTATGTTTGGGTTTGCCGGCCACATAAGAGTGAATGCCAGAAGATAAAGCAGCAAGGTGTCACCGCTGAAGAATCATCTTCAGTGTCACAAAACGAGTATTCCTGCGCGCGTTTAAAGTTTTCTATTTTATCATTAAGAGTCAGGAGCAGTACTGAAAAACAGTTTCTTTCCATATTGTTATGTAATTATGGCGTGACAGAAGTTACTTCTTTTTGCTAATGAGTAATGAGTAAAATATACATAAGTATGCTATTAATATTTTACAAATGTATGATTAAAATTGCTAAAAACAATCTATTATATACAGACTAAATTGTAATAAAAAACATAAAAAAATTCATCCCATAAGCCCTGAACCTACAGCATAGATCTGTGAATGTGAGTAACAAATACTTGACATTAGCAGTCTAGAAAAGTAGCCATTAAATAAATCTCTTTAGTGTCGCATTAACTATATAATACTGTGCGACATTTCATTAAATTTTGTGTATAATTTTAATACCAAGAACCAAACAGTCTAAATAAAACTATTCAATGCATAGGTACTTGGTGAAATACAAGTTGAATAAGGGCCTTTCATATTCAAGATGAAAATACATGTCATGGGATGGTTGGTCTGAAAAAATATAGTTGTTTGAAATATTTTACCCATCGGGAATCATTTGAACACAATAATGATTTTAAATATCAATATTAAGTCTATGGAAGTTGTTTCAAAATCAAATTTTGATGAAAATATTTTGTTATTTTTACAATTATAACAATTTCTATGTAACACTGAGAATCCTTCAATGTAAATTATGTCCTTTTTGTGTTATTCAAAATCAAAAATATAAAATTTTAAGTTTCTGGAGTTCAAGGTCATTTTGAAAATGTTGACATTAAACAAAAGGGGTGCCAGATTTCCTTCAAAATGTTAATGAAAATGAAATAAAACATCATGCAAGATTAAAGTAGATAATGACTGATTAGAACAAGTGGATGAATATTTGTAAATCAGTGGCTTATTTCAGCGTACCTAATAGAAAAGTGGAAAAAGTATTTGAAAGTAGTTACAATTAAGAATCAAGTAAACGGTATATGTGATCCCATCCCATAATATCTAGGGAAGCAAAGTTAGCTATACACAATGTGATCACAATCCCAACCCTGATGTATGCAAGTGAAATCTGAAGATAACAGAATGCATGCATGGAAATGAGGTCTTTCAGACGAATGTGTAATAAGACGATGTATGATCGAATAAATAAAGTAAGCACAAGAAAAGAATGTTAGTTGGAAAAGGACGCCACATGCAAGATAAAAATATAATATATGTCCTTAAGTGGTTCGGCCACATAGAAAGAATGGATGAAGAACAGTTGACAAAAAATTATACATAACTAAAAGATATGGAACAAGAGATAGAGGTTGATCAAAAAAGACTTATTAAAATCACATGAATGGGATTGTGAAAGATGTAAATATCTGAAATGTAAATAGTAGAAGAGTGTGCATGAGACAATGTTTGGATTAAGAGAAGCGAGAAAAGTATATCGCTCGGTTCTCTCTGCCTACTTCAATAAGAACAAGGCATGATGATGTATATGTAAAAAAAACACAAAATATTTATTTGTAACTATTATATTCCTAGAAAATTAACTCTCATATCGTCCGGTTTCTGAAAACTGATAAAATAAACATTTTCCTAATATCCATATAAGATATGGAAAATAATGTAATAATACCTACCTACCATATAATTCTATGAATAATACATAATAAAATTAGATAATACCTACTTTAACATAAACAAAGCAAATTTCACAATAATAATGTTAATACATATGTTAATATATTACCTTCAGTCAGTATATAGTCAAAGTTGTTCCGTATTCAAATTTTCTATGGAAAATTTTCAGCAATTTTATGAAATGAGTTTGTTTAATTATTTTTTTATTTAAATATTTTATTATGAAAAGTTGATATTTCTTTAATGCCATTTTATGAAAGTAATGAGCCTTTTTACCTATTTGAAAATAAAAATTTCAAATTTTAAGTTTCCTGAGCTTGGGGTCACTTTGAAATATTTGACAGTTAAAAAAATTGAGAAGCACTATTCATATATCGTTCAAAATCTAATGGGATCTAATCGAGTATTAGATATACATATTTGCAAAATTTGAATAGAATCGAATGAGTACTTTAGTCTATAATCGATAAAGAAAAATGAACACGCCGTACATAGCACATAGCACAGTGCACATAGCACACACACACAGATACATTGTGATGAAACTTTCAGAATACAATCTCAGCATGATACTAGTTGATAATCTGCAAAAAAAAAAATACCCTTAAAAATTGCGAAATCATAACTCCCCACTATATCACCTTGTGTTAGTGAGGAGTAAAAACTATAAATATTGAAAAAAACATATTATGAAGTATAACCTATGCATAATTTTAAATTCACAAGAATGGCGTTTTTGAAATCACCCACATACCTTCATTCATAACTCAACAATACATTTCAGCAATACCCAGGTTCTAAGAGACTGTTTAATAATAATAATAATAAACACTCCCTTGCACCCTGCGCAAGTGGCGAGTTTATTGCCAAATGGCAATTTCTTCCAACTAACCAGTGTTTCCAGCCCAGAGAAGCAATATTTGTGAGAGAAATGAATTTAAATAAATTTCTCCTCTGCTGGGAATCGAAACCAGGACGCCCGCACAGCAGCCAAACGACTTACTAAACTGTGCCACGGCGGTCGGCTACTGTATCTGTGATCTTTTTGACAATTTCCCTTTTGAATATAGATTCAATAAAAATGTCTTTAAATTGGTCATTAAAGTTCTTCGATTTTCTGTAAAGCGGTATCCTGTAGTTCTTTCCTGTAATCCGTTAGTTCTCAGTGTACACACGGTGTTGTTCATCGAGAATATAAAATTCTCAAAGTTCTGGAAGTTAGTTAAAAATAAATTGCGAAGTTTTAAAATTTAATGAACAGGGTATGAAAACGCAATGATCGAAAAATTTTGATTCTGTAAAAATGCAAACATTTTTAGTCTTAGTAGGTATTTAGAGATTGTGGAAAAAGCTATTGAAACTTAGTTAAATAGAGATATATTATATCGTAACGAATTAAGTTGTTTATAAATCTGCAGGTACATGTTATTCTACTTTGAACATAGATAAAATAATATCTAAAGTCATGAATGAAGGGACAACATTGATGCATGTTAAATAGACTAAGAGAATGGATGATAAAGATATGTTGGTAGGTATATTGAATACAATTTATTTGTAAAAGTAGATATCATGTAATAATAGGTACAATGATCCTAGTAGCAGGCAGAGCTGAACTCTAATAACATTATTTCAATACTGATTGATATTATTTTTACAATCAGGAAAAGTAACGAAAAGTCGGGAAAATAAATGTTTTTATAATAGTTATAGCTGTTTAAAATAGAACAGTTTATTTTATTCAGTTTAGTGTATTGCGTGAGGTTTTTGAAATTTGAATTTGTGAAATACTCTTGTTGTAAAATTAGTTTTAATTAAATCTTTTCATTTTATCATTGTGAATAACTAAAAAAACACGCGGCCTATAAAGTAGATTTTTACTTCAATCGAAACAGAATATGTAAGCTACCAAGTTTTTTTTTACTTTTTTGACTGTTTTATTAATATTCTTGCTTTAAAAAAAACCTCCAAATTTTACAAACAAGAGCATTAAGAAAGTCCCTCAGTGTGTAGTAAAATATTGTAGATAACCTAATATGTAATAATAAATATTGTATATAACCCTATATGTATGTATTTTTTTTTGTTTTTTTTTATTATTATTTCAATTTGTGTTTATTTATGTGCTTTAATGTAATTATGTATCATATAAATTTTATAAATAGCCATTAAATTATATCTCTAACAACAGCCCCAGAACAGGTAATGCCTAGTGGGCCGTTGTTGATCACCTAACATGAATATGCTGTATTGTGATATAATAAATAAATAAATAAAATAAATAAATGTGATATAAAACATTTTTTCGCGAAGAAAAGGTAAAATTTAGACTATTATAATATTAAAACACTCGGCCGGTTGATTTTCATGTTCTCTTTCGAATGATGTAAAAATCTACTTCATAGGCCTTGTAGTTTTTTAGTTAATTACAATAAAAAAATAATAAAGTGTCTTACTAAAACTAATTTTACAAGAAAAGTATTAAACAAATCTAAATTAAAAAAGAAAACTCATGCAATAGAATAAAGATGAAAATACAAACTGTTCTTTATTTCAAAGACGTATCTTTTAATGGTACTGGGGAAATTATTTTCAAAATATACTATATAGCCTACTATAGCCTTTGATTTCCATTGCATTGATTGATTCGGTTGGAAGTATTCGTCGTATGGAAATAATCTTTCAATTTTCATTTGTTTATGTGTAAATTATTTTAATAATAGGTATACCTAATTATATTTTGTATTACTTGAGTTCGTTCCTGTATTATACACAATGAGATTACTAGGAAAAAACATTGATAGGTATCTCATTAAAAGGCATAATTGGTGAACGTTGCGCAAGCGCATAAAGTGATCACGTAAACCAGCCAATGACAGGTCGTAAGCCCTGTAGGTGCCTTGATTTCCCGGTTCTCCTACAATAAATATTCCAACTTCGTCTCGATTGAGATAATTAAAAAAAATCTGTTAAAAAATATCTTTGACTCCCGACAGGGAAAAAAATCCAATGTTTGCGCGTATGCAATAATAAAAATATTCGATATTAATTGACGTTCAAACTAAGAAATATTGAATCCCTACGATTGAATAATGGCGTCCGTCTATTCATATCGCTGCACGAATGACATCTTTATTATTATAATTTATCTTTTTTTCTCATTACCGCATCGGCGCAGTAGTATATTCTAAGAAGCATTGTTTGATTCGAACAGGTGATTCCATTGCAATATCTCGGATGCCTATGCGTCGATTAGATTGTTTTTTTTTACACTCATTGCGACGTTTAAATTGATGTTTTTTAAACATTTCTCGTTATTGAGAATGAAATTGATTTATGATAACAGTTTTTAAATGCGAGTATTGTTTTATAATTTGAAACACATTATTTGTTAAAGGAATAATTTAAAAAATATGTTTTATCGTAGGTATAATTTAAATAAAAATTTAATTACAGTTAAAGTCTCGTAAAGAATGGCATGACCATGTAAACGTATGAAATATTATATAAGTAGCTTGGATAATTGGCAAACATTTTACGACCGCCTTGGCGAAATGGTTAGTCGTTTGACTTCTGTGTTGGGGTCCTAAGTTCGATTTCCAGGAGGGGAGATTTTTATTTAAAATTACATATTTCTCGCGCATATAACTAGCAGTAGCGGAATAGCTTATAGAACCCGAAAACCTTGGCAATAACAAGTTTCCACATTCTGGAACCAAATGATAATGAATGTATCTAAAATCCAGTAAAAAAACTATATTTCCATTGTAATTGAATAATTCGCCATTGACAAAAGTTTTCTTCTGTTCAAGTCACCGTCGGGGAGCCTGGTGGGGGAGTTAGCATATGTATGTATGTAGATAATATATACCTACTTATTTATTTCATTAAATATTATGAAATATCTCAATAAACTTCAGAATATACATATGTATCAGATTAATCTTTGGGTTGAAAAAATTTGATCACATATCATCTTACCGCAATCTTTGTTGGCCCAAGATACGCCAGCAGCGCAATATACACATTATGTCATTATTGTACAATAGTCTCTCGAATCCCAACCTGCCACAGTACCTCAAAAGCAAATTCACTTATTTATCCAATCATGGACTTCCACTCCGATCTGCTGAACGTACAACACTATCCATCCCTAACCATAATACAGAATTTCTCAGCTCTTCGTTCGAAGTACAATCAGCAAGATCATGGAAATAGCCTTAGTCCGGATATTGCGTCGTCTAACTCACTTAGTATTTCAAGAAAAAACTAAAGAAGGAATATTTATCCCTGAACACCTGATCCCGATTTCCTCTCATTGTCCTTACCATATCCTGTTTTTTGCTATGAATCATATTATTTTGTATTAATAGTAGGTGCTTTAGTGTTATATATATTTTCTTTGATTTATTTTACTCTTATTCTTTTGTTGTTGAACATACACACTTTTGTCATACTTTGGTTGGATGGAAGAAATTGCCAAATGGCAATAAGCCCGCCAGTGTACAGTATATTTGTTTATATTATGTACAGAAAGATGAATTAATAAATAAATAATAGACTAAGTATTGCCAGATTCATGCGAAAAATAAAAAAAAACGGTAAATAAATTCTCCCGAGTGTAAAAAAACTATCGTCTATTATTATGAATTTTCGGGTCCATGGCCGACCTCTACATATGTATGTGAGATTAAAAGATTAATATTTATGGAAGCTGTTACACCCAAGAACACGATTGAGGTCCAGTCTGTGTCTTCTATAAATCGCACAGCATAAATCATCTTCTAAATCTATTCCATACTTCATTTGGGATTTATAATTACTTCTCTATAGATTGTTTTTTACATCGCTAGTCATCGAAATTATTTCGATCGTGGAAACCGGCAGCAAGCATAGTCAATTTTTTTGATAATTAAACATCCCAATTGTTTGGAGAAACAAGAGTATTATTTATTTGTTTGTTTGTAACTTTAGAATACATATTTTGTAGGTACACGACCTTTTTGCCAAACCCCAATTTCTTCCAACTATTCAGCATTAATGTTAAATATACAATACAGTATGCATTACACTATGTCAAAATAGTAATCACATGAAAAAATAAACAAAGATTACAGAAGCTATGAACAGTTCATAGCGATGATAGTAAAACAGAAGGATATGGTTGGTTGGAAAAAATTACCTAGTGGCAATAAGTCCACCAGTGTGCAATATATTTGTTCATATTAAGTAAAATAAATAAATAAATAAATAAATAAATAGGTAAATAAATAAATGAATAAATAAATAAATAATTAAATAAAAAAATAAAATAAATAAATAAATAATAAGTAAATAAATAAATAAATAATTTAATAAATAAATAATAAGTAAATAAATTAATAAATAATGAAATAAATTAACAAATAAATAAATAAACAAATAAATAAATAAACAAATAAATAAATAAACAAATAAATAAATTAACAAATAAATAAATAAACAAATAAATAAATAAATAAAACAATTAATTCATTAATTAATAAATAAAATAATAAATAAACTAACTAATAAATAAATAAATAAAAAATAAATAAATAAGTCAATAAATTAATTAATAAAAATATAGAAGTATGTTGATAAAAAGAAAACCAAAAAAAAAATATCATGACCTTACCAATTAAAAATATTGCTTAAAAATACATTTTTGTTATGTCAAAACTGGATTAATGTATTGATAAGGGAACTCAATAAGAAGGCATAAATGGTGAACGTTGCGCAACCGCATAAAGCGCACAGGTTGTAAGCCATGTAGGTGCCTTGAGTTTTTTTATAATATTTAATATATTTCAACATCGTCTCTATTGAGATGTTAAAAATATTGTCAAAAAATATTTGAAAAAAAATCGACTGGTGCTGTTTCAACACAGCATCATTATTCAAAACAGTGAAATTATTTACATGGCAATATTTTATTTTCAAATAAATTTTCATAAACGACATCTGTGCGAACGAAAACAAAACAAAATCGATTAGCCGGCTGTCTCAGGTGGGTCTTGGATTCTACATATGTAACTAATATGTTACGTGATTCAGAAAAGGTATAACTCTATATCAGGGTTGCCAGAATGACAGTTTGCCAATCATGTTGTGTTATTGAAAAAAAAAGGTCCTGATAATCATTAAATGGGGATTATCGAGTTTTAGATGACCTTTCACCAAACGGATGCATCTTCTTTTCGAATCTGCACATACGCCAGACAACATACAGGTGTTGGTGTACATTTTCCTTCGGGTGGTGTATAAACGACTCCAAAGTCTCTGAAAGTCCCTGAAAGCTGTAAAAAAATAATTATAAATTCATTTGAATAAACAACTTCAAGATCGTGAGAGCATTTTGAAATTTTGTTATGACTCAGCTTACAATAGTCACGTTTTTTTTAAATTCCGAATCCTTTAGTGGTATATTTTAAGGGGGGGACTACTGCCAACGTACCTATTTTTCAATTTGATATACCATCATTATTTCTTATCAAATTGTTCTGAAAAAATAATTTAGTTAGTTTGGGTATTAATAAAGAAAAATAAATCTTTTATTTTTGATAATGTTCTGTATAAATTCTTGTAGAAAAATTATGGCATACCCCGATTTTCAACGTTCATCTTATTTTTTTAATAAAATATAAGGCGTAGTTCAACATATTTTTTTTTAATTAAAGAAGACAAAAATATCTAGAAAAATATGATGTGACGTTGCATTTATGCTTCAGGTTTAGTAAATAAACTTAAAAAACATTTATTTTCTATTCAGCGTCATTGCGAAATAAAAGTTTTTTTGGTTTATTAACTTAACCTGATGCATTAATGCAACGTTACATCGTATTTTTCCAGATATTTTAATCTTCTTTAATTTATAAAAAAATATAATGTTCTATACCTTATAGTTTTTTAGAAATTTATGATAAATGTCAAAAATCGGGGTATGCTTATTATTTTCCTACAAGAATATATACAGAACTTAAATAAAAGTTAAGGTATATTTTTCTTTATTAATATCCAAACTAATTAGGTTATTTTTTTCAAAATAATTCGTTTTGTAGTAATGATGCAAATTCAAATTGAAAAAATAGGTACGTTGGCAGCAGTCATCTTTTTAAAATGAATCGTTGTTCAATTCGATGTTTCTTATTTAATTTTTACTCTTGAATTATTGATATTTTTTTTTTTCGGCAAATATTGTCATCGGAAGCAAGTAGGTATGCAGTCATCAAGATAACGGATTACGGGAAGTGATCAAGTGATTTGTAATTTAATAACTAATTGATATATTTTTTTATTGGACGAGAACGAGAGGTAAACGGTTTGAAGTTCCAGTTTTTGCTGCATACCATCATATTCCATCTTTATACTATCCCAGAAATAAATTTAATATATATTCATGTAGATCTTGGGTCCACTTAGATGAATACCGGGATAACTTAGTCATGTATCTACTATTCGAGACATTAACCGGTTCACCGAGATGGCTGACAGCCCTAATTCTGTATTTATGTATGTTCACCTATTAATAATGCCACACGCAGCGATGTTATAAATAAAAAAGATTGAATATGCTAATTAAGAAGATTGTCCAATTAAAATAATGTTAGCACGCCCCTGCCCCTGAGTGGACAATAGACAGACAATATTATACTATCTACCTGTAAGAATTTTGACTCTATTTGCTATATTTAGTTTGTTTTTTGACAATTGTTGGTAGAACTTATTGAATCCACGAATGAGAATATTATATTCTATTCACATTCGTCGATTGTTCTTCTTGCACTATGGTGCCGAGATTGCTAATCTAGAGGGCTCCATGAGCTACTTTTCGTGCTACTCATTTTTTAACGCTCACTTAACGTTCTGCGAAGACGCCGATTACAGTCCTTATATTATTCAGAGCGGGTTGTGGTGGCAGTTACGAAGAACTCATTAAAATGTATTTAATTATATTATTATTAATTATATTTAATGATAATCGACTACATATATTTTTTTAACTCATGAAATATCTTGTTGAAATTTGTGATAATATGTTTAGTAGTACCTATTGTAGACAAATTTGTTTAATTTTTAAATAGTATATTAAATAAATATATTCTGGTTGGTTGGTAGAAATCGCCTAATGGCAATTATCCCGCCAGTTTGCATTTCATTTGTTTATATTATTTACAAAAAGATAAAGAAAGAAACAAATAAAATAATTATGTTTGAAATATTAAAAAAAATCACATTTTCTGCATACATATAATCATGAAATTCATAAACACTTCAATTTGTAATTTTATTAATTTAGTCAAAATTTAATAACATTTCATAGGTTTATCATGACGCATCACACATACGCATGCAACTTCACATACGCACCATATACCTACACATACACATACATAATACACTCACTCTCACACATATACCCACTAAACATATAAACATACCTAGTATCATGACAGGTATTTAATGCTGAAGTTATTTTATATTCTGTATTTAATTTTACATACATTGTAAGCTTGAATTTGAAAAAATAAAGCAAAAAATATAATTCATCCATCCAGATAGAGGGTACAAATACATAATATAAGTATTTGTTTTTGAGGGGATTCCTATTATGTGTATGTATGTATAATTTGTTTTTGAGGGGATTCCTATTATGTGTGTGTATGTATAATTTGTTTTTGAGGGGATTCCTATTATGTGTGTGTATGTATAATTTGTTTTTGAGGGGATTCCTATTATGTGTGTGTATGTATAATTTGTTTTTGAGGGGATTCCTATTATGTGTGTGTATGTATAATTTGTTTTTGAGGGGATTCCTATTAGGTGTGTGTATGTATAATTTATGTAAAAAATAAATGTATTTTCTTACATCTAGAATAAACATAAAAATATTAACATGTTGAAAAAATAATAAATTTACACAGTACCTACCTATGAATTATATGAAAAAAACAAATAAAAGAAAATATTCCAATTTACACAAAAAAAAACAAAGGAAGCATACAATATCTTTTCCTTTATGTATTCAACACCCAGTCGACGAAAAGCGGCAAGACCAGATGCTTCCTTCACACATAATACTTCTGGAAAATGATTATACACTTGAAAATCTTTGTAATACAGATTATTTTGTGTACCTGCCAGGTTATTCTGACGTAGTATAAATTATACTAGGTAGGTAGGTACTTTTTAAACCCAAAACCGATGATTAAAAACGTAATTTTTACAATATGAACCTTTTTACAGTTTATGTAACTAACTTCAGACAGATGTAAATAATAATTTGAGACTGAAATAACGGTATTTTTCTTAGGAAGTCGTTGTATAAGTGGTCAAAATCGGCTTTTCAGAATTAGGAATATTTTTACAGTCAGTTACCTCGAAAATTCCAAGAGTTAGAAAGTATTGGTGAAATTGACTGTAGGACAGATATTTCTTCGGCTTTTGAATAAATGCCCAAGTTCTATCATTCAGTTTAAATATAATATCTTTTGGTTTGAGATTATCGTTGAGTTCCCACGAAACACAAATGATGTAGACGATATTGATTGACAGATCTAATGACCTTCCAACCCGTGGATATGTTAATTAAGCCACGGATTATATATCTCGTGATCAAATACAAAAACCAACAGATCAATATACATCCATTTCAACAATAATGTTCTTCTTCTCTGTATATACCTAAGTACCTGCTTTCCAAAATCTAGTCTAACGCTAAACGCGTTTGACAGATACCATATCGATACGTGAACACGATCGAAAAAAATAAATAAAAAATGGATTCAGCTTCTTACCAAACTATTACAGTGAATTATTTCTAATTTTTCAACTGAGTAACAACACAAATTAAAAATGTTGACCACTGACGCGTTTCGCTCAAAGAGCATCTACTGAATGGTATCTATTCAGTGTCGGTGGTCAACATTAGTGGAAAAAAGTTAAAAATTTGTGTTCTTTCTTATTTTTGTAAGTAATTTTATATAATTTATCACGGTGAAAATAATTAAATAATTAATTTATTTATATATTTATTCACTTATATATATTTATTTACTTATTTATTTATTGACATATTAATTGATTAATTAATTGATTAATAAATTAATTTATTTATTCACTTATTTATTTATTTACTTATTTATTTATTTACTTATTTATTTATTTATTTATTTACTTATTTATTTATTTATTTACTTACTTATTTATTTATTTATTTATTTATTTATTTACTTATTTATTTATTTATTTAATTACTTTTTTTTTATTTATTTATTTATTTATTCACTTATTTATTTATTTATTAATTAATTTATTTATTAATTAATTAATTAATTTATTTATTTCTTATTTATTTATTTATTTATTTATTTACTTATTTATTTATTTATTCACTTATTTATTTATATATTTTTTTATTTATTTATTTATATATTTATTTTTTTATTTATTTATTTAGTTATTTATTTAGTTATTTATTTATTTATTTATTTATTTATTTATTTATTTATTTATTTATTTATTTATTTATTTATTTATTTATTTATTTATTTATTTATTTATTTATTTATTTATTTATTTATTTATTTATTTATTTATTTATTTATTTATTTATTTATTTATTTATTTATTTAATTATTTATTTATGTATTTATGACTTCTCGAGCAACTAACAGGTACCTACTATTTTTTTTTCATAAATCAAGAAATAAATAAAAATATGTTAATACTTTTCCATTAGCTATCCTATGGTGGGAAGATAAATGCATAGTATAAAATAATAAAATGTGTTCCTTAAGAACTTTAATAATTTTAGATCTTTATCGAACAAAACTTTGAAGAATAACTTAATACCTACGATTTTATGATGATTTAAGTTCCTAGTACAAAATTGATTTTGCGAATACATATTATAACGATGATATTGTAGATCGGATAAATGATCAAGATCGTGAAATGATCGAGAGATATAGTACGTGCAGTAAATCATGTGACCATTTCGATTACACGCCTCATTTCACCCTTGTGACAATATGATCAATACTATACCTACCTATGTATATGTATAATATGACAACAATAATACCAATACAATAATGATATACCACTTTGGATGTATCGCAGAGTGGATACTGTGTGACGCCATTTCGGAGGCAGCAGGGTCGAACTTAATAATAAAACTGCATTTCAATAAACGAAGCTACATACATACATTATATGGTGAGTTTGTTTCAAAATGGAAATTTTATCAAACTAAATAATGTTTTAAGTCCAGAGAACCAAAGATTGAGTGAGAAATTATTTGAAATAAATCTTTCCCCTGCCTGGAATCGAGTCTAGGTAACCGGCACATGAGGCAAATGACATGTATATCTTAATTTTACTCTCCACTGAATAGGTATATTTACCATTTTTATAAATGTATTTTTTTAATGTTTGAAGTATGTAACGTCACAAATTTAATATGTTATTAATTTTATTTTTACTTCAAGAGGATAAAATGTTATGAATTCCCAATTTTTAAGGTTATTGTTCTATTGCAGATTACCAACTAGTATCATACTGAGACTGTATTCTGAAAGTTTCGTGTACTATGTGGTATGAGCTATGTGTTATGTACTATGTATGGCGTGTTTTTTTTTTTTTTAACATGTCTACGTAGGGGACGCCAGCTATTAGGATTTGGGTCCATTTTACTCTTCCGAAGAAGCGCACTATGTATGTAGCGTTGGGAGGGGTTTGCAATCTAGAAATGAGTTTATTAATTCGGATTTTAAAAAGACCCGGGTTGTACGAAGATGGAAACAGTGTTTATTCTACTTGATCGATTATAGGCTATAGTACTTTTTCGATTCTTTTCAAATTTTGTTAAGCCTCGTCTAGACGCCATTAGATTTTAAAGAATATCTGTATCGTGCTTCTTAATTTGATTAATTGTCAAATATTTCAATGTGACCCCAAATTCAGGAAATTTTATTTATTTACTTATTTTGTGTAGCTTTTCGGGCAGCTAACAGGTACTATGTCAAATGATTCTTTAACACGCACCCAATAACAAGTTGCCACTTTCTGGAGACTTCACAGATCCAGACTGAAAACACAATTAAAAACTGTGTCTCCACAGGGAATTGAACCCGGGACCCTTGGATCAGCAGTCAGATACCCAACCAACTGAGCCATGAAGGCTGACAAAAAAAAACACAAAATACATAATTTGAATACTTTGTGGAGAAACTTGGTAGTGAGGAGGCAACAGCCCACTCGCTTATTTTGTATTGTTTCTTGGGCAATAACAGGAAATATATCAAATATTAATTTAACACGTACCCAATGACAAGTTGCCACATTATGGAGTCTTAAGTGCACTTTACACGAACACTATTTTCAACGCGGCCCGGTTTCCAACGCTTAAAATAGCATCCAAAATACAGGTTACTCCAAACATCGCTTTACACGCAACGCTTAAAACAGCATCCAAAATACAGGTTACTCCAAACATAGCTTTACAGTGTTTTGCACAATTATATGTGCAAATGTTTAATATAATATAAATAAATGTATATCGAATAATTATATACTAAATGTTTAGTATAATATAAATGTATATCGAATAATTATATACTAAATGTTTAGTATAATATAAATGTATATCGAATAATTATATACTAAATGTTTAGTATAATATAAATGTATATCGAATAATTATACACTAAATGTTTAGTATAATATAAATGTATATCGAAAGTTTCGACACTTTCCAAATAAACAAAATACATCGCGAGCGACGTCACACGTAAAAGTCAACGCAAACGGCAGCCATGTTGACTCGTCGGTAACGACGACAGGAAATAATTTTACAGATTTCTGTTTTACCAAAAATCATGAAAATCGTGTTGAAAATAGAACACGTTCTATTTTTTTTGCTCATCGCGTTGTAAAACCTGAAACCCGTTGATAACAGCGTCCGTGTAAAGTAGACTTTACGATTATATTTTATTTTCTTATTTTCATGCAATATTATCTTTTCTTTTAAAAATGAAATTCTCTAGGTGTGAGACACCGGCTTAGAATAGTACTTTAACTCTTTTCACTGATCATCGTTTAGGGGTGTCCCGTAAGTTCAGCAATGAGGTTCATCAACAATTCCAAATGCAGTGCCTTTTTAGGTGAGACGAGATTGATGCGTGTGGATACACGCATGTGTATTTATTCTTTATATATGGTAATGCACACCCGCACACTTGTCGCTGGTTACCCTACATTGTGGGATATGCCGTGATGGTATGAATGAACGAATGAATGAAAGATGTTTGAAAATCGGTTCATTCTGCCAACCCCGAAAGATACAATGCTGTGATAGCTATATGCATGCATGCGCTTCGTACCAAACTGATGTCTCTGGGCACAGACATTATATGCCTTCCGCCTGAAGACGGCCCTGTTGCGACAATCTTCACAAAAGTACCCTCGTTACCAGATAATGTCGCCTGGTTCGTCACGTAATGTATGGAGGTGTATGATAATGGCTGTAATTTCTATTATATGTCAAGACAGGAATATGTGGTGCATCATCATCATCAATGGTCATTTTGTCGGATGCGCATTACCTACAGAATAAGTTGATCTAAGTAGATGTGTAATAAAAACAACTTTAATATGACTTTTTTATACTCCATAACGTTTGCAGAAAGTTATTATGTGCAAATTTATTTACTAAAGAAGGAATATTTATCCCTAAACACTTGAACATTTCGATTTCCTCTACTTGTTCTTTCCCAATCCTTCTTTTTTTTTGCTATGATGTATATTTTTTTTGTTCTTTTTTAGTTCTCATTTTTTGTTGATATACCTACATATTATATAATTCTTTCACTCTATAATCTGGTTGGTTGGAAGAAATTGTCTAATGGCAATAAGCCTGCCGGTTTGCATTATATTTGTTTATATTATGTACAAAAAAAATGAATACATAAATAAATAACTTTCAAACTAAATAAATAAATAAATAAATAAATTAATTAATAAATTAATAAATGAATAAATAAATTAATATATTAATAAATAAATAAAAAAAACAATCAATAAATGCATAAATAAATAAATAATAATTAAAAAAAAATCAATCAATAAATAAAGAAATATATAATATATTATTCGAATATTTTTAAAGTTGCGTTTATGCGCATTTCAGGGGTGACATATGTGTGAGAGCATAGTCACCTCATGTAGAAGGACTGTTGTTTTCATTGTTTCAAAAAAAAAACAAATTTTCAATAGATGGCTTTACATAAAGGTTTCGTCGTTACTTCATAGATAGCGATGCTGTTTTACAGGGTATTTTCAAACGATCAGTTCTCATTATTAAAATAAATAGAACTTTTTAAATTGCATTGATAGGAAACTCATTAAGAAGGCATAATTGGTGAACGTTACGCAAGCGCATTAAGTGATTACATAAACCAGCCGATAACAGGTCTTAAGCCCCGTAGATGCCTTGAGTTCCTGGTTGTCCTATAATATTCCAATTTCGTCTCTATTGAGAAAGATGTGACTTAAAAGATCGTAAGATAATCGGAAAGATTGACACAGACAGGGCTTGCGACCTGATATTACATACTTTTTTATCAATTTGTATAATTATAGTTACTTTTCATGATAATCGGGATAATTAAAGGTAAGATAATCGGGAAAATAGCGACAGACATATATCCCGTGGTTCGTGGTTTGTCGGCCTTCTTGGTTCAGTTGGTTAGGTTTCTGACTTCTGATCCAAAGGCCCCGGGCTCGATTCCTGGTGGAGACACAATTTTTAATTGTGTCTGGATCTATGAAACGATTAGTAACGTAAGTCTCCAGTATGTGGTAACTTGTAATTGGGTGCGTGTTAAATTAATATTTGACATAGTACCTGTTAGTTGCTCGAGAAGTTATATAAATTTAAAATATCCCCTTGGGTTGGTGAGGAGTAAAAATTGGTAAGTTTTATTATTAAGTACTTAGTTTCTCGTAGTTCTTTAGTGTAGTGTTGATAAGATGAAGTAAGATATGTGAGATTTATCTAACTGGATGCTGGGTACAGACGGACAAGATGATGACAGAGAACGCTGAAAGCGCAAGTCTCTAAATGGTAATCACTATCATAATTTCAACACTCGAATGGAATTTACTGCCTGTTGTAGTAAAGGTAGGTAGGTACCTTTATCTTCTGAGAACAACACTGATTGAGGTGGTATTGTGTATGCACTGTCAGTTGTTTCCAAACTGTCGAGACGAAGATGGTACCTACCTATGTGGCTGTCGAACCAATTATCCAATGGCATGTAAGGCTCTCCTAGCTTGATGGTTTTTAAGAAGCTCCTCAAGTCACACTTCCATATACTCATTCAACCCATCCTTTTTACACAACTTATTTCTTTTTACTACTCACTTGCCATTGATAGGGACATACCAGGGAGTTATGAATTTGCAATTTTTAAGGTTATTCTTAAAGTTTCATCACAATGTATCTATGTGTGTGTGTGCTGTGTACTATGATGTGCCATGTACGGCGTGTTAATTCTACTTGATCGATTATAGACTTAAGTATCCATTCGATTCTTTCCAAATTTTGCTAATTTGTATATCTAATACTCGCTTAGACTCCATTAGATTTTGAAGGATATCTGTTTTCTCATTTTTTTAACTGTCAAATATTTCAAAGTGACCCCAAGCTCAGGAATCTTAAAATTTGATATTTTTATTTTAAAATTACTAAAAAGGCACATCACTTTTATAAAATGCCACTGAAGAATTATCAAGTTTACTTAAAAAATAATTTAAGAAACTCATTTCACGTAAATGCTGAAAATTTTCCATACAAAATATAAATAATTTGTGGAGAGACTTGGAAGTGAGTAAAATAGCGTTGACCACAATCCACTCGTTTTTCGTTGTATTTTATTTATTCACACTACAAATAACATACTGAAAGACATAAGATAGATAGTGGAAAAGACCTCTGGATTCAGCCAAGACCCGCCCAGATCTGTCGATAATCTGATAATTCGCCATTGCTAACATTCATAAAAAGGTCAAGGAAGGGCTATTACTGTGTCCTGGGCAAACGAGGCAGATTATTTGATGTAGTAACAATATATTTTGGTTCAGGATCATTCAAAGAGCACCTATTTTTCGGTCTTATGTTGCTCCACGAAACAAGGATATCATCAGTCCTTCAGAGAAAGTGTACTCGCTTCGAACACTGAGGACATCTGGTGGCAATCTATTACACTTCATAGGACCTCTCACATAGTAGCATCGATCATAGTAAGCCACCTTATTGGTTCTTTCCATCTCCTTTAGGGATTTGTTACTCTGAGTATGAAATGTCTCCCAGAGAGTTCATTTCTCTGACACAGGTCTTCAATATTTATTGTGGTACCATGTTTTTCAAAGCATCTCTTCTTCTTCTTCTCAGCCCAATCCCGTCCACTCCTGAACAAAGGCCTCCTCCATCTCCTTCCACGCCACTCTATCCTGTGCTCTGAGCAACCAATTGGCACCAGCATGACGGCTGATGTCATCTCTCCATCTTCCAACACCTCTGACTGTCGTTCTCGGTCTCTAAGCCAACTCTATCCTTGGCCATCGGTCTTCGGGGTATATAGCCACGTGGCCCGCCCATCTTCACTTCAGGGTAAGAATGCGGTGGATGACATCGTCGTTTCGCACCCTGTCTCTCAGACTTAATCCTTACATGGTTCTTTCCATGGCTCTTTGCGTGACTCTTAGTTTTTCAGCACTTTTCTGAGTCATTTTCATAGTCTCCAAGCCATAAGTAGCTACTGGCAGTACACAGGTCTCATAAACCTTCCGTTTCAGGTTGATGGGAATTTGGGGATTTTTGAAGATGTGCGGTAATTTCCTAAAAGCTGCCCAACTTAGTCCAATTCGTCTCTCTATTTCGGCCGTTTTTGTATACCTATACTTACATAATTTCGTTTCTTTCTTCTTTGAATGTGTATCAACAATTAAAATCAATTTAATTATATTCTCTCGCAAAGTTTGGTGAATTTCGCCGCTCCAAGTGTTGTTAAACAGACCATTGTGAAGGTGTTCTTGTTGGGCCATCCATTACAAGCGACTGTCTTGTCTGACAGATAACAGGTGTCTGACCACAGCCCACTTCCCTTGCATCCATAACTCTTTGCTTCGAATGCCGAACCCGAACTGGACTGGGAAGCCGCAGCTATCAGGATATCAGCAACATTGAGGAGGTTTTTTCTGACCATGTTATAATGGAATACAACTGAGTGCTTACTACATATGTATGCATGTACCCTTAGGCTGGTAAAACAAAATTATAGTAAATTTTAAAGAATACTGTTTCTTTCCATACCCCAATTATGAAAATATTTGATTCTTTAATTTTATACTCCTATTGGGATTTGGATACTTAGGGTCAAATTATGGAAGATATTTTAGAGAAGTATAAGACAACGCCAAGTCCCATACCTACTAAGAGAATATTGCTTACAGTAGGTACCTCAACTTTTTCTTATTATTTTCATAAATAAATCCCTTTCGACTCTTTTACTGTTTAAAGTAATTGACTAATTAACCGATATTTATTCTTTGACATTGTTGGGTTTATTGACATCAGGCAATTTCCTTCAACCAACGACTTACAAAGAAAGACAAATAAATACATACCTAATATTAGTAATAACTTAAAATCAGTAAAATGAAACTCAATTTTCAACTTTCTTCCATTTTTAAAAAGACTATTCTGTAGATGTCTTTCTAGCGAAATGCGTCGATGGTCAAGTGTATTCATAAGTGGAAGAATTATTAAATTGTTTATTTTTTTGAGTTATTATTATTATTTTTTTTAATGGAATTCCATCAAGAAGTAATAGTCGATAATTAGAAATAAAGATCTAGTTTATAAGCCGCTTGGCTTCTGTGAGGGCGTCCTGGGGTCGATCCCCAGCAGAGGAGAAATATATATTTAAAATCATTTCTCACGGAAACATTGCTTCTCTGGGCTGGAAGCTCTGGTTAGTCGGAATAAATTGGCATATGGAATTAACTAGCAACTTGCACGGGGTGCATGAAAGTGTTTTATTATTATTACTATTATTATAATTAAAGAGATGACCAAATAGCTATTAGTCCATAAGTATACTATTTAGATGAATCTCAATCATAGTTGGGTGCCATTTGTCATTTTCACTACGGTTTTATGGGTTCAAATAACCAGGATATCCCTATTTTATTTTATGAATTATTTATTATATTATTGTTATTCCTCACTACTCCAAGTGGGGAAATATGAATTTGTAATTAAGATTATTTTTAATTGCAGATTATCATCTTGAATCATGCTGAGATTGTATTCTGAAAGTTTCATCACAATATTATATCTGTGTGTATGTGCTGTGAAATAATATGTGCTACGTACGGCGCATAGATTTTTATATTTTTATTATACTTAATATACTAGATGTAGTACTCCATGCAAAAAGTGAGTCATGGAATATCGCGAGTTTGACGTTTTGGTTGGCAACATATTTCAGTTTTCCTTACATTACAACACATCCTAGATAACTGTTCTCTAAACCTTAATAATTAAATTTTTTATACAAATAAATCCGAAAACAATTCACATTAGTCGTTATTCTCTATAGAAAAACGATGTGGTCTGGAACCAAAACGTCTAAAATTTTCTCGGAAAAATGACTCACTACGATTCACACAAAATTTGCTAACTACGACATCTATAATTTTTTTATTTATTTATTATTTTTTTATTTCAAGATATAATATAAACCTATGGTACAGCGTGTTTACTCTACTTTATCGATTATAAGCTAAATTAATCATTCGATTCTTTTCATATTTTGAAAATTTGTATACCTATCTAATACTCCCCTAGATTTTGGAAGATATCTGTTCAGTGCCTCTCATTTTTTTCACTCTCAGATATTTCAAAGTGACTCCAAGCTCAGGAAACTTTGAATTTGAAATTTTTATTTTTAAATTACTAAAAAGTCACGTCACTTTCACAAAATGGCATTGAAGTATTATCAAGTTTCATTATCAAATATTTAAATAAAAAATATAATGCTTGAAAAGTGACTCGCTAGTGAAAAGTATAGGGTTGGCCACAACCCACTCGTTTTATATTGTAATTATAACATGTAAATAATTAAAAATAAATAATTTCATTTCATGTATGTTATATATCTACACAAAGATAAAAAAATCACAATTCGCAGGTAGATAAATATGAAGACTGATAATCTAAGTACCTGTTATTAGTCGCTTCCAACCGCTGTTATTAATTCTTCATCAGTGAATAAGTAATTCATCATAAATATTGCATTAGGCGATATAGTATCTATCTAGTATAAAATGATAATTTTATAATAATTCATAGTTAACTGACCAGTGTATATAAATCTTATATGAGTTAGCTAACCGATAGTCATAAATAAATATCTAAGTAGGTACACATGAATATATAATATAAACTTGTATTATGAAATACGAATATGTAACTTTTATTCCAAAAAGTACCTACTGTCAAGCGGAAGTCTAGAGGAAGAGTATCTCTGGGGGTACCCGAATACTAGAGTCTACAATCTGAATCTACCCGTTTGCATTCTGTTTCCGGTTGGCTCTCTGATTGGTTGAGATCTCGTAGTATTAATTTATAATATTGAAAAATTAAAAGAATATTATATATTTAATTTATAATAATTTATAATTCAATTTATAAAGCAACTCGATTACGCGAGTCGCTATTATTATTATACAAAAACTTAAACCTAACCTAAGAATGCAGAAAAGAAACTCAGGGGCTAGACGCTACTTACCCGAATGACCTCGTTCTATATTTCGCGATTTTTTGTAAATTAAAGCTATGATTTTTTTGGTATTTTTTTGTCTAACCTAGACTTCCTTTTCTCGTGTCTATCAGGTCCCTCTGACGTTGACGACGAAAGCCTCCCTGTCCTGAGCAGTGTGAAACAGCTCCTCCGCCGTTGTCATACCGGTCCGTTCCCGGATTTTTCGAAGCCAGGAAAGCTACCTTCTTCCAATCTCTCTACGACCCTTGATCTTCCCTTTCATGGCAAGTTCAAGGATGGTATATTTTCACCTCTCAGAAGATGGTCGAAGAACGACACTTCAATGATTTTCCGTTGGTGTTTTTTTATTTTCCTCCAGATCGTTTTATAATAAAATCATAAATAACTACTTTGATTCAAATGATCCATCTTTTCGACTTCAAAGTTGAAAAAACATGAAAGATATAGGCCTGGCCATTTGAATTTCGCGACATGATACAATGTCGATACATAAATTCTCCCATATAAATCGACAGTTGGAAAATTTTGTTATAAGTATCTTGTACCTACCATGGGAAGTGTATATGCGATTTTTTGTTATTTAATTATTTTTATTTTTTTTAGCATATATACAGGCAATAATACCCAAATAATCTATGTATAATTGTTATAGTAGGTAGATAAAATACGTATGGTGTGGGTAAATATTTCCTAGCTACACTACACTATCATTGTGAAGTGTGTGGTAAGGTGCAGTGTCTATTTTATATTAAGTATGTTATGTAGCGGGTGGAAATTACACAGTTTGTTTAGAGCCGTAGATTTAAGATTAAACATTAATCGATTACAAATTAAACACGAGAGTTAAAAAGTTATGAACTGAGAAATTATGTGGTTTTGCATTTTGTTTGGGATTTGAGAAAATATCGATATTATGCATAAGATGAAGTTAGTTGTAAGTTCTCTCGCGAGTAATGCGAGAGAAATAACCTATATTTGTATTGAAATATATTCTTAATTGTGGTGTTTCTATTTTTATTTATTTATTATTAACAATACAATGAGGAAGTAACAAATACAATTACATACTAGAGCTAGAAGTTGTAGATTGATTGATAAGATTATTTATTTTATTTTACCTTTTATCACACCATATTTATAATGACAAATTACTACAGATTACTGCTGCCCAACTAGGAAATCCTGTTCTAGGGCTAGCAGTTTACAATTTTTATTGACAATTATATGTAATTATGAACCAGGTGATTGTTCCCGTTCCACACTAAATATGTACACAATCTCAACTTTCTGCAATCACAATCATTACCTCAACAAACATATAGGCTCACACAAAACAGATCAACCAGATTCCAATGTCCGCCATAATACCTGCCATAAATCCAATCTCTGACGCGATTTTTATTTCAGAGCCATAGAAAGAGACTAGTTAACTATGTTGGTGTAATTAATATGAATCACATGGTTCCAAATCAAATCAAATCAAATATGTATTGTAATTGCTAGGCTAATTAATATGAACACCTCACTAGGAAGTCCTGTGCCGAGGTGTTCATTTGAAAAGTTGTGTGACATAGATAGTACATTATGTATCATCATCATCATCAGTGGCTCCACAGCCCAGGGTGGGCCTTGGCCTTTTGTGACGATGTGTTTTGTGGTAGCAGTTTTAGTGAGGTTGGTAGGCAATTGGTTCTGTTATTTTAATATCTTGCATAATTAATAAACAATTGTATTAGAAAACAACTAGATATGGTAGGCATAGATGTAAGATATAGATGTGTGAAGACAAGTTTAGTATATGAACTGTAAATAACTATTTATAATCTATGGTTATGAAATTTACTGACGTACTTACGAGTTTCGAGTACCTTTATATACCTGACAGATATATCATCAAGTCAGCAGAAATCATCTCAAGTTTATGAACAGGGATATCATTAAAACCAGGAAAATTAAATTCATTTGAGTATCTAATATTTAATATAACTATAATTATAAAATTAAACCCATATTATATGTGCTAGATTGTCATCCCTCCAGCTAAATTAATGATTAAGCCAGTTTGACAAGTGTGAGATTTGTTTGTTGATTGAATAATTTAGGGAGGTATATATTGTTCTCTGATTTTCCGGTTTTCTTATAAATATGTATTCCCGCTTCGTCTATGTTGAGATATAAAACTATTGTCAAAAATATTATTAAGTTGTTTTCTTTCAATAAATTAATTTGATCACTTTATGCGCTACATAATTAGAAACAGATCATAAGGAGAAAAAGAAGACTTTATGCGCTTGCGCAACGTTCACCAATTATATACCAATTTTATTGAGTTACTTATCAATCAATTTTTGAATGGTGTATATATTTTGTTCATAGATATAATTGTTCTTGAAAAGAAGTTGTTTTATTGCCATCTATGAACTGACGAATAAACTTTTTTGTAACGCACTCCATTGAGAATTTGGCACGTAAACAATGAAAGCCACAATTCTAATAGACGAGGTAACAATGTTTTCCCACAGATGTCACCCCTGAACTGCGCCAGAAATATAATTTCATTTTTGGCTTGTTTAGCCACTTGTACCAACGTGTATGTAAATCGAATATTATTTAAAAGTTGCGTATACGCTAAGATTGAATTTTTTTCCCTGTCGGGTGTTAATATTTTCAAAACAATTTTTTTAATATCTCCGAAATCGGGAAATAAATCGATTCTTCTTCGTCTTCTCTTTTTAGGCCTGTTGCCCTGTTTATTTCCTGCGTCAGCTTCTCTCCTTTGACGTGGACTGCCAGCTGTCCTTCCATCTCTTGGGAAGACGTCCTGAAGGTCTGCTTTCTTGGGGAAAATTATCCCTGGCCCCTTCGAGTCTGTCATCCTTGACACGTGTTCGTTCCAGAACCTTCTTCTCTGTCAATCAATTTATTAAATTAATTTGTATATTAGTATTTGTTCATTTTTAAAAATAAATGATAATGAGAGGGCCTGGAAGGAGACAGATATCCTAGCTGCGTAATATCAGGGAATGAACGGGTTTCAGAACTTTTGGATTTCATGTGTTACATGTAACAAGTCAATTAAAACATTTTTGTGCCAATCCTGTTTCGTACTTCACCATACTATTAGTATGGTTGAATGTACCGTGTCCCGCTGCGCTGTCAGTCCCTGTTTCATTATAACACCAGGACGTGACAGGGTTGGCACAGGTGTCAGTACCGTACCGTACCGTAATACCGAGGGTCAAGTGAAGACGTCATTCCTTCACACCAATCTAGCGACTAGGGGCAGGGCGGACACAACAATCTCTACAACAATAATACCGGAAAATTGTTATAACTACAATCGTTTCGTGCGAATAACAGTGCTCCGCTGGTTCTTAAATATTTTATTATTATTAAAAAGGAAATCAAGTAATTTTACTCTGTTTAAACAACAAATGGGATATTTTATTAGGATGGTTTCAAAGCGACTACTTCTTCCTCAGGACGGACGGTGAGTGACTCACTGTATTATTTATTTATTATCACACCATATTTACAATGACAACATATAGATTACTGCTGCCCAACTAGAAAATCCTGTTCAAATATGGATGATGCAACATGGATGTTTCCACTCCTCTAGGCCCAAGGCATGTTTTGGAGGCTGAAATGTACCTACGTATTTTTTCTCATATTTTTTTTATTATGTATGAACTTTCTTTTATTATTTTGGCAGTGATTTCTGGTTACGACACTCCACTCGACTCCACTAGTTGTTTAATTTCTGTCAGTTTGAGCAGTGTTTTTGAATCTATCCCCGGTAGTAGATAGTATAATAGTAAATGATATTTAAACATAAATATTTAATTAAATTCTAAATTTTATGCATAAATCTGTCATTTTTATTTCATATGTTTATTTATAGTTAATAAATAAAAATATTAAATAAAAATATAATTAAGTCATGCTTTCCACGCCTTTGTGAGCAGTATAATACAAGGTTTTATGATACTGATATATTCAATAATACATATCCGAAATATCGCGGGAGTATGTAGTTATATCGGCAATGACGCAGTGATATGAGGCACAGAATACCTAACTCCCTTGTCCCTCCCCACTCCCCCCAATTACTATCTACATATCCCTGCATCATTTTTATGTTTTTAATTTTGAAGTACTTATTTTGTATGATCTTTTTTTTTTTATTTTTTGTTTTTATTTTATATATTTTATTTTAATTTCTTATATCTTTAATTTCAAACTTACTCTACTATGTATATTACATATGTTATCTAGATGGGTTAGCGCGCTGGGCTAGCAATCCAGTGGTTGCGAGTTCGAATCCTGCCTCGACCGATTTCGTTCACCTATAGCACAAGCATTTATGCTTATTTTAGGGAACGTAGGAAGATGTATATGTACTTGTTTAACAAGAAAAAAAATATTTTTTATAATACGTATGCATGATGTTATGTATGATGAAGGAACTATTTTGGCAAATATTAAACGTTCATTGTTGTATTTTGTAATTTGCAAATTGCTGAATGTTTCCCCTTAAATAAATAAATACGTAATTAATCCTTTCGTACAAAATTAGTTATATCATTTTTAAGGCTTAGCAGTTCAGTTCATTATCCTTTGCTCTCTAGCCAATTGAGTATTGATTTCTTTGGTTTAGTTGATGAAAGAGTTATAATATCTGGTATGTATTGTTTTATTAACTTGTTATTTAGTTTAGGTGATAGGTATGTATTTTTTTTGTCCTCGTATGGTTTTTATTTACAAAAGTTTGAGAGGCGCTGCATTTAAGATAGACAATTGTTATTTTATTATGAACACGTATATTTATCCATTATGATAGTCTTTCATATCTCATTTATGGTTTATTATACTATAAATTTTATACACTTGGATTAACAATTTAAATTCATTTCGCTACTCCCACCACCACCCGCTCTGCCTATGGGGACTGTAAACGGCCCCTTCACAGAACGCTAAGTGAACGACAAAAAAAAAAATGCATAGCACGAAAAGTAGCTCATGGAGCCCTCTAGATTAGCAATCTCGGCACCATAGTGCAAAAAGAAACAATCAACGAGTGCGAACAGAAAATTCACACCCGTGGACTGTCTATGACCTCAGAGCCCCCTACATGCAGACCATCAGAGAAGTGACCAAGATCTCTGGAAATAATTAATTTAACGGGAATCTTCTAAAAGTAAGGCACCATATCTATGACAGAAAACCTTAAAAGCTTTATAATTTTTCTTCGAGATCACAAAATCCGCATGACCAATGGGACCTTGAAGAGGCCCACGGACAGCAACGAGGAGCTCCGATCTATATGAGGACACCATTGGGTGGCAACATTCCCAAAGGATATGTTCCGAAGTTTGGTCCGGGTATTGACAGAAATGACATGAAGCAGAGGAGGCAATGTTAAATCGGTGAAGATAACTTTTAAAGTTTCCGTGTCCTGTGAAAAATTGGGAAGTCCAAAAGTCTGGAACAACCCAGGGAGATTTAAGACGATACCTCACGTCGGGAAAAAATAAGTAGGTAATTCTTCCCACTGAGCAGGCCGTCCAGCGAGTCTGCCAGATGTTCTGCAAATTTTCATTTACAGTCCTTTCAACAAAGCCGCGTGACACTCGACCCTCTGGAGGGAAGAGAGGAATATTTCCGATCATAGAAGAACAGCCCCGCGTAAGGTTGAAAACAGCCCCTCTACGCTGAAGTTCCAGATCAAGGGGAGTCATGCCTGTCAAAATTGGCAGTGCTTCAGTGGGACTCGTTCCATATGCTTTGGATAGAGCGATGAGAGCGAATCGCTGCGATGAGAATTTAAATTCATTATGGACATATTCTTAACGAATATAAGATTCATTAAAAAGCTTTCTTTCTTTGGTCTCCTTTATCCCGGTTCATCCAGGGTCGAGGCCTCCTTGCAAATATGCGCCAGGATCTTCTGCCCTGGGTCCTGTGAGTCCTGTCACAACGGGAACACCCTGAGCCGCCAGCTCCTTCTCAAAGCTGGACCACCATGGTGTTGGGGGTCTGTCTCTACCCCTAGGTCTAGCTGGGATGTTGAGCGGCGCTTTCCTTACCGAATAATCTCCATACCACCTCATCCTGATTTCTTTGAGCTCTTCGGTTATCGGAGCCACCTGGAATAACCCTCTGAAGTACCATTGATGATTCTGGCTATCCGTGTATTTTCATTTCAGTTGTATGCAACTCAAGCTTCTTGGATGTTGTCCACCATTTTGCGCCGTACAAAATTGCAGGTCTTTTCACTGTTTTATATCCTTTGCCTTTTGTTTTAATAGGCATCCTTGTAACGCAGAGTATTTTAAGATTTGTGACAAACCATTAATTAAAGACCATGTTAAGATTTGATAAGATATTTAAACCATGCTAAGATAATTCTTCAAACTTTGTAGAAGTTCATTTTTATGAAATAAAAATAAATGAAAACATCTTATTTCTACTTTTAACTTTTAATTTCGTAAGTTATAACGTTTTCGAGATTTCTCTCATCTTCAGTAACTCTCTCTCTCTTCCTTAGCGTGCATCCCACATGGTGGTGGGGTCCGCTCTCCTCACTGCGCTCCTCCACTTCGCCCTATCCTGTGCATCGTCCTCAGAGACATCACATTCCTGCATGTCCTCAGCCACCAGGCCTTTCCATCGTTTTTAGGGACGCCCTCTGGATCTTTTGCCAGACACTCGATGGTCCAGTGTTTCCTATATATTCTGGGGATTTTCTAAGGATATGCCCGAACCACCTCAGCCTATTCTCCATCAGCTTATCGGATACATCGCGTTCACCCAGGCTACCTCTTATATATTAATTTCGTATTTTATCTCTTCTCGTGACGCCGCACATCCACCTAAGCATCTTCATCTCGGCTGTTTGCACTGACTGAACTTGTCTTCGAGTGACGGTCCAGGTCTCGCTACCATATGTCAACACTGGTCTGATCATTGTCTTGTATACATGGCCTTTCATCTTCACTGGCATTCGCTTGTCACAGATCACTCCAGTCACTTCTCTCCATTTAAGCCTCATCTTCTCATCTTCAGTAACTAATTAATACTAATAAGTAAACTATAGTATTAAAAAAAAAAAAAAAAAAAAAAAAAAAAAAAAAAAAAAAAAAAAAAAAACAGGTACTAACAGGTACTATGTCAAATATTAATTTAACACGCACCCAATAACAAGTTGCCACATTCTGGAGACTTACGATATTAATCGTCTCACAGATCCAGACTGAAAACACAATTAAAAACTGTGTCTCCACCGGGAATCGAACCCGGGACCTTTGGCTCAGCAGTCAGATATCTAACCAACTGAGCCACGAAGGCCGACAATATTAATAAGTTACTGAAGATGAAAGAAATCTTGAAAGAGTTAAAACTTACGAAATCAAAAGTTAAAAGTAAACATGCTAAGACAGTTAGAACATAGGAACACATCAAAGTTTAACAATATATTTTTTTTTACAAAACAGATACTTAAGAACTATATTCGGAACGTAAACTGCTTCAATAGGTTAAAAACTTGTTGTGAAGCAGCTTGTAATTATAATTATATATGTAAGTATACGATTAAGGTGCGCGTGTGTGTCATTGCATGTTAACGTAGTATCAGTGTCTTGTCTTTTTTACCCATTTTTTTAATCCCCATTTAAAACTATTTATATTTCTAGTTTTCTTCAATTCAAATGGAAGCAAATTTAAATTGAAATGAAAAATTGTTTGTCCATAAGTCGACATAGTCCTCGGTAGGTATCTGTATATTTTCTTGTCTAGTCTGTCTATTATAGTCTGACGTGAAGTTTGGGTCGATTGAAAGTTGTTGTGGTGTGAATAAATATAGATGCAAATGTTTTTAGCATATACCTAGCTGTTGTATGTCTAGGATTACAGAAAAAAGTGGAAACACTATTCTAAGTCGGTTCTTCAAAGTAGAATCGAGAACATAACTGACATGAGGTCGTAAACAATGAGAAATTCCTTTATGTTAAATTGTCCATATATTTGGATAAAATACATGAACAGAGTGCATAAATATTGGCATCTCGCAACACAAAAGCAACAGGTTGGTAAGATAAGGTAACAAATCAATGGTGCGCATGCGTCTGTCTTTTTCTCTTTCTTTATTTCTTTCCGTCTCCCTCTTTAGCCCTTGTCGATGGTGAATTTATAGCCTTACATCGTGCACGGCCGGCGTTAATGTTTTTGTTTTTGATTAATGTTGTGCCAGGGAAACACAAGCCATGTGTTATTGTTTGGTATGTGAACGTAATACACCACAATAAAGCCGATCTTTACGTAAGGACGTAAAATGGATCCTTCTGTAATAAAAAAGGTGTCACTGCTTGGCAGACAAAGAAAATAAATGAATAAAAAAAACATGTATGTTCATTTACAATAATAGAATCACACATTTTCTACTGTCCTACGATATCATTTTTACTCCTCACTAACCCAATGGGTATAATGGGGAGTTATGAATTCGTAATTTTTAAGTTTATTTTTTTTATTGCAGATTATCAACCAGTAGGTATCATGCTGAGATTGTATTCTGAAACAATCACAATCTATCTGTGTGTATCTATTCTATTCAATTTTATCGATTATAGACTAAATTACGATTCGATTGAAATTCGATTCCTTTAAAATTTTATTACTTTCAGAGTTCTAACTCACAGGGATATTTATTTATTTATTATATATACGCCCTTAATAGGGCATTTACAAAAAAATACAGGATTAATAGAACAATGTAGGCACAACAAAACAACAATACATAAGTGTAAATACATCGATTATATAGGTACATAATAAAAAAACGTAAGTAGTTAAAGGAAGAACAATATAAAACAACATAATACAACATAATAAAAGAAAATAGAGGTAAATGATAAAAAAAACTAGACATAAAAGAAGAAAAAAAAATAAACAGTATTACATATTCAATTTAAACAACAAAAATAAACAAAGCAAAGTAAAAATCAAAAATTATAATATGCGTTAAGCATCCTTTTGAAACCATCTATAGTGTGTACATTAAATATATCAACAGCACTATATTGGTTTCCAAGGCGGTGCAATCTATGTATTGGTGAGTTAATAAAGTTATTTCGAAGATTCTCTATATGAAAAGGTGCATTTTGACGCGGATATAGTGGGGATTTATGATTTTGTAATTTTTAAGGGTATTTTATTTTGCAGATTATCAACTAGTATCATGCTGAGATTTTATTCTGAAAGTTTCATCACAATGTATCTGTGTGCTATGTACGGCGTGTTTATTTTACATACTTTATCGATTATAGACTAAACTCGTTCGATTATTTTCAAATTTTGTAAATATGTATGGACATTTATCAAACTTTTATACTAATATACCTATTCTTTCCCCACCACCACCCGTTCTGCTTATGGAGACTAATAACGGCCCCTTGCAAAACTCTGAAAGAACACATAAAGTACATACGAAGAGTCTGGAAAACCTTGCAGACACTGCACGTAATGTGCCAAAGAGAGCTAATCAAGTGGAAACAACTGGCTCACTGCTCAGTGATAGTGAAGATAAGAGTGCACCGAATTTAAGACTCTTCGTGGCTACAATGTCCGCATGTCCAATGGGTCCAAAGAAATACCCTCGGACATCGTCGTAGAGTTTTCATCGGAAAGTTGATACGGAGAAGTTAGTGCATTCCCATAAAATATGCTCAGAAGTCTGTTCAGGGTTATTACAAAGCTGACATGAGGATGAGTCGGATAAGTGAAAACGAAAGAGATAACTTTTGAAACTGCCGTGTCTCCAGTAAGGAATTGCGTGGTCCAATAATCGGGAGCAATCCACGAGGAAGAAATTCGAGTCCTCACATCGGAAAGAAATAAAAATGTCATTTTGCCCACGGAAGCAGAAGACCAGCGACGTTGCCAAGCATCGTAAAGAGAACTCCGGGCCAAGTTCTCAATCTCTCTACGAACTGTGGGTAAATTTACAGGTGGGAGAGAAACACCACCCAAAATTGAGCTTCGGCCTCTATACAGGTTGTGAATTGAATCTCGTCGCTGTGTTTCCAAATCAAGGGAAGCCATATCTGTGAGAATAGAAAGTGTGTCGGTAGCGCAGTTTCTGTAAGCCTTTGCTAAAGCTATTAGAGCGAAGCTCTATCCAGAAAGCAGCAGAGATCTAATGTACCTATTGGGTTTCACAACGATGAGCCCAACAAGGAGCGGCATAACACATAATACTCAGAAAGGCAGCGTTGTAGAACAGTCTTGCCACTGGAAATTTAAGGCCCCAACTAGCTCGAGCAAGACGTGAAATCTTTTGGAAGGCTGTTTTTGCACTATCGAATACAGCACGAACACTTCATATACTTACCTATTCATAAAATAAAAGTTTTGTAACTTTCGTTTGTTGAGGTTGTCCTGTATTAATATTTTTGACATTCAGTTATTAATTATTGTAGTTGTTTCGCTTTGCACGAGGCATGGCAGGTATGTTATGGAAGCGAAGCATGGACATCGAGGCAAACGGTAGATGGAAATTATCATTTTATATTGTACTAAATTATACGGGACATCAATAAATCAGCCGATAAATTATTTGCGAACTAAAACATTTCAATAAATCTAAAAATTAAAAAAATGTGCATTTATATGTTGCATGGTGACTTGCACCGCCACACGTAGGTACAATATAACTAATATAGACCTAAACGTGCGTCGCGTCCTTCGTGAGGTAGGCAGAGAAAACAGCTTTACCGTATTGCTTGGTAATTTGATATTCCCTTGGCCAACCTCAGCTTCAAGTTCTATTTTTCCTCCTCACTACCCCAGGGGGATATAGGGCGGAGTTATGAATTCGCAATCTTTAAGATTTTTTATTGCAGATTATCATCTAATATCATGCTGAGATTGTATTCTAAAAGTTTCATCACAATGTATCTACGTGTGCTGTGTAGGTATTTATGCTATGTACGGTGTGTACCTATATTCTACTTTATCGATTATAGACTAAAGAACTTATGCGATTCTTTTCAAATTTGTATATTTAATACTCGCTTAGGCCCCATTAGATTTTGAAGGATATCTGATCAGTGCTTTTCATTTTTTTTTGTCTGTAAATATTTCAATGTGATCCCAAGCTCCGGAAACTGTAAAATTGATATTTTTTTTAACAAATTGATAAAAAAGCACATCACTTTCATAAATTGGCATCAAGTTTTCTTAATAAAATATTTAATTCAAAAGCATAATATGTACTTTAAGGATTGAGGAGTATAGCGTTGGCCACTAGCTACTCGTTTAAAGTATAAACATGTCCTTAAAAAATGAGATCAAATTTTTCATACGTCCCCTATAATAAGCAAACGCTTGTGCTATAGGTGAATGAGATCAGTGGAGACAGAATACGAATCCAGATTCACCAGCGTATCACTGTCACCGTTATAGGTACCTACATGGTAAGGTAAAAGATAAATAATTTATTCATACTTTGTTATCTGGTTGGTTGGAATAAATTGCATAATGGCAATGCCCGCCAGTGTGTATTTATATAAAAAGGTAAATAAATGAATAGAAAAATAACCAACGACAGGCGTGCGGGTGTGCATAACTTTATAAGAGTAAGCACAAGACATGCTTGTATCCGCACACACCAGCTTTCACACTAAAAGAAGCACTACAAACTCTCAGCATTTGTGGTGAACTTTATTGAAGTCTGGAGACATGTTAATTGTCAAAGATCCAAACTGAAAACAGAATTAAAAACAGTGTCTCCATTGGAAATCGAACCCGGGACCTTTGGATCAGCAGTCAGATACCTAACCAATTTAGATATTTTTCGTTGTACCAGCTATATACCATTTACAGTTTTCTCTATGTTTCGACAGTTTGGAAACAACTGAGAATTCATACACAATACCGTGGATTGGAAATACTATTCTAAGCCGGTGTTTCAAAGCAATAAAATAAATGTATTTTGTAAATAATTTAAAACAATTAATTAAAATATGTATTTGTTTGATCGACAATTTAATAAATAATTATTTTTATAACTAATTTCTTTAGTTATGTAGGTACTACTTATCTATTTGCTGTTAAGATTAATTGTGCTAATCTAACAGTTAATCCATTTTGATGATTTGATGGATGAGCTAAATAAAACAGGCAACCTGCATCAACAGACAGACAGACACAATTATACTTTCGACTTTCAAATATAATTAATGACGGAAGTTATAAAACATCAACTCATCTTATGATTATTTATTCACAGCCCAAATTAGAAGAAAAAACTATGCTGCATTTGAAATAATATGTTGTTATTTTGCAATACCTGTTTGTATTGCGAAAAAATTCACAGTACAAAACAAAGTCATTTCTTTAGTTAATAATAATCAAATTTACATAGCCCTGTTTTATGACAAAAGACTATTCCGTTATTTGTTGGCTCTGCGAAACAGATGAATCTTAAATAATTTACTTAAGGCCCCAAAACTCTGCTTTCCAAACACTTATTAATTCTAGAAGGCTATTAATTCCATTTGATAGTTCCGTTAACTTTGAAACCACGATCAAAGTAAGCCGCTTTATTGGCTCTGTCCAATTCCTTTAAATAATAATTGGTATGCGTCTTTCTTACGGTACATTCCTCTGACACATTTCTCTAATATAGTGCTGAGCCAAGTCATGCAGAGCCTTGAAAACGATCAAGCACACATTGTAATATTTTCGCTCTGGACACTTCAACTTCTTTTATCCGCCCCAAAGAGAAGCCTCGCAGCTACGTTAAACACCAGTTGCAATCTATTTAGTTGACATTTTGTCAGACCAGCATAATATAATATAGCATTGCAATAATTCAACCTAGACTTGCCTTTGCCTCATTTTTGGGCAAATTTTGGCAGTTACATTTAAGCTCAGATGGAAGAAACATGAGCTAACAGTTTATGAGATCTGCAAGTCGAGCGATAGTTTGTTGTCCAAGTGAACACCTAGGAATTTAACATTCTTTGATGATACAGGTGCTTCTTCATTTATGTCGATAGGAGCATTTTAATTTAAAAAAAATATGTTGAACTACGCCTTGTATTTTATTAAAAATATAAGATAAACGTTGAAAATCGGGAAAGCCATTATTTTTCTACAATAATTTATAAAGAATATTATCAAAAAGTTAAGATATATTTTTATTTATTTATACCCAAACTATATTAATTATTTTTTCAATACGGTTTGATAAGAAATAATGATGGTATATCAAATTGCAGCAGTCCCCCCCTTAAACTCGATAGCAAAATATTGCATTTCATTACAATAAAATAATTTACAATACTTATCAATAAATAATACACATACACACACATACAAATATGTACACACGCACTTAACTTCTAGCTCTAGTATGTAATTGTATTTGTAACTTCGTCATTGTATTGTTAATGATAAATAAATAAATAAATTTAAAATAATTCGTCTTTCGACTTACAATGTTCCAGTTCATATTATATCATGCGAAACAAGAATATTGCAAAAATGAACCGTTAATCAATTCAGAGATTCAGAAGCGCAACGAGTCATAATTTATAATGCAATGCAGTGCCATCTATTGAAGCAATTGACAAGTTACAACGTACGCCCACGACACTGTGCGACATCTACACTTCGTACAACAAACAACCGACACAACACGTGTTCCCAGAACTGCCAGCATAAATATAATATTCCCTTTGACCCGATCTTGCTGATCGCAGATACCGAGAGTGAATGTGTTTCGGGTGAAACGAACGAGACATCGGTAATATTCGGTAAACTTCGTGATCTTAAATAATTCTTCTTTAGTTCCATCCTTCAAACAACACTCAGATTGATTTAATGTATTTTAAGTTTTTCGCTACTCCCAACACCACCAGCTCTGCTTATGGGGACTGTACACTGTACACGGCCCGGCCGCGTATTTATTTATTTAATTTATGTACATGTGTACAAAGGCAGGTTTATTGCCATAAGGCAATTTCTTCCAACCAATCCGAGCAACGTGAATTCTCTAAGTTAAATTGGTACAATACTAATTTATTGAGAAATAAATTGATAAAAAATAACATAAAATATAAAAAAATACAAAGAGAAAAAAAAAATGAAAAGAGAGTATAAAAAAAAAAGAATAATAATATTAACACCTCACATAGCAATGAGGAAAAGGAGGTTACGGAATGAATATAGAAGGAATTCAGGAACTATTTGACAAATAAAGTTTTTTTAGTTTACCTTTAAATATTTGAATGGATTGAGATGACGTTACTTCATCACTTAGGCCATTCCATAGTCTAGCTGATTGTATTTGAAAAGAGGAGTTGAAAACTTCTGTATTGTGAATGGGGATAGCTAGTGTAGTACGTTCAGCAGATTTATCTTTCCGTGTTGATTAGGAGGCAAGTACTGCCTCGAATTAGGCATTAGGTTGTTGCGCTAATGCACATAAAAAATCGTGTTGAATTCAAAGCACGTGTCCTCCAAATGCACACGGTTTGACAACGCAAACTTTTCCTGTTAATACGTGTTCAATTCAAGGAACGCGTCTTTCAATCGTACACAGGTTTATAAATTTTACCATGCGTACCTATTGATTGAGCGTTACAAGGCTGTATTAGAGGCATTTTTTGTGTACGATTGTTTTTTTTAATAGATAAATCTACATTATATCATAAAAAAATATTAAGACATTTTTTTTGTGAAATAATCATCACACATTGCGTCGTAATTATCTTCACAAGATATAGAGCATCGAATTTTACATTGGTAATAAAATTATACTTGTCTCCTTCGTAATTTACAATTTTAAAATTGTCCAAAATACCTACCAATTTAAAGCTCCATATTACTTAAAGACAAACAAAATTACTGATTATTACCATATAATCTGTGAACGAAATACATATGTGACAGAGTAATAACAGTAATCGTCCAATTATTGAATATGGTAGTCACCTCTGGAGTGGCGCTCCCCAATACCTACTGAATACCCTCGACGCTGTCCAAAGACGTGCTATACGTCTGATTGATGATCCATCACTGACTGACAGTACAGACGAAATGCGAGCGAAATGAAATAGCGTGCGAACTTCATGGCTATATATTTCCATATTCAATAATTAATTGCCTTGAATTGAACACTAGTTTTTAAGTGCATCAGTGCAACAAACTAGTGCCTAATTCGAGGCAGTAGGTACATGCCTCCTAATCAACACGGAAAGGTAAATACGCAGCCCGGCCCCTTCACAGAACGCTAAGTGAGCGACAAGAAAAAATGCATTTTCGCTGTCGAACTTCTTATTATAATACTTTAAATTTACTGCTAACTACTAACAGTAAATTTAAAATTTCGTTTGAGACAATCTACTAGTCATGATTGCTACAAGAATTCTTTATATAGATGTATAGCGGCGTAAACCTTAGTATTGTTAAAAAATTATTTGTTTATTTATTTTGATTTTTGTTTGTTATCTAGCAGATTCTGTTATTTTTCACAACAGTAACAAATTAGGTCCTTCTCCCTTCCTTTTTCCTTCCCTTCCTCTCCCGTCACGGGCAAATATGTGAAATATATTAATATGTAATAATTTTAAGTATATTTAAATTTATTTTTTGTTGTATTGTAGGTACATACTTCTATGATTATTTAATGTACACCAATTGTGGACAAAAGTAAATGGTCTGTCTTTTTTCATTTCATAGTGTATTTTCTCTGTTCGTCTTATAAGACTGTAAGATTTGTACTTCAAATAAATAAATAAAGAAAAGGTCGTGGTCCGTATCGGATTATAGGGCCAGTGATGATGATGATTTTTGTACCAAGATACAGCGACAGTCAAATTTACGTCATCATATAAAGGCTGATTTTTTTTGGCTGTAAAAGGATTCCACAGCAGGTAGGTACCTAACAAAGTTTGAATAATATGAACCCTGAATAGTGGTTGCTTTTGGAGATAACAGCCTTCAAAGTGTTGAAAATTGTTAAAAATTGCTATTTTAACATGTCATATATGAAGCGTTATAGAATAAATTGTGATTTTGACATTACAATATTGCTTGATTCAAAAATTTAATTGAATATACACGAATGAATAAGCAATAGTTTTGAGTCATGTTATATACGAATTTCTTTTTGTATTCGAAACATAATAAATCATATATGTATGTATATTTATCTGGTTTTGGGTTGAATTTGACAGCCGTACAAATAAGTTCAACTTGTGACGTGTCAAAAATATAACTAATTCGTGTGAAATCTCTGTTGCTCTCGAACAACGTCCGACGATGATAAATATTCGTCGTAAGCAATGTAGGTTATAATAAAATAGTTTTATTTATACGAAAATATTTGTTTAATCCAACTGTCGATTTGTTCAAGAGAATGTATTTCTCTTAACAGATCGAATAAGTTTCAAGGCAAGATCCGCGAGATTTTCTATGGCTAAGACTACATTTGTCATGGTTTTTCAACTTTGAAGTAAAAAAAACACCAACTTAGAGGCTTCGCAGCATATTTATTTATTTATTTATTTAATTTCAATTTACGGTTTGATAACCTTTTACACATACAAGTATACATAATATATTAAAAACAACAGAATTAAAAAAAAAAACAAATAAAAACAAACAAATATACAAAACGAAAATAAAAAATGAATAACAATATAAAAAAGGTGAAAACATGTAAAAATATGTAAAAAATAATGAAAAACATTTAAAAAAAAATATGTAAAAAATAATGAAAAACATTTAAAAAAAAATATGTAAAAAAAAAACATGCGAGAAACATTCAAAAAAAAAAAAAAAAAAAAAAAAAAAAAAAAAAAAAAAAAAAAAAAAAAAAAAAAAAAAAAAAAAAAAAAAAAAAAAAAAAAAAAAAAAAAAAAAAAAAAAAAAAAAAAAAAAAAAAAAAAAAAAAAAAAAAATAAACAAAAAACATGTAAAAATATGTAAAAAAAATAAACAAAAAACATGTAAAAAATAATGAAAATCATGTAACAAATATGTAAATAAATTCATATAAATTCTATATGGATGAACTCAGAATTCGGAGTAGAACATTTAGCGTGTCTCCCCACCCCCCTTATAACTTTTGATCCGACACAGAACCTTAAATTAAAAAAAATGTAAAGAAAGTGTTAGGCCTACAAAACATTTATATTTTTCTAATATTCAGAATTTTAGTTCCAGTCAGAGGAAATCAAAATTTGAATTTTTATTTCATTTTCCGTAAATCTTAAAAACCATAAAAGCTAGAACGCTGAAAAATTGTATAAATATAAACAAATATAGCAAACAGGTTCTTATAAAAAAAGTTACAGGGTTACTCAAACTTTTTTTATTAAGAAAAACATTTTTTTATGACAAATCAATGTGTTTAACTGCCTATATTTCCATTTTTTTTAAAGAATATCGAATATCACCGAAATACCCCAACTAGATAATTTAATTTTGTATAAATAAACGTAAACATTAAAGCAGTAAATCTCAAACTTTTTAAACGATTATTAATTAATCAATTAATTTGTTATTAATGAATTTAGTTACGACATCGTGTAGACATATTTATGTAGAATTCTTTTTTATATTTACAATAAACATAAAATTTCATGTTTATTATAAATAAAAAAAAAAATTAGTTATTAAATAATAGTGATACCTTTGTTTGGCTGTGAGACTCCGGGTTAGAATGGTGATTCCACTTTTTTGTTATTGTTTTAGAGTGTCCCATTAGAGCGAATAATTGAAAATACAACAGGTAACAATAACATCTCACATAGTTCAGCAATGAGTTTCACCACCCATTATGAATGTAGTGCATTTTAAGATGATACGAGACTGGTGTGTGGGTACACAGGCATGTGTTGTGCTCTCTTTTTTTGGGTAGTTTAAAGGTGGCTGATATTCCCACATTGTGGGATATGCCGTGATGGTATGAATAAGTGATATTTATTTTAGTTTTTTGGTATAAGTAATTAAATATAAAAATGCACCTCCTAATATGTCTTAATTTATGGACCTAATTTAAAATGCGTTTATTCTACTTTACTTACTTCAAGTTCTACACCTTATTTACTTTCTTTTTATATTATTATATAATTTTCGCCAAACATCTTGAACGAGCTTCCGGTTGCGCAGAGCGCAAATTTGTGTCTTTTTGCTTTGTTAGTTTACGTGCAAATAGCCCCCCTTCTCGGCTAAAATTTCAACTATACCTGCTTTCTTATTTCGAAATCTTTTATAGACAATTTTTTATTGTTTATTAATTTGTGGTTATTTCCCCTGTCACTTTTGTTTTGTTTATTTTATTTGTTGATACTTTTTGTACCAAGCATAAATATTTGTAATATTTCATGCGCAATTTCTTAATTGGAATTCATTTATATTTAAAGGATTATGTGCAAAATTTTATAAATTTAACAACAAATAAAAATTAAAAATAAAGTTTAAATCAACAAAATAAAATAATATAATTATTGTTTATGCACGTATGATATAAACAAGCTGTTCAGTTTCCGAACGTTATAAAAAATATGAAATTTATTGTGGACTGTATGTCAAATAAATAAATTAATTATAACGAATGGGTTGCCCTGAGAATGCAAGATGACCTGCAATTCGATACGCTTGAGAAAGTGCACATGAGAACAATGAAAATAAACCCGTCTCTCCGTGTAAGTATGGTTATCTTATTTTATTATATTATACATACATAGATACCAATATATATTAAAGTTAAATATAATAAAACAACCAAACTGTTATAACTTGTACGTTGGTGATCCTTCCGCCTGGCAAAGAATTTTTCACTCAGTGAAGTAGGTTACTGCATGTTATAGTTATTTAGCCCTGTGGGGACATCAATGTATCCTGTAGATATACAGGCTAAACTCCTAATACCTAGACTCTAGACAACTTTTGGACAAAGAAATTTCCTGTACTTTGGAGTCAAATTATACAACGAACTACCTTTAATACTTAGACAAAACAGTAACTTGAAAATATTTAAGCGAGACATTAAAATTTGGATTAAATAAAAGGGCAGAGACTATATTAAAAATAAATTAATCACCTGAACTCTGAAAATACTCCCATAGTTATTAACCAAAACTGAAAACTAATAAGACATCTATACACTGTCTCAGAACAGGTTTTACCTAGTGAGGCAGTTTATGACAATAGTAAAATATCTGGTAACTATTATGTAACCTAAGTTAAATATATTATAATGCATTAAAAAAAATTTGTTACTAGATTTAAGGAACAATTGTATTTTATATAATAAATAAATAAAAAAAAAATTGAAAGCCTTTGAAATAGTTAATTTTGAACTTAAATTAAAATAATTCACAATAAAATAAATATGTTCATTCAGAATTAACTTTCACATTAATTAGATAACAATTAAATATTGAGCAATTTCGAAATGTAAGCTTTCACGGTAGATGTTAGTAACTACGATGATATATTGTGCGCTGTTTGGTCTTTTGTACCATCAGGGAGGTAGTTATTTGAGTACATGGTGGTTCTCGAATGTTCCTCCCTAGATAAGCGTCTCTTGAGATTCGTATCTTGTCGATATTCTGGTTAGTTACCTATTCGCCGCAGTTATATTTATTTATTTATTTATATAAACGCCCTAAATGGGCTTTTACGTACACAATTACAAATTATTAAAACATACGTTTATGAACCACGAAGCAAAATACATACATACATAATTATAAATAGGTACCTATATATAACAACAAAAAACATATCAAGAAAAAAAATATATATATAAAATATAAATTTACAAGAAAAACAAGCAAAAGTTTAAGCAGAAACAAAAATAAAAAATTAAAAGAAAAAAGAAGAAGAACCCAGAATTTATACAATCTTTAAAAGTCTCTCTTTATATTCATATATCGAACAGCAAAAGACATCAACAGAGCCAAAATCATTACCAAGTCTATGTAATCTCAGAATAGGCGAGTGAATATAATAATTATTACTTGATTTTATGATAAAAAATAGTGAAGCCTGTGTTTGTCGTGTACGGATAATCGGAACATTAAATGAAATGAGACACGTTAAATCAAGGACATCCAACCAGCCATTTAAAATCTTATTTAAAATCATCAAATCACTGATTGTCCTTCTACTTGATAGTGTTTTTAAGTTAAGTGTACACATTAATGAATTATAATTTATTTGTTCAAAGGGAATCGATAATTTAAAATTGACAAATCTTAAGAATTTTCGCTGAACTTTTTCTTATTTATACTGGTGAGATTTATAAAAAGGAGACCAAATAACTGAATTATATTCTAAGGTGCTTCTAACTAATGCAACATACAACATTTTGAACGAGCTTAGTGAATTGAAATCCCTTGCCGTTCTCAATATAAAACCTAAGCATTTCATAGCTTTATTTGCTATCTCATTTATATGAGGGATAAAGGTAAGACCTTCATCAAAGACGACACCAAGATCTACAACCTGTGATACCTTTTTAATATTAATTTGCAGCGGCCAGGTCCTCAACCTCACCTAACATATCGAAGATGGTTATGAGAAGAAGCAAATAACTGGTGTTGCTTACATAGACCTCTCCGCAGCATATGATACCGTCAATCACTGAACTCTAATGCACAAGATGTACAACATTACCGGGGACCTTCGACTTACCAGGCTTGTAGAATGCTTCCTCCAAAATAGACGGTATTGCGTCACCCTTCAGTACAGAAAGAGCCGCTGGAGAAACCAAAAAAATGGTCTCCTCCAAGGAAGCGTACTTGCACCGGTACTATACAACATATATACAAATGACCAGCCTGTAAACCCCTACACCAGACTATTTATATATTTATTTATTTTTTATTTATTTTTATTTTATAGAATACAACAGCATTACAATAAAGATTTATACAGATATACAGAGATAATTTTTATGTTGCCAATTATAGTATTCTAAATATATTGAGTACATACACATTTATTAACAATTATGAAGACAGGATGGGAAAGGAGAGAGGTAGGAAGGGGAGTGGGGAGAAGCATTGACCACTAGAAACTCATATTATGATTTGCCTCACGTGTCTCAATGTATGAAGAATAGTAAATTAAAATTAAGTTAAAGTTAATGTTAAAGGGGCACAATTAAAAAGTTAAAGATGTGCACAGTATATATGCGGATGACACGGCGGTGGCAGCCCAGGGCGCGACCTTCGAGGAAGTGGAGAGAAAGCTGTCAACTACCCTTGAAGAACTATCCCAGTATTATAGCAAAAATTACCTGAGACCCAATCCCTCCAAAACACAGGTGTGCGCCTACTACCTTAAAAATAGGGATGCAACGAGGAAGCTAAAGGTCATGTGGCAGAATCAGATGCTGGAGCACTGTGACTCCCCAAAGTCCCTTGGTATCCGTTTGGACCGCTCCCTGACCTTTCGACAACACTGCCAGGAGGTGGGGAAGAAGGTCAACACAAGAAACGGCATCATTCGGAAACTAACAAATACCAAATAGGGGGCACAACCTCATGTCCTCCGCACCTCGACTCTAGCGCTGTGCTTCTCGGCGGCAGAATACGCTGCACCTGTATGGTACAACTCCGTGCATGCGAGGAATGTTGACGTGGCCGTGAACGATGCGGTTCGCACCGTGACCGGATGCCTTAAGCCGACACCAATCAGCGAGATCTACCCAATCGTGGGTATCGCCCCTCCCACAGTCAGAAGACAGGTCGCAGCTGAGACGGAGCGAATGAAGCAACTTCTCGACCAAAGACATCCCATGTACGGCCGTGAGGCCCGACAATCCCGGCTGAAGTCAAGAAGAGGCTTTGTGGAAACAACAGCCGCGCTGCCTGGCCCGCCAGTGGCGCGCCGTATTGAGCTGTGGCAAGAAAGTTTCGCTGACCGCGCGCATGTCAAACCGAAGGAAGAGATGGCCGCTACGACACAATCTGCCATACCCCACTTGGAGAGCACTAAATAGATTGAGAACTGGGGTGTCGCGCTGCAATAGTATCCTCAAAAAATGGGGCTACAAGGAGGACGATACCTGCGAGTGCGGGGACATACAGGACCACCAACACCTTATGATACATATGTCCGAAAGTCGGAGAGACATGCGCGCGAGAGGACCTAATTGCCGCAAATGACAGGGCCGTACATGTGGCCAACTATTAACTGGAAGTTCTTTATTTGATGAATCCGGACACGGAAAGTAAGTAAGTAATATTAATTTTATTAATGCTATATTGATAAGAAATAGGAGATTTATTTATATTAAAAGTCATATAATGATACTTGTCAACATTCAAAAATAGATAATTTTGATTACACCATTTGCCTAATTTATCAAGATTTGCATGAAGAATATTACAGTCGTTTAAACATGTTATCTTTCTAGAAATTTTAAGGTCATCAGCAAATAAAAATATATCAACTCCCTTGAATACAGAAACAATGTCATTTATAAATAATAAGAATAATACTGGTTCCAAGTGGGAACCTTGCGGTACACCACTTGACGTAACAAACTGGGAAGAAATACATCCACCTATTTTTACAGAAATTTTTCTTTGGTTAAGATTACTTTTAAACCATTTGGACATATCAGTAACTCCCAAAGCATTTAATTTGTGAATAAGAATTTTATGGGAAACTTTATCGAATGCCTTGCCGAAGTCTGTATAAACAGTATCTGTTTGAGAACGTTTCTCCAATGCATCTAGAATATTGATGGAATAGAAGTACATAGATTCTAGATTTTTTAAAATTATTTTTAATATGTAAATACATACATATTATGAAAAAACAAACACTACACAAACGTCTAGACCAAACAGACGGACAGCACATGCAGTTTTCAATGCTGCAGCTAGGCTCATCACTGGAGCCTCTAGGTTTTTTCAAATTTCTGACATCTTCGTAATCTACATTGGCTTCGATTTCCCGAAAGGATTGAATATGAGCTTTGTACGATGATCTTCAAAATACCTCATGGAATGGCTCCTACTTTACCTCTCTGATCTTTACAATTCAATGAACGATAGACTTCACTTGGTTCTGCATCTTCATCCGTGGTTGGAAAATTTGAAGTAAACAGGGTGCACACCACTAATATCGGCGATCTTGGGTATGCTTTGGAAGGATCAAATGCATGGAATAAGCCCACATACCCTCAGACAAACCGAAAATATATCTTCGTTCGGAAAAAAATCTCAAAACGTACCATCTCCGCAAATTAAACCAGAGCCAAAATTATTATATTAATTTAACATTTAAGATCCGAATTCCTTTTTTACAAGATGATGGTTTCAACTGATAAAATTAAAATACTTAAATAAAATTTCTTATGTAAGTTCTAAAAAATACATACCTACCTATTTAAAATGTAAAAAAATACTTTTTAAAATATAAATAAAATTATTCGTATAGTTTATAGTTTTTATTATAGTTGTAATGGACCTTGCCCAGGTGAAACGATCGTCACATAAAAATTAATAATGTAGGTATTTTATTTTATCAATATATGTAACTATAATTTTCACATTAAAAAATTCACTTATTTATCCAAACATGGACTTCTACTCCGATCTACTGGACGTACGACACTATCCATCCATGTCCATAACATAGAATTCAGCTCGTCGTTCGAAGTACAATGGAATAGTCAAAGTCCGGATATTGCGTCGTTTAACTCGCTTTATATTTTCAAGAAAAAATTAAAGAAGGAATATTTATTCCTAAACACCTGAGATCGATTTCCTCTCTTTGTTCTTTCCGAATCCTTTTTTTGTTATGATGTTTTTTTTGTTTTTAATATTCATCTAAGTGTTATGCATATTATCGTTGCTTTTAGTTTTGCTTTCATTTTTTTTATGTATTGTACCTACATATATAATTTTGTCATAATTTGTAAACTGCTTGATAGGACGAATATGCCTAATGACAATTAGCCGGCCAGTGTGTATTATATTTTTTTGTACTATGTACAAAAATATAAATAAATAAATATTATGATTCTTCGTTGTTTCATTTATCAAAATGCTCCCATGTTTATAACTTGTAGATATGTAAACTAATAGTGGAGATTATATAAAAGTTATTTTTTAACAGATTTTTAATTATCTCAATAGAGACGAAGTTGGAATATTTATTGTAGGAGAACCGGGAAATCAAGGCACCTACAAGGCTTACGACCTGTCATCGGCTGGTTTACGTGATCACTTTATGCGCTTGCGCAACGTTCACCAATTATGCCTTTTAATGAGATCCCTAAGGCATAAAAAAAAAAAAAAAAAAAAAAAAAAAAAAAAAAAAAAAAAAAAAAAAAAAAAAAAAAAAAAAAAAAAAAAAAAAATATCTTTGACTCCCGACAGGGAAAAAAATCCAATGTTTGCGCATATGCAATAATAAAAATATTCGATTATATAAAAGTGTTGGCCACAACTAAATCGTTTCATTACTATTGTCCACGTAAAAGACCAGTAAAGAGATATTTAAAGAATAAGGATACAATCCATTAGCGGTGATAACTAGGTTTAAATAATAAAATAATATAACGGAGGATATTGGCATCATAACAGAATAATATATTCCTACGGTAATAATTCCTCTATAGTCAACATAAAATGAAAATGGATAAGATTGTGACGTTAAATTGTAGGAAAAGGACGGTCAGTAAAATGCGATAAAATATATTGCAATGGCCCATACATTGTTGGATAAATATATAAATTGTTTATTTTTTTATTTTATGGTCAATTCAGAGATTAAATAATGTGAGCTAGGTACATTAAAAGGACGAGGAGCATTGGCGATAGAGTTATAAAAGTCAAATGTGGATCTATACGCGCAACAGAAAATCACGGCTGGGCGTCGTATTTACCTTTCCGTGTTGATTAGAAGGCAAGTACTGCCTCGTATTAGGCACTAGTTTGTTGCATTAATGCATTTAAAAACTCGCGTTGAATTCAAGGACGAACAACAGACGAACATGTATGAGACGATTCATGAATGTTGACGAGGTGATGAATGTGTGTCAAGATAGAAAAATGTGGCGTTTGGTTCTCTCTGCCTACCCCGCGAGGGGCAAGGTGTGATGGTATGTATCGTTTTTGAAGTTTCATGTTAAACAAATTCAATTAAAAAGTAGTAAGTAGGTACTTACTTATTAACGCTCGTATATGTATAAAAGCTTCCTACTTTGACAATATAAGTTAATAAACCTTGTTTGAATTGTATACCATGCGATAAAATTTCTTCAAGATTTTGATCTAAGATAATATAAATGCATCACATGGATAAACTTACACTCTTAAAACCTTCTAAAACTTGTCAAACAACGACCATTTTAAGATCTTACCGTTTGTTTGATAAAATCTAAAGTATCAGGCTCGCATACAATTGTAAGAGCATGTATGTATTTTGTCATGATATTGTTACCAGGAATGTCTCCGGTTAGAGAGATGTAGGTCGAGTGTTATTGTTCACAGATTGCATCGAAATTAAAACTGGCACTTGATCAAAAAATCTCCTATTTCAGAGGACCCACAAATTTTACCGACGTAATCGAAACTGCCTTTTTGTATCAGTGATTGTTTTAGTCGGTCATAATTTGATTTCTTGACTAGATCGATCCACAGATTGATCAGTGATAGTATTGCAGTGTCAAACATGTTTATCTATTGTGTACTTATGAGCCCCTGGCACTGTGCATAGTGAAATCAGTACTTTTTATTATATTCAATTTATTACTTTGTCCAGCAAATATTTAATTATTATAGCGTTCTTTGGGACATGTGGTTGAGTTGTTTAGTTGCCCACGCGAACGCATTGTGTATATTGCTCGGGGGATACAAGGTTCGAAGCCCAATCAAGCGGAAATTTATGACAATTCAACTAAAGGCTCGACAATACGAATCGAATTGTACTGTACCATGGGTACAATATAACAACGATATTGTTTTCCAGATAAATCGTAAATTTATGAATGATACCTAGCTGTAGGTTGTGCAATAAGTCCAGATTTTAAAAAAGACTGAAAAGGGCATCTTATGCTATCCAAAATCGAGATAAGGATCGATGAATCTGAATTAAAAAATCAGGTTTTTAATCAAATGATCCAATTACCACGAGTTCACATCCTGCCTCGACCGATCTCGTTCACCTATAGCACAAGCATTTATGCTTAATTTAGGGAATGTAGGAAGATGTATATGTACTTGTTTAACAAGGGCATTTAAAAAAATATTAGTTTGTAAAACTAAAAGTAAGAAAACTGTGACGTTACCAGGAATCGAACTCACGCTCGGTGTCACATTGTTAATGAACATGTTAATCGACGTCATAACGAAGAAGAAAAAATAATAAAATCATAATATTTTTTTTTTCAGCAATCGATTAAAAAACAAATTAGACAAACTGATAAATTTAAGGAAAAATATATACGAAAAATATTTTAACAATTTCAAACTGCAATAATGGAGAAGTCTTTGTTAAATAAATATTAAATTGGCACTTAATGATTTATCATAACAAATTAACTAGCTGGCTCTGCCCTCAACGCTGGTATTTTTTTTGTATCATAAATCACACTTGTAGTAATATTTTGTGGTGTATGTGGAAATTAGTGGAAGTGAAGGTCCTTATTTATTATTTAACACATTATTGCACATAACTTATTTGCCAGTACAAATGGCGGACGATTTTTCATAACAAATTAACTAGCTGGCGCTGCTCTCAACGCTGGTATTTTTTTATATGATAAATCATACTTGTGGTAATATTTTGTGGTGTATGTGGGAATCATTGGAAGTGAGGTCCTGATTTATTTATTTATTTAACACTTTATTGTACATAACTTATTTGCCAGTACAAATGGCGGACTTGTTGCCTAGTAGCAATTTCTTACAGACAACCATCTATTACAAATATGGGTGAAAGTGGTACATGTAAAAAAAAAGAAAACCAACAAAAAACTATATACATATAACATTTATACACAAAAAATAAATATTTATTTATTTATTTATTTTATTTTATTTATTTATTTACGGCAAATTGCCTTTTATACATAAACAACAATTAGGTACACACATTGAAATACAAATGAAAACTTAAAACAATCATAAGCTACTATTACTAAATCAATAAATATATATAAAAAAAAATACAATTTGAAATAAAAGATATAGGTATAAAATACAAAAGTCATTAAAATATACAAATAATCATATACACACTTTGAAAAAGATATAGGTATACTTATACACATTGAAATACAAAAGTCATTAAAATATACAAATAATCATATACACACTTTGAAAAAGAGAAAGAAAAAAAAAGAAATAACAATCATAAACAAAAATATGTAAGTACTTAAGTATACACATTGAAATACAAAAGTCATTAAAATATACAAATAATCATGTACAAACTTTGAAAAAGAGAAAAAATATATATTTAATAATCATACAAAAAAACTATACTTATAATAAAATAACAAGAAGTCAATATAAAAAAAAATAATAACAATAGTGTAAAAAATTTAAGAACTATGAAAACAAACATATGGGTACATATGTACTTAGAAAAAAAAAATATAAAGTAAATAATAAAACAAAATAAAGCGTTAACAAAAAATATAATATGTACAATACACGTGAAGTAGGCAAGCAAAAAAATAGAAGAAAAAAAAAAAAATGTAATGCAAAACAACGCTAGGCAGGTACCCGCCGTCTTTAGCCAGTAGAGTCATGGTATAATGTAGCTGTGTGTAATATGTAAAAACACCAATGATAATTAAACAAATCTTAGATGAAATTGATACAACACTATGGGAGGGAAGGGAAAAATGCAGAGGAGATTTGCCTAACTATAGGGATAAGGAAACTAATGGAAAGTGAGTCGGTTAGGAAATAGAAAGTAGGAGCGCGCGCTTTAATATACTAATTTTCGAAGTTTGCTAACGTTGGTGCAGTTCTAATGTCAAGGGCCAAGTTGTTCTATAACCGGGCAGCATGGACAGTAAAGGATGATGAATAGAAAGCCGTGGCATGTGATGGGATGGCGAGGGTTCTCTCTTCTCTAGATCGAAGCGGGAGTCCATGTGAGGCCAGAGGTTGAAATATTTCGGTCAGATATGATGGGAGCATTAGGGTTGTTCAAAATATTAAACAGAAGACAAAGAGTGTGTTGAATATGTTGTCCTTGTGGGTATTAAGAGTAGGTACATTTATACCTTCATTCATAAAAATGGTGCTCATTTTGTCTTCTTTAATTTTGAATTATTGTTGCATGTCCTTAAAATATATGAATAAAATACGAGGAGTGTTTGAGAATGTATTCATGGAGGAAACTGATCACGTATAAAAAATATACGTCCTGTTTTCTATTGGGCTATTTCATGACAATTCAAATAAATTAATTAATATTCTGATAGATATAAAAACAAAAATTGTATCTTATTTGCTATCAAATGTTATTATTTTCTATGAATCTATTTATGTAGTTGACATAAAATTTCCCGATACCTAGTGTTTTTTTTTCTTAATATTGAAGTAGAAATGAGTAGGTAGCTATTTTATTTCACAATTATTGTAAATTGTACGAAACATAATTGTATGTACCTACTATTGAAAGAACTGGACTGGAAACACCGTTTAATAGGAAGAAATTAAATAAATCTCTACCGATAGTTAGGCACCATAACTTTGCCATAACTTCTTGAAGGCTTTGAAATTGTTCTTCGAGATCACGAAATCCGCATGATCAATGGTACCTTGAAGAGGCCTATGGATAGAAACGAAGAGCTCCGATCTATTGGAGGATACTATTGGGTGGCGAGAATCCCACAGGATTGTCGCTACTTATTAACTAATAAGTGGCGTTTTATGTTTAAACACTTACCATAAATATCACCAAATATCTTGAACTAGGCTTCTAGAGTGCAAATTTGTGTATTTTTGCTTCGTTGGTTTACGCCCCCCTTTGCTCGCCTTTTCGGCGAAATGGTTGATATTCGGAGACAACTATAAAGCATTAATATCACTGAGTACTAATTACGAATGCACTCATACCATCACGCCATTTCACTATAAAGGGTAGACAGAAAGAACCAAACGCCAGTCTCTTCTCTCTTGACATACATTTCTCAAAGTACCTACAGGGCTTACGAACTGTCATCGGCTGGTTTAAGTGATCACTTCATGGTGGTAAATTTAAAATGTGGTGCTGGTGAAGATTGCTGAAAATTTCCTGGACAGCAACAAGAACAAATATATCTATTTTATGCAATTTTTGCAAAAATCTATATATTTTAATAATGAGAATCTTATGTATCGTTTGAAATTAGCTGAAAAATATCATCGCCATCTATGAAGTAACGAAGAAACCTTTTTGTAACGCCATCTATTGAGAAATAGTTTTTTTTTTATAAACATTGAAAGCAACAGTCCTTATATATGAGGTGACAAGGATTATTTCATTAGACATGGAATAGCCAATTTCTATAGAAACTTCAAACAACGGCAATAATCATTTGGTAAGATAAATATCAGCATAGAATGCGTGTAATTTTATACATCTGCTATAATAATCATCCCATGCAGTTTCCTGTCCATAGAAGCTACTTACGTATATCTGTATTGTACCTAGTTGTAAAATGGACAGCCTCCATCTGCAAAGAATGCTTCGAGCTACGCTAAGCACACTGTATACATACACAGATCTACCTTCATTAGCTGATTTATTAATTAAAGCAGTGACGTCTGTAATTTTTTTACATTTTTTTTAAATAACTGTCTGTACTGGAATTTCTCAATCGATTTTTAGAGTTAGAGTTCTGAAACTTTCAAAATGTGTGCAATCCCGATGATAATACTTTTGATATTTTTATAAAATTGAATTATTTTGTATTTCATACAAAGTAAACAATAATAACCAGGGGAAAATTTGATTAACCAGCGAAATCAAAATAATCCATATTTACCCACATCATGGATATAATAATCTTAGGAGTTTTCTATATCTTAAGAACTCCATTTGAAAATTATATCGATGATATGGGTAAACATGGGGGGTGAAATCAAAACCCTCGTGATACCCATATCATGGATACAATTATCATATGGAGTTCAATGACATCTTAAGATATTATAGAACTCCACTATAATATTTATATCCATAATATGGGTAATCGTGAGGGTTTTAATTTCGCCGGTTGTTCAGACTTACCACCATGGATGGTTTTGCTGACCAGACTTGCCCTCCAGGAGTATTTTTATGAGTTTCTTTTTTACGTGAAGAAAACTTGAATAGAATGTCCTCAATTTTATTTTTCTTTTCTTGTTGAAATAATGAATATGTTCTTGTAACAAGAAGTATGTACGTATACAAATATACATCCTCATACATTCACTGTATTGCATAAATGCTTGTGCTATCATCATCATCATCATCACTGGCTCTACAGCCCGTTGTGGACCTTGGCCTCCTCCAGCATTCGTCGCCATCTTCCTCTATCCTGACAGGCACTCCTCCAATCCGTTATTCCAACTGCTTCTACGTCCCGCTGCACACCATCCATCCATCGGAGTTTGGGTCTACCGACACTACGTCTACCTTGGGGCTTTAAATGAATGATCCTTTTTGGCACTCTTTCATCACTCATTCTTTGGACGTGCCCTGCCCATCTCAGCCTCCCTGTTTTGATGATTTTTACGATGTTTGGTTCTTTGTAAACATTGTAGACCTCTGTGTTGTGTCGTATTCTCCAAACTCCGTTTTCCTGGATTGGGCCGAATACTTTTCTGAGTATTTTTCTCTCAAACACCAGTAGAGATGTCTCATCTTTTTTACTCAGTACCCAGCATTCAGAGCCGTATGTCAGTACAGGACGTAGTAATGTTTTGTAAATGGTGACCTTTGTTTTCCTCGACAACACCCGAGATGCAAGATGTCTTCTTAAACCATAGAAGCATCTATTAGCCATGAATATTCGGCGCTTGATTTCAGTGGATATGTCGTTCACATCAGTCACCATTGATCCCAGATAGGTGAAGCTTCTAACGGATTTTATTGTGTGAGAGCCTATATTGATTGTAGTGGGGGTCTGGTTATTGTGAACAGTTTTGGTGACTGGCATATATTTAGTCTTACTAGCGTTGATGTGAAGGCCCATTCCATTAGCAGCCCTCTCTAGCTCAACAAATGTCTCCGTCATTGCCCGCTGTGATCTACCAATTACGTCAATATCATCTGCGTACCCCAGTACTTGGGTTGCTTTATAAAATATCGTCCCAGTTGTTTCTATTCCAGACTCTCTCACGCATTTCTCCAAAGCAATGTTAAAGAGCAGACAAGCCAGGGCATCTCCTTGACGAAGTCCATGTAATGCATAAAACGGTTCAGAAGTGTCGCTTTGAATCCGAACTCTACACTGCGATTGGACCATAGTGAGCCTTACCATCCTTATGAGTTTGTTTGGAATTCCCAGATACTTCATCGCCTCATACAAGTGCGCTCTGTTGATACTGTCATAAGCAGCTTTGAAATCGATAAAAAGGTGGTATGTGTCGATATTATATTCCAGGGTTTTTTCCAGTATTTGGCGGAGAGTGAATATTTGGTCTATAGTGGATCTTCCTGGGCGGAATCCGCTTTGATACTGTCCCACCAGGTTTTCTGCGTATGGTAGTAGTCTGGCAAAAAGGATGCTGGCAAACATCTTATAGCCTGTATTTAGGAGGGTTATACCGCGATAGTTAGTACATTCCAATGCATCTCCCGTCTTATGTAGGGGACATACAATTCCCATCTTCCAGTCGTCAGGCAAAGCTTCGAGACTCCACGCCCTCTCAACCATTCTATGCAGTATTGTAATCAAACATTCTCCTCCGTATTTGAGAAGCTCGCTAGGGATATCATCATGACCTGGGGATCTATTATTTTTTAAGCATTTAAGTGCTGTTCTGACTTCTGTCATACTTGGAGGCAGCATATTGTCATCCTCCTCAGTGTGCAAATTATCTATGTCATTATCACTAGTGTCACTATCATTATTTAAGAGATCTTCAAAATGCTGAGCCCAACGCTTCAATATATCCACCTTATCATTCAATATTTCACCATTCTTGTCTTTGCATGCAGTCATTCTCGGCTTATACTCTTTTCGCTGATGATTTAACTTCTGGAAGAATTTCCTGCAAAAGAAATGCTTGTGCTATAGGTGAACGAATTCGATCACCTTGTAAACTTTACAGGTCAGGGGTGCAATTCCCGTCTAACGGTGGAATCAAAACCCTCATGGATAACCCATATCATAGATATAATTATCTTGTGGAGTTCCGTAATTGTTAAGACTTTTTTAAAAGTGTGAATATGTATGAGGATGTATACATACTTGTACAAAAATGTACATATACATTCTCATACATTCCCTAACTTAAGCATAAATACTTGTGCTAAAGGTGAACGAAATCGGTCGTGGCAGGATTCGAACTCACGACCACTTTATTACTTTAATGTATTTAAGGTCGGCCTTTGTGGCTCAGTTGCTTAAGTATTTGACTGCTGATCCTTGGGTCTCGGTTCGATTCCCGGTGGAGACACAGTTTTTAATTGTATTTTCAGTCTGGATCTGTGAGACGATTGATATCGTAAGCTCCAGAATGTGGCAACTTGTTATTGGGTGCGTGTTAAATTAATATTTGACTAAGTGCCTGTAAGTTGCTCGAGAAGTAATGTGAAATAAAATAAAATAAGTCAAATTTAATTCAACAAATGCAACACTTCCTTGCACCCTGTTCAAGTGGCGAATTCTTTGTAAAGTACAATTTCTTCCAAATTTACCTATGTTTTTAGCTCAGAGGACAAATATTTGCGTGATGACAAAATTTAAAATAAATTTCTCCTCTGCCGGGAATCGAACCCAAGAGACCAATTTGCAGGTTGTCGACATTTCGTTTAACGTATAGCAAAATTTTATTTCGTTTCAAAAATAATTGTATGTAGGCACGCCACTGCACGTTGTGAATAAAATTATGCTATACATTTTTTTTAATTTGATTCTTTGTCTTGTGTTATAATGGTCTATAGATTATTAATACGCAAATTTTATTGGATAAAAAGTGTTTAATGATTTTTACGACTTTATATAAATACATTGATTCTATCTAAAAACAAACGAATAAGTTATTTGTAAATTTGAAGCATTGAGATATATCTATGCGATAAAATACAAATCAGTTTGTTTTAACCAGTAGTGAGTTATTTGATATGACCGATTATTTGAAGCGACTGTGTCTTCGTCAGGACGTAATATGACGACTGTGTTAAAAGAGAAAAGAATATATAACTAATACGGTTTCGACAAGGGCAGATACAATTCAGCTAGAGGAATCATCTCGTGTGAAATTGTGTTGTGAAAAAACGTTTCTAAAAACAAAATAGTTTGAAAAGATCTGATTTGACAAATAGTCTTTGATTCTTTGAGTGCAAAGATGGACAGAAGAGTACCTTCCCAACTAATGCAGACGACGGACGAAGAACAGAAAGAAATATACAGAATATTAGGTGCCACTGACGAAAGAATGAAAGAATCCTTGATTCACTTGAAGGATTGGTTCTCGAAGCAGGCACATCTTCCAAAAGAAATGCCAGGTTTGTTTCAATATATTATTAGTCTCTGTACCCCTAACATTGATCATCACATTATCTCAGTCATGGGCAGTTCGGAACAGCTACCCAGCAGTTCTTATTCCTGTCCAATCGAGTATTATTACTATTGCATATACGCAAACATTGGATTTTTGTCGATTGTGAGGCATTAATATTTCTTCACCATTATTTTAAAGATCTCAATAAAGCGGAAAATTTATATTATTAGGAGAACCGGGAAATAAGGCATTTACAGGGCGTACGACCTGTCAAATATTCCCAACTACATAGATTCGACAAAATGTCATGGTCTTGAATCTAATATAGTGAAACTGTAAACTGGATATCAAATCAAATCATATATTTCCTGTTTCAGATGACATGAGATTGATTGGGATGCTGATAGCAAATCGATTATCTTTAGAAAAAACCAAGATCATTTTGGACGCTCAATACGCCGCAAGGTCGATCGTTCCAGAGTTTCTATCATTCAATAAGTTTCTGGAAAATGACTTTCAGCGAGTGTCAGAAAATATGTGAGTTTTATTTGAATTTAATCAATTTCATGTCACAAAACAAATTGCATATTGTACAAAACAATTCGAACTATCGCAAGCACAATTCAAGTTCAGAAATACGTCATCGATCAATTATATAGGTTGATGGCAGAGCGATTAGCGCGCTGGGCTAATAATCCAGTGGTCGCGAGTTCGAATCCTGCCTCGACCGATTTCGTTCACCTATAGTACAAGCGTTTATGCTTAATTTAGGGAATGTAAGAATATGTGGTAATTATTTACAAGTGGTATAAGTCTTCAATTTTGCTGAATTTTTTTCTATAGATAGATAAAAATACACAGATTACGGGAAAAATAGTAATTTTCCCGGGAAACGCCTAGAAAAATTAAAAAAAAAAATTGCATTACGAAAAATGTATGGATAAATGTCCGATTAAACCAATGGATTTAACGACACCTATCGCCGAGATTGCACGTGACTATTTTCGCATTTGAAGTCAAATAACCAACAATACTTTTATTAAATCACAATTTACACATATTAACACGCAAAATATCTATAAACATTCGATTTTCACGATAAAAAACCAGAAAAATCATTACTAATTTCTTATTTTTAACGTTTATTAAATACGATTAAATACGCGAGCTAATACGACAACTGCGACATAAAACTGAAAACTAAACCACAGATACTACAAAATATATGACAGACAATATTTGCGAAAAAATATCACATAAAAAAATATTAAAACTGGTAGGTACCATACAACTACCTAAATTTGTTATTAAATATAATTTATTTTTTAATTATAAACAAATGCGAATACATCATCAAAATTATAATAATAGGTTGGTTAATACCAACCTAACCAACCTATTTTAAGCAAACTTTTGGTAATAATTGGTTAGGCTAGGTTTGTATGTATTTATTATTGCGACTCGCGTGAGCGAGTTGCATTACATACTGTCACTCAATGTATAATGCAACTCGCTCACGCGAGTCGCAATAATAACTAAATACAAACCTAACCAACTTATTCTAAACAAACTTTTGGTAAAAATTGGTTAGGTTAGGTTTGTATGTATTTATTATTGCGTCTCGCGTGAGCGAGTTGCATTACATACTGTCACTCAATGTATAATGCAACTCGCTCACGCGAGTCGCAATAAAAACTAAATACAAACCTAACCAACCTATTCTAAGCAAACTTTTGGTAAAAATTGGTTAGGTTAGGTTGTGTTAAAAAATTCAAGACCTGAAATGTAAGCTAAAAAGCAACTATTTGCTTGGGAAACTTCATATATTTTCCGTAATGTAATTTTTTTTTTAATTTTTCTAGGCGTTTCCCGGGAAAATTACAATTTTTCCCGTAATCTGTATATTTTTATCTATCTATAGAAAAAATTTCAGCAAAATTGAAGACTTATACCACTTGTAAATAATTACCCTTTTATAACTCCATTACAGACAGACAATTGAGGTTGAAGAAAATGGTGTAAAAAAGTAGGTTTTCTATAAAAGTCAAGGAGGATGAAGATATATTAAACAATGAAGCTGTATTGGATACTTTAAACAAATATAGCTCTATTTCTTCTCTACATATCTGTCAAATGGTAATATATATTTCTAGGTATTCTTTATCAAATTTCACCATTTGAATTGTTTTCAGACGACTAATTCCATTGAAGCATTTGTCACCAAAAGATTTGTCAAGAGTATTTATATACTCAATGGCACCCGGAGCAATGTCTTACGATATAACAGATTTGATGCTCTATGGATTTATGGTAAGATTTAATATCAAATGGTATATTAAAGAAATGAATAATACATGACACTTAATGGCTAAAAATATGTAAGCGCATTCAGTATATGGTCTTTGAGTGAAACGAGTAAATGAAAGTATGTATAGTGGGATCATATATTTTTATTATAATATACTAGATGTCGTGAGGCATTTTTCAGGGGGATTTTTTGATGTTTTGGTTGGCAGACCACATCATTTTTCTATAGAGAATAACGACTAATGTGAATTGTTTTCGGATTTATTTGTCGAATAAAACACTTTGTTTTTTTAAGATTTAGAGAACAGTTATCTACGATGTGTTGAAATGTAAGAAAAACTGAAATATGTTGCCAATCAAAACGTCAAATGCTGGATATTCCATGACTCACTTTTTGCACGGAGTACTAGTAGGTATATTATAATAAAACTCTATGAGTGGAATAAAGTTTAATAGTATTTTATCTATTTGTTTAAAGTATATACCTACTATTATTATTTTGGACATGGTTTCTAAATCTGTAACATAAATAATATTAAGGAAGTATAAGTCGTGTTTCGTCTTCCTCCAGTGCCTCATGACTAAGGGTCGTATTACGGGAGTTATGTAAGAATGATGTAAGAAAAAGTTGAGTTCCAGTAAGCAGTAGTATTGTCGCAGTACGGGACCTTACCTTTTTCTTACATTTTTTCTATATAACTCTTGTAATACGACCCTAAGGGTGGAGGCTACACTCAATGCACTCGAGAAATGGTCTATCTACATGTAATAATTCATGATCGTGTTGCTGACTTTAAAATAATATGAATTAGATCTCTTTAGGATTTTCATTAGAGCAAGTAGATATCTAGAGCTGGGTAAAAATATCTCAAGAATTTTATCAGTTATTTATAATTTCTGTAAATAATTATTGGAAAATTACTGTAAATAAATTTGGAATTTCAGGTTGCTGAGCACAGATACTACACAGATTATCCATATTGCACTCGATACATAATGGATTTAGCACATGTTAAATTGTCACACTTTGGAAAATTGAATGTTTTTATGCTTAAAAGATGGGAGATGATAAGTAAGGTAATTATTTGATTCCATCTTCTCATTTTCAATAAAAAAATGTCCATTAAACCTTCAATAGGGTAAACCTGGATATTTTTTAAATGTTAAATGTCTTGTCCTGGTTTCGGGATTATATGTTAAACACAAATGTTACTTTATATTGTCTGGTTTATTCCGTAGCAGAACTCTTGGCCGAACAAGTACCTACACTGTTACATACCTAGCTATCTGTATAGCGCGCGGAAGTGATAAGATGCCGCGAATCGCGTCTCTATAACCGTATTTATATCCTTTATCGGGAAAGGGGCAATACCATGTAAACTAATTCACCACATTAGCATTATACTATTTTGATATCAATGGAACTTCTTTTCTTGATTATATATATTTTTCTTGATCTTGGTGTCATTTTTGATTCTAAGCTCCTATTTGACAAGCATGCGGACTTTATTACATCCAAAGCTTTAAGAATGCTCGGTTTCCTGTTGCGCTTATGCAAAAATTTTCAAAACCGACGAACCCTTAGGATTCTATAGTATGCTTATGTTCGAAGTCAACTAGAATACGCGTCACAAATTTGGAATCCCCAATATACTACTTGTATAGAAAAAATTGAGAAAGTGCAACGCAAGTTTATAAGGTACCTTAACTATCGTACATTCAATCAATTTGATACATACAATGAAGCCATTGACTTTCACAAACTTGCACCTCTGGTAAATATAAGGTTATGTTGTATAAAATTTTAAATGGCCTCCTTGACTCCTCATCTCTTCTAACCCAAATTAACTTTCACGCACCCACTAGGTCAACACGGCAATCTACTCTATTTCATGTCCCAATAAGTAGCACTAACTTAGCAAAAAACAACTTCATAACCAGATCATGCCAATCCTACAACACTAAATTCAGTGAAATAGACCTTTTCAATATCAACCTTGTCTCCTTAAAAAAACAATTACAAATACGTTCCTTATCAGAAATATAACGTAGTTGTGATGAAGGTCAGGATGGAACCCTATGTGTATAATAAGGTCAAAGCAGCTCCTTTTTTCCCAATGTCCCTTTCCCAAAGGCCACCTCCCACCCCCCCCCCCTTTCTTCAATTCGCAGACGGCTTCTTTTTTTTTTTTGCTTCTCCTGTATACTTCTTTGCTTCTCCTGTATACTTCTTTGCTTCTCCTGTATACTTCTTTGCTTCTCCTGTATACTTCTTTGCTTCTCCTGTATACTTCTTTGCTTCTCCTGTATACTTCTTTGCTTCTCCTGTATACTTCTTTGCTTCTCCTGTATACTTCTTTGCTTCTCCTGTATACTTCTTTGCTTCTCCTGTATACTTCTTTGCTTCTCCTGTATACTTCTTTGCTTCTCCTGTATACTTCTTTGCTCTTTATATATATACACCATTTTTTATGTTGTATTCGACTTTTGACCATTAGCTTATTTCTATTATTTGTTAACACGTGAAAACCTTTAACTGGTGTATGTTTTAATTATTGTTTTCCTTTGTATTTTATCATTTGTATGTGCTGTTGGTTTTCCAATGTAATAATAATAAATAAATAAAAAATAAATAATTTTAGAAATACAATAATCACACATGATGCTGAGATTAATTTTAATTGACAATATACAGTTTAATTAAAATAAAATGTTTTCTAATTTTTTTTTAACTCTCAGCATTTTAACACTATATATTTTTAAATTCATTTCTATGCGACATATGTATATGCCATCTCTTTATAAGTGTAAAGAGTAATAAACAAAATATAGTGGGGTCGATTGGATACCCCGTTAAACACATACAAGTTTTGCACAACACTAATACCTACACGTACAATTGGGGTGGTGTGGTTCAATCAACTCAAAAGTGATCTGAGACTGCCAACTGAATTTAACAATAAAAAAAATAAAAATAACAAATAAAATAAACTCATTAAATATTTTATATATGAATAATGCTGTAGATATACTTTGTCTCTTTAACACACAAATGTCTCTTTAACACACAAATGTCTCTTTAACACACAAATGTCTCTTTAACACACAAATGTCTCTTTAACACACAAATGTCTCTTTAACACACAAATGTCTCTTTAACACACAAATGTCTCTTTAACACACAAATGTCTCTTTAACACACAAATGCTTGTACGCTGGTAAAGGGCAGTACTTATGTTTATTTCATTGTTTATCTTTTTCTGTATCTTGTGATGTTTTTTGAGCATATGTTATAATACAAAGAAATAAAAAATATTATGTATAATTTTATGTACCTAAAACAACATGAAAACTATTTTATTTTGTATTTTTTTCCAAAAAAACATTGATTGGAAAAAAGTTATTGCTTATACTTAGAAAGGGAGTTATTTATTTAATAATAAATATATTATCATTTAATGATTCGGCGGATATTTTGTGGTAGTTAATATAAACCATTTTTGAATTATTAATTAGCTATAAACCACTTGTTTTTTGAGTCACTTCGCGACATGTTTCGGAAGCGCTGTCCTTCCATCGACCGGCGTGTCGAGACTTGTCGGCGTGTCGGCGTGTCACGCTTCCGAAACATGTCGCGAAGTGACTCAAAAAACAAGTGGTTTATAGCTAATTAATAATTCAAAAATGGTAATAAATATATTATCTACGGCCAGAAACCTTTTACAATTATACACAAAAAATAAAGCAGTTACACAATATTACAAAAATATTAATAATAAAAAAACAATAATTGTATCCAAAACAAAAAATAAAATTCGACTGCAAAAAGGCGACAAAAAAGAAATAGAAAAATATCGAAAACATATATCTAGTTAATTAAAAAAATGATGAAAAATTGATGTCAATGTAAATAAAGAACGAAACATTATGTATTATTATTTATTTACGGCTAATTGCCTTTTACAAACATGAACAACAATTAAGTACACACATTGAAATAACAAAATAAAATAATAAAACTATCATAAACATAAAAGAAAAAGAAGGTACTGTAACAAAATTAGTAAATATAAAAAATAATATTAAGTGGAAAAAAAATACAATAGGTACTTAGGTTGAGACATAAAAATCATTAAAATATACTAAAATAATATACCTACGCACTTAGAAAAAAAAAAGAAAAAATAATAATTATCATAAAAAAAAATTAAAAACTGTATAATAAAACAACAAAAATTTTATATAAAAAATAATAATAATGTAAAGAAAATAAAAGAACTATAAAAACAAACATATGGGTACATACTTAGGAAAATAAAAACTAAATGATGAAACAAAACAAATAACAAAAAAAATATATTATAATCACATTTATAGTATAATATTATACTATATATTATGCATGACGGCGGTAGCGGTAGCGGGGTGTAGGGCTCTAAACATGATATAAGTAAACATGGGTGGTTTTGTTTCCACCGGTGGACCAGACTTGCCCCCCTGGATACGAAACTCCACTAGGCAAATGCCTGTTTATTGAAATGTCCATTAGATAATAAATGCGTGTATATATTTTAAACAATTTTGGTTTTTAGAGAATATATGGTCTCCACGTTACGGGAATTCATATATTGAATCCACCAGGATTCGTGGACAAGATCCTCACTGTGATGAAGCAAACACTGAAACCAAAGGTTGCTGAAAGGATCAGGGTATATAGTCAGATCGAAGAATTGCACGAGGATATTAGCAGAGATATTTTACCAAAAGACTATGGTGGAAACCAGAAGGATATTGAGGGATTAATTGGTAATTTTTAAAGTTTTTTTTACTTAATATTAATAAAAATCATGGGAGAGCGGTTAGCGCACTGGGCTAGTAATCCAGTGGTTGCGGGTTCGAATCCTGCCTCGATCGATTTCCTTCACCTATAGCACAAGCATTTATGTTTTATTTAGGGAATGCAGGAATATGTATAGGTATGTACTTGTTTAACAAGGACATATTCATTTAAAAAAAATAAGAAAAGGAAACAACTAACAGAAAGATAGTTTGGCTGAAAAAACTGTTATTTCTAAGACAGCTTAACGTAAAAGAGTAAAGAAAATCGTCTACGAGATGGACAGGTAAAATAGTGATCTGATAAGCAGCTCTTTTAAGTTCGCACTGCGATGGAGTTTGCTGAATGGAGAAAAACAGAATCTATTTGATAGAGATCTAAGTTGCAATGATATTTGAAATGGTTCTCTTGCTTTTTAGAGGAATGCCGCCAGGAGTATATGAGCGATTATTGGAAGGAGGCATTCAAAACGATGGACATGCTGAAATCGGATGAATCCAAAAGACTTGGAGAACCTTTGGAAGACGACATGTTTGGAGCGAGTGGATCTTTTAGACAGTTGGACGTAGATTAATAAAATAACTTAGACAAATTCAAGGGTTGTGCCTAGTTGTGACAGACTTTACCATTCAATACCTGTATATATGTATGATTCAAATATTTACTTGATCAAACCGTGGTTTTGGTTTTTATTTCTTTATTATAAACTGAAAATATCTTAATATGGTGTTATAAAGAATATCTCAGATTCAGGTCCCGGGTTCAATTCCCGGTAGAGACACAGTTTTAATTGAGTTTTCAGTCAGGATCTGGGAGATGAAACATTGATTTTTTTTTGGTAAATAGTAACAAAATTTAATGTGAACAGTAACCAAATTAAAATGACTACCAAAAACTTATTTATTTGTTTGTAACTTTCTGTACCTACACATAATTTGTACACTGGCAGGCTTATTGCCAAACGGCAATTTCTTCCAATCATCATGATTTGATGTTAATACGCAAAACAGAGTGTAGGTACCTACTATGGAAATAAGATAATCACATGACAAAAGTAAATAGAAAATATATATTTTTTAACAAACTTTTTTTTAACATATCCAGGAACTCGAGGCACCTACAGGGCTTACGACCTGTCGTCGGGTGGTTTACGTAATTAATTTATGCGCTTGTTCTTCTACAATATCCCAACTTCGTCTCTGTTGAGATATTAAAAAAAGTCAATAAAAATATCATTTGACTCCTGAAAGGAAAAAAAATCCAATATTTGCGTATATGCAATTAAAAAAAATAATTCGATTTGGAAAATAGATGGTACAGAAGAAAAAAAAGGCAAAAAAGATCGAAGAAAGGTTCATTGCATTGATAGGAAGAAGTTTACATAGTTACTTGTAACTACCAAATACTTTTGTGCACACAGCCACACCGTACAATTATAATACCAAGTTAGATTATAACAACTAGTTAAGTAATGTAAAGTAAATGTATTAATATGAAAGTATAAAAAAGGATACAGGATATTTCATGACAAGTATAAAAATATCTCAAATAAATTTGAAATCCTCCCCGAAAAGAAGGAAACCTTGTGCTTCGGGGAAGAGTTCAGAAAACTAAATAAATAGTAAATAAGATTAGTTAAAATATCGGTAGCATAATAGTATAGTTCTTTAATTTTTTTCAGCATCAAGTTTTCAGAATATGACAACTTGTTTTTGGCGCTTTGAGAGTATGCCTTTTTAGCAATTTAAAAATAAAAATATCAAATTTCTAGTTTCCTGAGCTTGGAGTCATTTTAAAACATTTGACAGTTTAAAAAAATAAGAGGAACGGATCAGATATCCTTCATAATATTATAATGGGGTCTAAGCGGGGAATAGATACACAAAATTGAAAGAATCGAATAGGTACTTTAGTCTACAATCGATAAAGTCAAATAAACACGCCGTACACAGCACATAGCACACAGTTCACAGCACATAGTACACAGCACACACACAGATAATTTGTGATAAAACTTTCAGAATACAACCTCAGCATTATGCTAGTTGATAATCTGCTAAAAAATAACCTTAAAAATTACGAATTTATTGCTCCCATTGGGTTAGTGAAGAGTAAAAAACAGCATAATAAGACAATAAGGAAAATCCATTTTAGTAAACATGTGATTATATTTTCAAATGTTTGAATGTTAACTTTGTGGTTCATATTTAACAAATTAAATTTAAAGATATAACTTTGTATTAACCACGTTTTTTGGTTGAAACGATGCGACCGGAAAAAGTTTAATGAATTCCAAAGATAAAGATAATAAAATGGAAAATTCCGGCGTATACCAACTGACATGTGGAGACTGCTCTGCAGTCTACATAGGAAAAACAGGACGGAAATTTGAGACAAGAGTAAAAGAACATATTAAAAGAACATAGATGTATAAACAATGATAATTTTTCGGAATTCGCAGAACACTTAGTACTTAATGATCATCAATTTAATATGCAATCGGGAACAAAAATTTTACACGTCAACAAAGTAGGTCTCCGTCTTGATAATTTAGAGTCGCTAGAAATTAAAAAGTGTATTAATTCAAAACAGAACATAATAAACAATCAGTTAAATTTATCTTTCAGTCCATTATTAAATATGTTTCCTTTTACTTCTAATCCTTCAGCCAATCGGACCCACCCTGCACAAGACCCAACCCTAAGTACCCCCACCCTACCTCTACCTCCGCCCCCATAGATTTCTTGTAAGCACGTCGTCACATTCTGTTTCAGTTGAAAGTTAGCCTGATGAGGGAACGGTTAGTTCCGAAACCGGTCGCATCGTTTCAACCAAAAAACGTGGTTAATACAAAGTTATATCTTTAAATTTAACATGTGATTAGTTTATAATGTGTTTTTAGGTAACTTTTAATATCTACAAAGTAATAATTTTTTATATAAATGCCTGATTTTATTTGTTTTTAAATAGTAAGAAATTAACTAATTACAAATATGTTAATGTTTTGTCGAAAAAAAAACTATAAGTACCTACTGGTAACGTGGTTTGTTCGCAATGTATGTAGGGTACTAGATAACCATATATCAATAGGTCTTGATAATGGACATCAAGGCAGGTACTTCAAAAGATTTCTTTAAAAAAAATAAGCAATTTACATAGTTCTTTTCCTTACGCTTATGAGGTATTACATAAGGTATTCATAGATATGAGGTATTTATACATATCGCTATGAGGTATTTATTAAGTATTTATTTATTTATTTTGTCATTAACTGTTCATTCAATTGAAAGTTTCAGCAGAATTATTTCGGCGTTTTTCTATAAAAAAACACAAGATCTTCTACGTTGATATAATATCTTTATAACAGTTTTAAAAAGGTCACATTTTTTATATATAAATACATATTTAATTTATTTAATAAATATGACATAATAATTCATAAAAGTACACAACTAAAAATATACGTCGACAGAAATCGCGACAGAAATTGGTCTGTTACTAATATCGATTACTAAACGCGCAAGACAATGTGTTTTTAGTCTTGGCAGAACTAACTCAGGATCGCTAACGAGGGTTTATACATACATGTGAGAAGTCTAGAATTGTGAATACACGATGTGAATATAAGTATAGGTATTATGTATATCTCGGCACCTTTATTTGTGTATTAGTATTCCTGAATCTATTGCCTATTTGCGAGACAATGATGTTGAAATTTTCGTTTTTGCATAGATGTTGAGTGTTTTCTTTTAGAGTATGAACACGATGCCGGAAAAAAAGAAAATATATGTATATTCTATTCTAAAGGTTTGTGTCTATGCTGTTTTCATCAAATTGACGGTTTTTGTAGTATGTATTTGCAAAATAAATAAACCTACTTGTATAAAAACATAAACAGACAAATGAAACAGTTCTAACCAACAAAAAAATTCCGTAAAGTAAGTAACGTTATAGTTTTTCAACTACTTCAAAAGTTAAAAACACCTTAATACTTTTTTGTAGCCTAGATTTTATAAAATAATTAGGCATTATATGCAGTGTTATTCAAATTATTGCAATTGATACAAAAATTAAATTTTAGTCACACAATCATTTAAGATTTGTTAATTTTATCTGAAATTTATCTAAATTACGTAGTAGTTTGTAAATCTATAAATTGAAACAATCAAAACAATTTGTTTGATTCTATATATTTCAATTCTTTATTTTACATTCTTTTTTTTGTATTAATTTAAATTGATTAAGAAAAACGTCTTGGCTTGCCCATGAAAATTATATTAAGAAGTTCAAAAACTTATAAATATTAATTTGTTTTATTGCAACCATTCAACAAGATTAAAAAATTAACCGTACGTAGATACGATGCTTTACAGGGCCAAAATGTAAACATTATTTCGGCATGTGATTTTATAAATATTTTTCATGGCCACTGAAATGAACAACGTTGCTAAAAAACATTAAATTTTCGATATTTCGTTTGCCTAGTCCGAAGGTTCTAAACTCCTGATAAATATATAACTCGCTAAATTAGTGCATAAAATCAAAGCCAATGTTCGAGATAGTTTTTTTTCTTTTCAAGTCAGGTTTTTCTTCTGTTAATGCAAAAAATTAACAAATTTCGGTTTCCGAAAATTTGAAACAGTTATAAACCATTTTCATGAGCACGCCATACATAGTTATCCTCACTAACACGGAACTTCAAAGCGTATTTGGCGGTTTTAAAATAACATGTTTTCAGTCACTTAGTCGATTTCTATTATTTAGCGTTATATGACTTCTTAAGTATAAATACGCATGATTGTTAAATGTTGAACATCTTTGGTCTCAATACTGGGAATCGTTTGTACTGATTCAACATTAGCAGGTAATATGTTTTGTTACAATGGTCATGTTGGTACGCAATTAAAGAAAATATAAAAGATTGTATTTCACCATTAAACACCTCAACTAATGGTACAACAGGTTACAAGGTGGTGCAGTAGCACTAGATTATTCTACATCTACATATTTCTACACAATGAGTTATAGATATGTATGTATGTACATACTATACCAAGTTCTAGAGAAACTATCCACACTCAATTTTAATTGTACTTTTTTACTATCCTCTAGTTTGATATCGTATAGGGAGTGCATTTTAGTGCTAGTGAGTTTCGTAAAGCTATTTTTAAATTAAATTATCATGTGTTTGGCGTTTTAGTTTCTATCCAAACATGCATAATATCGTGCATGTTTCAAAATATCGTTCAATGGTCATGCCATCCTTTTCTTGAACGGCCCCCACCTCTTACTCAATTCCTATCAGCTTTGTATTGTATTGTACCTATATATTTTATTTAGATGTAAAAAAAATACAATTTCTTACATCTAGTATAATATCAATACAAAAATACAATTTGGAGATCAGGGAGGCGGCAGTAAGGGGCCGCCTTAGGAGGGGGCTGAATGCTTCCCACCTGGGTCTGCACGTTGAGGCGACTGCTAGTAGCGGGGATTTCCGCGCGCGTATGGAGGCTTGTAGAGTGAGATCATTGCAGGTCTGGCAGGGGAGGTGGAACAGGTCGACCAAGGGCCGACTGACCCACCTCTTCCTGCCTAGTGTTGCTGATCGCCTCAGTATGCCGCATCTCAGACTGGACCCCGCGGTAGTGCAGATGATCTCGGGCCACGGTGAGTTTAAAGCCAAGCTGTTTCAGCTCGGCCTCGCTGCGGATCCGTGGTGTGTCTGCGGTGGCGGGGCCCAGGATGCGTTGCACATACTGTGGTCCTGTGAGTGTTTAAGTGCTGAAAGGGAACGTATGTTGTGTGCGCTGACGGATGTCTCGAGACCGGTTTGCATGTCGGAATTCCTGCGTTCTCGACAAAGCTTTGCGGCTTTTCGAGAATTTGTGCATTGTTGGAGAGAAAAGTGGGAACTGCTTAGAGGAGATGGCGCTGAGTCCACCGAGGAGTCTTTCTTTTCCCAGTGATGAATGTGGTTATGGAATGAAACTCGTATGTTTCTGTGTGTTGTTTGTCCCCCTGGGACGCGGTGGTTGTTCGGATGTGCCCTCAGCCATGCATGCTTCCGTGTGCGACTGGTCTGCGTGTGCTCTGAGTCTGACTATTTACATATTTCATGTTCTTTTGAATGCTATTTCTTTTGTTTTTATTTTGTTATTTTCTTGTTGCTATATATTCGTTTATTTTCTATTTCGTGCACTATTCCTATATACTTTTGACTTCTTGTAGTGCTTTAATTTATGTATTTTAAATCTGATATTATATTTCATTTGCCTTTCGTTATTTAAATTTGTTTGATACCTATGTATAAGGAGTTGATGCCTCTGTTCTTCTTATTTTGCCTCTGTTATTTGTATTATATGTTGCATATTTATGTTTTAACTTGCTTATTATGACCATCTTTTTTTTTTTTTTTTTTTTTTTTTTTTTTTTTTTTTTTTTTTTTTTTTTTTTTTTTTTTTTTTTTTTTTTTTTTTTTTTTTTTTTTTTTTTTTTTTTTTTTTTTTTTTTTTTTTTTTTTTTTTTTTTTTTTTTTTTTTGATATGTATAAGGAGTTGATACCTCTGTTCTTTTATATTGCTCATCTTATGTTATAACTTGCTTACTATGCTTTTCTCTATTTATTATTTGTTTTGCTATGTATAAGGAGTTGATGCCTCTGTTCTTCTCTGTTTGTTTTCATGTCAAAGAAACAAGACATTTTGTGTCAAAATAGGTAGACACTGTGGTGTATATAATATGGTATACAAAAGAGATAGTATACGTTAGTATATGCAGGGCTTTTGAGGGTAAACTGATTCTTGGGGTGCGCATTCCTGGAGGCCGCCCTTCTGGCGGTTGCGAGGGGATGCTGGTGGGGTGTTGACGTGCAGGCTGCCCGGGGGTAGCTGGTAGCTCGTAGGTCACACTCCTCGCACCTATACGCATCTTTGCCGGCGTATTATCAGCGGACTCGAATAGGAGACTTCTTCTCCTGGAACGAGTCTGGGCGGATGGTGGGATCGCCTTCATGAACATCTAGTATAAACAAAAATCTTCTTCTTTTTCTTTGCCTTATACCACTTTAGGTAGGGTCGGCTCTCCTAATACTTTGGCGCCACGATGATCTGTCCTGTATTGTCGGGGCTGGGATGTGGGCTTTATCCATGAGCTTACTAATATTGCCCCACCACGTGGATATTTGACGTCCTTTTCCCTTTCTGTTTTCTGGGAGTGCTAGAGCAGAGCAGCACCACATGATCATTTTGCCTCCTCATTACATGTCCATACCATCTGAGTCGGCTTCTAGTATAAACAAAAATAAAAACAAATAATAAAAAAAAAACAAATCAACATCGGATGACTACACGAACACCCAAAAAAGACACGTACCTATCAATAACAATAAAATACAAAATAAAAAACAAAAGGAACACACACTATATACTACAACAGAAGACATCAAAAAACATGAAAAAAAATAATATAATAGTGAAGTATCAAAACAAGCAAAACAGATATTATAGAATCTTAGAACATAATATATAAACAATAGAAACACACGATTTTTAAAAAAACTTTTACATACATACATACCATCACGCCATGTCCCTTGCGGGGTAGGCAGAGAGAACCAAACGCCACATTTTTCTATCCTGGCACGCATTTCTCGCCTCGTCCACATTCATGCATCGTCTCATACATGTTCGTCTGTTGCTCACACTTCTAACATTTCCGTCGTTCAGAATATCATTCACATGGTCGTTCCATCCCTTTCTTGGGCGTCCCCGACCTCTCATTCCATTCCTTTCCGCTCTGTATATTTTCTTCGTCAGGCGCTCCTCATTCATTCTCCCCATGTGACCAAACCATCTCAATGTGTTCACCTTCATTCTAGTAATGACATCTTTCTTCAACTTACATTCTTTCCTTATGTCCTCATTTCTTACCCTGTCATACATCGTTCTACTGCAAATTCTTCTTAACGATCTCATTTCAATTGCATTTATTCTGCTTTCATGCGTCTTCTGCCATGTCCAGGTTTCACTTGCATACGTCAAGGTTGGCACTACGATGGCGTAATGAATGGCAACTTTGGCATCCTTTGATATGTGGCGGTCATTCATAATTGATTCTAAGTGCTCCATTCACTCTGTTTCCTGCCATAACTCTTCTTTCGATCTCTTTATCAAGCCGTCCATTCCGTTGAAATATGCTTCCCAAGTATACATATTCGTCGACTTGCTCGAGCCATTCGTTCTCTACCCTTATTTTGCACGCTGTTCTGCTTTCACACTTTTCAAAGACCATTGTCTTTGATTTGCTAGCATTCATCCTAAGTCCGTTCTCTATGCATCCTTCATATACCATACTTACAAGATACTGTAACTCTTCCATACTTTATGCTAATAGAACTTTATCGTCTGCATACAACAAATCTCGCACCATTACAGTACTCAATTTCAGACCCTTGCTTTCATCCTTAAGGGGTCTTATGCAGAAATCAATATACAGGTTAAAGAGCCATGGAGACAGCACGCACCCTTGCCTAACTCCATTATTTATAGAGAACCACGTTGTCACTCTGTCGTTGACACGAACACATGCTTCGCTTTTCTCATATAATGACGCGATTGCGCGTATCCAGCTTGCTCTTCACTCCATACACCGCTAGTATATCCCATAATTTTTCTCTAACAACTTTATCATACGCCTTTTCTAGGTCTATGAAGGCACAGAAAATTTTCTGATTTTTATCCAGAACCTTTTCTGTGATCGTGCGCAGAGAAAAAATTTGGTCTATACATCCTCTGCCGCCCACAAACGCTCCTTTTGTTTTATGTATTCAGTACCTAAGCGACGAAAAGCTGCAAGACTATTCAGGCAAATCATTTTTTTTATTCTATTTTTTTTTTTATATGTAGTATTGGATACAACAGCTATTTAAGTTTTACATTACAAAAGAAAGAAAAAAACAATATTATGATTTACTACGCCAATTACTGAATCCATCTATTTACAATTTGAAGTATTATTATATGAGATACAGATTGAAAGTGGAAAAAAAAATCGCCATGTTGAATAGGAATGGAAGGGTATTAAAGGAAAGGAAAGAAAGGAAGGAAAAGGAAGGTTTTTTTATCTTTTTTTACCATGTCTATTGTATATTTACCTACATTACCTACATTGTACCTCAGCGTGTATTAAATTATCCACTAAAAATAACATCCGATACCTAGGCATTATTATTGAAAGCAGTATGAAATGGAAATTACATATAACTACTACTATTGAACGCCTTAAAAAGCTAATTTTTATTTTTCTGAGACTAAGAAATATACATACTTCAAACAAACTTGCTTAAAACAATATATTTTTCATTATTTCAATCCATCTTACAATATGGCATTATATGTTGGGGGGGAGCTTTTAAAACCACTTTAGTGCCTTTAGAAGTTTTTCAAAGAATCATTATTAAAATTATATTAAAAAAGAGATTTGATTATCCAAATATTAATTTATTTCAAGAATTTAAAGTTTCAACTGTTGAAAATATCTACAAAAAAATCTCATTGTTCCAAATTCATAAAGATATTCTTACAAATTCAAACCAATTGTCATTTTCTTTAAGCAGCAGAATAAATTCACAAGGATGTATTACCATTCCTCTTTTACGTACAACTGCCTCACAACATTTCTATAAGTATAAAGGTACTAAGTGGTTTAATGAACTCCCTTTGAGTCTTAGACTCGAAAAAAATTATAGTATATTTAAAAATAAAATTAAAAAATTGTACTGATTTATTTATTTATTTTTTGTTATTTCATTCTTGTTTTGTGTAGCTTCATATTTTTTAGTAGATGTACAATGTTTTGGTAAATGTAATAATATTAAATAGATACTCCCCTCTTTTAACACGAGATTTTATCTCAATTAAAGAGGGTTATTATGAATTATATGATTATATGATATTACCAAGTGGGTATATAAAATTTACTTACTTTTGTTTTTTACCCGATTTCAGGTGACAACCATCACAATCAAATTGCATGTCTTTTAGAAGGTTGTAGCTCATAAATTGATACTTTGGATAAGTTTTTTCTTAAATAAATAAATAATCATTATAAAGCTGTAAGCCTTTGTAGTACCTACACACTATTTTGTGTACCTGCCAGGTTTGTCTGCGGTAGTCTAAAGTCCCGCCTACTTCTCGTCGATTATGCGTGAACTTAAAAATTGTACATAATATTTTTTTTGTAAATAAGGTGGTAAAAAGTCTATTTTTTAATTTGTAAATAAAAATTAGCACATTCAGAATTATTTGTTGTTTAACTTTGTATAATGTATAGGTACCTACTTTCTTCGTCATATGTTCTTTATTTATTCTTCACATGTGGCTGAACCATCTCAATGTGTTTACTTTCGTCCTATGACAAATTTCGTCATCTATCTTACATTCTTTCCTTGAGTCTAACTCATTTCTTTAATCCATTTATGACTGTACCTACTGTTTGTTTAAGCGCACAAAATATTTAGTAGCACAAAACGAACTGTTTTGTAGTCACTATAGTTCGGTTAATTTTAACATAATTTTTTTTTTAGTGCACACCCCCCTTACGAAGATAAATTAAAGCTTATCGGACTTCGTGGCTCATTTGGTTGGATATATGACTCCTTAGTGAAAGATCCCGGTTCGATTCCCGGTGAAGATACAGCATTTTGTCGTTAAATATAACATTTCTCCAGCAGAATGTGACAACTTGTCATCTAGTGCTTGTTTAATTAATATTTGACTTACAAATAAAAAATATTAAACTGTTTAAAAATGTGGCACAAAATTGAATATTAATATCGAAACAATATTTAAAGGTTCGCATCTCTCAGTTTTATTGGTTATTTATCATAACAAATGATCTTACAACGGGGGGCCCAATTTATTCCTCATGTGACTCTCTCTCATCTGACCCCCATGATCAATGGGTTGACCCATGGACATTTATAAAGAAACAATGGCTACGTAGGTGCCCGGCAACAAACACGAAACAATATTTCATTTTTAAACTAAATTAATATACCATTTTCAATGTTAATAACCTACATATTTCAATCGTACTCGAATGCTAATTAGACCGTTGTTTGTTTAGTACAAGTCTTTTTTATTACCGTTGATCGAATAATATAATATTTCAATTTGTCCAACAGTCGATTTATTCAAGATAACTAATTTATTTTTCTTAAGGGAGCATATAAACCTTATTCTTCTTCTTCGTTTCCTCAATGCTGAGGGTCGTGATCTATGGGGCCGCTAATGGACAGAACTAGTCGCCTCCAGCCCTCTCTGCCCTACGCAGCTCGCACCGCCGAATAAAGGTCGTTCCCGGTCATCTCCTTAATTTGGTCACACCATCGCGCAGGAGATCTGCCTCTACTTCATTTGGTACACTTACCAGGCAAAAGAAGCCTGGTACACTTACCAGGCAAAAGAAGCTTGGTACACTTACCAGGCAAAAGAAGCCTGGTACACTTACCAGGCAAAAGAAGCCTGGTACACTTACCACAGGCAAAAGAAGCCTGGTACACTTACCAGGCAAAAGAAGCCTGGTACATTTGCCACAGGCAAAAGAAGAAGGTTACCTGGCTCTCTCTTGGCGATAAAAACCTAAAAAAACCTATATAATCCTATACACCCCAATTTCAAATCAAATTCCTCAAAAATGTTAAACAGTGTGTTTCTTGAAAAAATACCATAAATGATTTCAACATTTCTCTAGTGAATGTTTGTCGCACAGTTTTTAAAATTTAGCATAAATTCCTCTAAATAGAATATTAAAAATATCCTTTTGTAGAAAAGCGTTATATGTCCTCTTAACAGATCGACAAATTTCCAAGCTATGATCCGCAAGATTTGGAATGGCCAGGTATACATTTTTCATGGTTTCTCATCTTTGAAGTCAAAAAACCAACTTAGAAACTTCTCTACATATGTTGTGTATATATTGACTCAGAAATAATAATACAACATCGAGTGTGTCTGTATGTGTGTGTCCCTTATAACTATTGATCCGCTTAATGCACAGATACCAAAATTTCGCGTGTCTGTGAGTGCGGGTAATTTATCATACAAAAAGTGCTTCTCTGGGCAGGAAACATCGGTTATTTGGAAGTAATTGATATTGTGACAGGGCGGAAGTATCTACGTTTTTTTTATTAAATCGTTAATATTTTCAGAAGTAACGTTATCTTCCGACCTGATGAAATGGTAGTAACTTTGAAGCCGATCAAATACAATAGTACCAATCGTGGTTTAAAAAGAATCGATTACAAATTACAAAATTGTTTATTGTTTCATCTTCTTCTTGTGTCTTATCAGGGGTCCCCGACGTTGACGACCACCATAGAGAAAGCCTCCCTATCCTATGCAGTGCAAAACAGTCCTCCACAGTTCTTATACCGGTCCATTCGCGGATGTTTCGCTGCCTTCTTCCGACCCCTCTACGACCCTCGATCTTCCCATTCATGACGAGCTGAAGGATGGCATACTTTTCACCTCTCAGAATATGTTCGAAGTACGACACTTTACGGAGCTTAACATTCGTGAATAATTCTCTGTTGGTGTTGGCTCTACGTAGTACTTCAGTGTTACTGACCATGTTAGTCCACGATAGAAGGTGTATGACATATGTGTATGCGACAGAAATAACAAAATGATGCGTAAAGAACCTTCTTTCTATATGCATAAATAAACTTATATAAATGATACAGACATGTATTAATTGGCGTAAAACATCACGTGATATATTATTATCAAATTTTAATTCAGCTGTTTAAATAAAAATAGTATATATTAGCTGAGGTAATAACGTTTGTTTTTGCATAACAAAAGATAATTCTCGTTATACTCGTGCGCAATTCTTGTATGTAGGTATCCATTGTACCTATTTACCAGGGTTTTGAGTTCATGTCAATATTTTGTATTTTACTCATACAACGGTATGCAACTTATTAAACCATCACGTCGTGTCCCTGTTGGGGTAGGTAGAGATACTCGAGTGTTACACATTCCCGTTTAAATGAACATTTGACATCTTTTGAGGATTGGAGAATTTAGGTATTGGAATATCGAGTATTTACGATTGTTGAAAACGTATGTAATATTTGTCGATTTGTCGATTGTAACATTTGTAAAACCGAGACAAAAAGTTAGACCTAAAACAAAGAAATTAACATCAATAATTGGGAAGTCCGATGACTGAAATATCCTAATGGATACGAGAACAGAGAGATATAACCTTCCAAAGGAGATCTGCATCTCGTCTCTTAGGCCTGACTTGACAATTTACTCGCTTTCGTTGAAAAGAGTTATTTATGTGGAGCTGACTGTTCCATGGGACACAAATATTACAAAAGACCACCAATACAAACTAAACAAGTACAAGGAACTGGCAGATAGAACAGTTCAAAATGGCTTTAGCACGAATATATATGCTGTAGAGGTGGGGGCGAGAGGCCTGCCCGCAAAATCTTTATATTCCTACTTTAAAGACCTGGGTCTCCCAAGAGGTAAAATAAAAGAACTTTTGGATAGGGTGGTAAAAGCAGCATTATCCGCATCCTATTGGATTTGCTTGCGCAGGGGAGTGGAGTATCAGTCGGAGATTGGTGGGTGAGTGGCGAGCGTGACTTGAGTCATAAAGGGGCCCCCTAATCCCGCATACATGGTCGCAAGCCCATGTGGCTCGCCTGTTCTGGCTGGTACTCTGGTCGCTTGTGCTCGTGGGCCTGGATTCATGAATCCAGTGAAACCACGATTGCCTTTCTATTTTGTATCTAAAGATATACCTACTATGTAAGGACTTCACAATTTTGAATTATTATAAATTTACTGAAATAAAACGTCAAATGTGTGTTCAATTGTTAAATTGTGATTAAACATTATACTGACGTTAAGTATATCGGGGTATGACAGCATATTTATTTTAAAGATATTTTTTATTACACTTACCAATATAATTATAAGACCAGCTTTTTAAATAATCAATTCATGTTTGGTATTCTTGGTGCATAGTATCGTTGAAATAACAGATCGTCGAGATGTTTCTGAGATTCTTTTTTCTATTATTTTTAATAAGTTTTGTAGCGGTGAGCATATATTTTATATTTATTTAATGTCTATAAACTTTTTTGGATAATAAAAATACAAATTTAATAATCTGCACCCATACTGAAAAAGTCTTAACAGGCTACAGTAGGCTATATAGTATATTTTGAAAAAAACTTCCATAGTACCCTCAAAAGATACGTCTTTGAAATAAGGAAAAGTGTGTATTACTATTTTTATATAGGCAATACGACCGTTTAAGAGGCTATAGTAGGCTATATAGTATCCCCAGTTGATTATGGCCTTATAAGCCGAAACGGTCGTCGGGAGAAAAATAAAATAAATTGTGGAATTATATATGTGTTCATATTAATCATTGTTATATTTTGAAAATATTTTCCCCAGTACCCTCAAAAGATACGTCTTTAAAATATGGAACAGTTTGTATTAACATCTTTATTCTATTGCATGATTTTATTGAAATTTAAATTTGTTTAATACTTTTCTTGTAAAATTAGTTTTAGTAAAACCCTTTTTTATTTTTTTTATTGTAAGTAACTAAAAAACTACAAGGCCTATGAAGAAGATTTTTATTTAAATCGAAAGAGAATATGAAAATCTATCGCTATTTTTTTTTAAATATTATAACATTTGAATTACTATTCTTACCATTAAAAAAAACTCTAAATTTTACCCTTTCTTCACGAAAAAATGTTGTATATCACATGTTAGGTGATATACAATATTTTATCATGTTTTATTCATTAGAAGGTAATTTAGCGTGCATTATTATATGCATCCGTGTACTCAGGGTATCAAGGGGCCTTAAGGACGATTTGTGCCATTTGACGTCGTGAGAATTTTATTGAAATACAAACAAAAAAACAGTTAAATAAAAGATAAACAACGCCTACAAAACTAAAATGTTTTTCACAACGAATTTCAAAATTTCCCCGTAAATTTTCGGGGAAGCAATTGCATGAAGGTGTCGAATCTTAAGGGGAAATAATAAATAATAAATAATAAATAATAAATAATAAATAATAAATAATAAATAATAAATAATAAATAATAAATAATAAATAATAAATAATAAATAATAAATAATAAATAATAAATAATAAATAATAAATAATAAATAATAAATAATAAATAATAAATAATAAATAATAAATAATAAATAATAAATAATAAATAATAAATAATAAATAATAAATAATAAATAATAAATAATAAATAATAAATAATAAATAATAAATAATAAATAATAAATAATAAATAATAAATAATAAATAATAAATAATAAATAATAAATAATAAATAATAAATAATAAATAATAAATAATAATAATAATATTGTTTAATACTTTTCTTGTAAAACTTAATACTTTAATACTTTTCTTTTTTTAGTAAAACCTTTTTTTTATTTTTTTATAGTAAGTATCTAAAAACTACAAGGTTTTTTTTACTTCAATCGAAAGAGATGATAATCTACCGGTTGTGTCTTTTATTATTACTATTCTCGCTATTTAAACGTTGGGTATTCAGTATTTTTACTCTCCATTTCTATGAAATATGAAATAGTGGAGAGTCTAAGATCATGATTTCACCATATTTTTAATGTGTTTGTATGTATAGCGTACGCCATATCCATTTTGTATCCTCTCTACAGCCCAAAATATAAATTCGATCGATTTCATATTTACATAATACGTGTAAAGTGTATAGACCTAGAGATGGTTAGTTTTCCATAGACAACCATCAATTTCTTCTCTATGGTTTCATAACTTACGTTGTTTATTTGTGGCCTTAGAGCTGATTAGTTTTCCATAGATAGGTATCCGTTAATTTCCTCTCTATGATTTCACCTTTCAAATTGCTATTAAGGTCTTAATAATTGTGATTTTTTTATTTTGTTTGATTTTTTAAAACAATAGAAATTCCTACACTCCTCAAAAATGCATTCAGGAATTGTCAATTTTTAAAGAAAAAAAAATCGTTGGTCTGTTATATAAAGTTTGAAAAAGCATATATGAAAAATGTGTATAATAGAAGTTAAGTAACTTCTCTATGGAAAAATTGACTTCTTCATAGGTAGGCAGAAAGAACCGAACACCATATTCTACTATATTGAAAAATATTTAATATAAATGTTAAATATAAATTACCTTCATAAAATGCATTTAGGGATTATCAACCCATCAAGAAAAAACATGTAAATATATCATGTGGCAGAGAGTTAAGTGTAGAACACAACCAACTTTTTTTTTCGTTTCTACTAGGCTATGCCCGTTCCAGAGTAACGTTATGTAAATCAGTTCTCTGTTACGGAAAATCCAAGGGGCCTCGGACATTATGGTAACAAACTTGTAGACGGGAATGGAGGAGACTCCTGGATTCAGCCTAGGCCCCCCCAGGGCTGTTGGGCTTATGATGATGATAGATAGATAACGATACAATACAATTATCGTATAAAGATTAAGGTGGGTCGATGGCAGAGCGGCTACCGAGCTGGGCTAGTAATCCAGTGGTCGCCAGTTCGAATCCTGCGTCGAGCGATTTATGATTAATTTTGGGAATGTAGGAAGATGTATATGTGCTTGTTTAACAAGGACATATTCATTTTTACTAAAAAAAATAAAAAAAAAATTAGCAGGTCACATCATCCGACGCTACTTGGATCAAATTTCATATTTCCATTCAAAATATGTATATTTATTTTTCAGGCAGAAACACTGTCGGAAATGCTTGATAATATGGTGATTGTCAACGTTATGTCGGATGTACCTCCAACCGATGAAGTGACTTCTATGCCAGATACACTAGCTTTGATATAAAATATATTTAGTAAAAACCTCCTTACGAAGCATGATTTCCTGGGATTATTTTATATGATATATTAATGTATTAAGTACAAATAATAAATAAATCAATTAAAAAGGTCTTTTATTTTGTTTCTTAGTTTTGAGATAACAGCAGATGTAATTTAAGTAATAAAATTGAAAGTGATAGGAATCTGACTCCAATGAGCAAAGTCCTGGGTTCGATTCCCAGTGGAGACACAGTTTTTAATTGTGTTTTTAATCTGAATCTGAGAGCTGACATAAATATATTTATTTTTTATTTCATCTTATTTCCGGGAAATTTTCAGCATAATAAATTTTTTTATATAGATGCATTAGTATAAGACTAAAACCAATAGCAAATTTCCACATTATTAACAATAAATTTTGACTGCTGTGCTTACATACTTAATGCTACATATGAAAAACATTTATACATTTATATCTATGATAGTGCATGAGTGTATGTATGTGAATGTGTGTATGTATGAGTGTAAGGATGTGTAAAATTATGTGTGTGAGTGTGTCTATATAAGTGTAAGAGAGAATGTATAAGTAACCGCAAGCTCACATTGTTTACTCCATTCAATCTTGATACTTCAATCATCCAATGAAATTCAATCATTATTACTTAAACTGATGATAATAGAAAATGAGTTGGGTCCTAAAAGAAAAATATCGACATCCAGATGTTCGTGATTATAAATGTTCATCATACGTAAGAGGGGTGCGTTTTTCCTGTAAGTATTATTACGGTGCGGTATGTGAAACAAAAGTGGGCTTCGTGTACGACGCGATGGGATGTTTGTTGAAGGAGAGAAGTTCCGTAATTACATGACAGTCAATTGCATTGTGTATGATGTTATACAATGTTTTCATATCAACCAAGGACCGTATCACAACGTTCTAACGATGAATTAGGGAAAAGGAGTGATGATACGTACCTACGTATTTTTTAACGACATTACAATTTTTAATTAACAATTATACACCTATGTAAATAATAAATTGTTGACATATGTTCCAATTAGGTATAATATAAATATGTACACGTGTATTGGCAAGCGGATGACCGAATTAAATGGTGTATATAAATGAAGATAAAAATTTGAGTTAATTAGTCTGTTGAGAATAGTTTGCAAATATAGTACCTCTTGTTGCAAAAAAAAAACAAAAAATAAACTCATCATGTTTATCAAATTTTTGATGATTCTTGTTTTGACCGTCGTGGTGGTTAATGTAAGTGAAATATATTAATTATTTAATGCGTCATTGAAAAAAGCTCTCCTTACAAACCAAATATTAAATGACATTTTAGTAACGACATCTATGAAATAGTAGTTGAACCACTGTATAAGGATTGATATTATTTTTCTATAGATAGCATAATATTCCTTGTACTGAAATCAACGGATTTAGGACCTAGGATTTTATTTATTTCATTTTATTTATTTGATAAAGAAAAAATATGATACATGATACAATAGAGTTTTGAAGGGAATTGTACAAATCAAGTACCATAACTTATAACATAGTAAAAGTATTCAAACCCCTTAGAAATTATACAGCAATCTTATATAGTTTGAGAAAAAAGAAAAAAAAAAGAAAAAAGAAACGTACCCAATGTAAAAGATAACTAAAAATAAAACATGATACTTATGATAACAAAATAAAACATGTCACTTATGTTAACTAAAATTATTAGAAATACAATACAAAAACATATTATACACATAAACAACAACAGTATTAAACAATTATAACGTCAGGTCTAGGTTGTAGATAAGTAAATCGATCAATCATACTATGTTACTATTATAGATGTCGCAATACCAATATTAAGTAATGAGAGATTTCATTGTAAAAATTAGCAGAGGAAACAATAAAAAGATGATGAAATTTTCATTCAATCAGTATTAAAATGTTTTTTATTTAGTTATTTTTATATTGATTCTCAGACAGTCGAGTACTATGTCCAATATTAATTCAACATACTCCTAATAACAAGTTGTCATATTTTAAAGACACAATCATCATATCGTCTTACAATTACGGACTAAAAAACTTTGTTTATATTGATAATCGTACCCGGGACCGTGGGATCAAGAGTTATATATCTAACTGACTTAGTCACGAAGACATTCAATATTAATTTTCTAATTCATATAGCATATTATACATGCAATTATTACCGAGTTTTTAAAAAAAATATATTCAAATTTTATGTAAGACCTTCTCTGTGACTATTTTTCTTTGTGTTAATTGTAAATTTACGTTTTTTATGATCTTTGAATTGTTATTCTAATTTTTTGAATGCAGTTTTTTACCATTCAAATTTTTGGTATAAATAGGTACTCATTTTTCACAATATTAATATAAAAAGCGTTTAAGTACGAAGAAGGTATTATGTATTTTTAGAAAAAAAATATCTAAAAAGATTATTTTATTGTTCCATGGGTTTTATTCCTATAGTTAGACGACCTTATCGCCTTGTAAAGGACTTTTTGAGTGATATTTTTTGAGGATGTTTACCTATGCCCTTGTAACAAGATCGTAATATATACTATACATCCTCATACCATATCCAAAGTACTTGGTTTGAATCCGGCGCCAACTCATATATAAAAAATGAATATGTATACAATTTTAATTGATTTTTTTATAAATTATAATCAACTTAATATATCAGACTTAAAATTTCATCCTCATTATCTTATTCAGCACTTAATATACTGCACACATTTATATATACATACAATTTCAAACATCATTCACACAATATCTCACAATAATATGTAACTATTCCTAACTTATTTTAATATACTACAATAACTCCAGTGACAACCTGTAATTGAATTTAATATTTACTTAAATCATCTTTATTTTATATAATTTAAAATAAATAAATAAACTTTGTAAACCATGAATAAGCTTGAATAATTTGGCCGGTCTCAAAACATTCGACTGTTTCTTCCTCAGGGCAGACGACAACAGATTGTTTTCGTCCCCGTCCTCGCATGAAGCTACTTCCAACCAACCAGTTATCGATTCTCATTTATTTTTTTCGTTAATTCCAGGCAAATCCGGTGCCTTGCGACATATTCAATAAGAAACTTTGGTGCCAATTAAAATCCGCATGGAAATGCTTTAATAAAAATATTCTTCCATGGTTTAAAGATTAATTTGACAGTAGCACTTTAAAAATGTTATAAAATATATTGAATAAAATCTCAAAATTAATTAAAATAGTTTTGTTTATTGTTCATCCTAAATATGCAAACTAACAAGCAACAGTGAACCACGATTTCGTTCACATTATAGCACAAGCATTATGCTTAGGGAATGTATTAGGATGCATATGTGCCTACCTACTTGTTACAAGGCTATATTAATTTTAAAAAAATCTGCATGAAAGAGTTATTCATACACAATTAATTTATGTGATTATTACCAATTCTATAGTTTCATTCCCAAAATTGACAATCTAAACGCATTTCTATAGATTTCTATTGCACATAATTATACTAACGAAAATTGAAAAGAAAATGTCTTGAGACCATATTGAAATTTGTGAAATAAGTATTGGTACTTTGAAATTATATTGGATTTTTTTTCTCAATTGACTTGTGGAAAAGAATCCAAAAGTCAGGTAAGGTATGAGCTGTTTTGGGCTGTTTAACGTGATCACAAATGCACAAGCACACGGCTCACTATATACCCGGCTATGGCGCGTTCGTACCTCTACACGATGGTGGTGCGGTCTGTACAGTACCTAGTGCGTAATGTATATGATAGTATGTAGATATTTACCATACAAATGACAAATGAAATTCTAACTATATTCTACTTTTTTTATTTCATTTTCAATAAATCTTCTACCAGTGATTTTATATTTCATGTATATTAATTTATGAGATTATTGGAAATTTTCTGATGGAAGGGATTAATTTATAACACAAAACTTTACTTTTGATTGATATATTTTTAAATAAATTAAGAAGAAAAAATATGCTTACAATTTAGAAAAATTAAATTTAATTAATATCATAAATAATAAATAAATAAGTACCTACCCACAGTAAATATATTATTTTATAAACAAAAATTATAATATTTCTTAGGATAAACATGCTTCATTCAGTCATATCAAATTAATATCAGAGTCCAATAAATTATAAACAAATACTATGGGTTTAAAAATTATTATAACAACCTATAACAAGTTTCATTTAGTATAATCTAATTAATAACAGAGTCCAATAACATTATAAACAAACACAAAAATTAATATCATAAATACCAATAGTAAAATATAATTACTTTTTGAAAAATACATACATTTACATACATACCATCATGCCATGTCCCTTACTGGGTAGGCAGAGAGAACCGTACGCCACTTACTTCTATCTTGACATACATTCATCGCCTCGTCAACATTCATACATCGTCTTATACATGTTCGTCTGTTATTCACGCTTTTAACCTTTCCGTCTTTCAAAATACCGTTCACATGGAGGTGTCATCCCTTCCTTGGGCAACCTCTTATTCCATTCCTATCCGCAATGTATATTTTCTTCGTCAGGCGTTCCTCATTCATTCTCCCCATGTGGTCAAACCATCTCAATGTGTTCACTTTCATTCTATTAATAACATCTTTCTTTATCTTACATTCTTTCCTTATGTCCTCATTTCTGACCCTCTCATACATCGTCCTATTATCTCTTCTAATATGACTTTTAAAATACTTAATTCTATAATGTATAAAGATTAAAGATCTTTCTTTATCCTACATTCTTTCCTTATGTCCTCATTTTTGACCCTGTCATATTGAACACTAAAATATTCTAAACTATTCATTATTACATATTTCATCCAATATATTATTTACAAATATTATGGATATTAAAATTATTACAACAACCTATAACATGTTTCATTTAGTATAATCTTATTAATAAAGAGTCTAATAAATTATAAACATATATAATTTAATGGTTATAAAATTATTATAACAATCTATAACATGCTTCATTTAGTATAAATCTAATCAATATCAGAGTCCAATAAATTTATATATAAGTGTTCTAAAAGTAGTATTAAGAAATATAATTTATAATAAACTATACTAATCAAATATCAAAAATTTAACTTTTATATTATTCCTTATAAAATGTAGTTAGAAACAAATAGGTTATGAAGCAAATAAAATAAAAATATTTTTAATGTGTTCTAAAAGTCATACTTAGACATATAATTAATTGATAATAAATTTATACCAATAGGTACTATTTAATTTTCATATTCAATTCAATACGAAAATGTCATATAAATTATCGTTAGTAACAAATAGGTTATGAATCAAATAAAATATAATATTTTTAGAAGTGTTCTAAAAGTCATACTTAGAAATATAATCAATTGATATTAAACTTATACCTATACGAAACATTTAATTCTCATATTCAATTCAATACGAAAATGTCATATAAATTATCGTTAGTAACAAATAGGTTATGAATCAAATAAAATATAATATTTTTAGAAGTGTTCTAAAAGTCATACTTAGAAATATAATCAATTGATATTAAACTTATACCTATACGAAACATTTAATTCTCATATTCAATTCAATACGAAAATGTCATATAAATTATCGTTAGTAACAAATAGGTTATGAATCAAATAAAATATAATATTTTTAGAAGTGTTCTAAAAGTCATACTTAGACATATAATTAATTGATAATAAATTTATACCAATAGGTACTAAATATTTAATTTTCATATTCAATTCAATACGAAAATGTCATATAAATTATCGTTAGAAACAAATAGGTTATGAATCAAATAAAATATAATATTTTTAGAAGTGTTCTAAAAGTCATACTTAGAAATATAATCAATTGATATTAAACTTATACCTATACGAAACATTTAATTCTCATATTCAATTCAATACGAAAATGTCATATAAATTGTAGTTAGAAACAAATAGATACATAATATTTAGATGCCGGTAAAATATCTTATTTGTTTTATAGATTGTTATTTAAATAAAAATAAATGTCAAGAAAGTACATAAGCGAATTATTTCAAATAAATACAATAAGTTATTTATTATTAATCCATAATTGCAAAGATTAAATGGATTTTAATGTTTGTAAAAGAAATAAACAATACATCCGCCATTGATTTTTACCGGTTTGTTTATATTCTCTTTTAAACCAATAACAAGTAGAAAATATGTAAAATAAAATTACCAAATTATATTGCGATATGTTATAACAAAAATAAAACACTTCACTTTATATTTTATACAATATTCTTAAAATATTTAATAAAAATAAACACAAAACAAATCTACCACAAGCTAAACGACGCGACGCACAAATAATCTACAGTAACGGCAATACGGCAGAGTTAGCAAATAGAGTATTTGGAGCTAGTTTCACGTCGCACCAGCATGGTGACGTCACATCTAATGTTTTGTCTCGCGTCCAGGCCTCTTGATATAGTAAGGCCTTGGCACAAGCACAACTTCCGTCACGATTAATAGAACATACATAAATACACAATAACAACCTGATACTTAAAAAATTACACTAGAGCTTAGAAAACGCACTTGTCATTTTACCAATGTCGGATGAGCTGTCAAAGTTGACATTAATCGCTATAATTTAAACATAAAAAACAATAAAAAGTGTTGAAAATCACAAAAGTAGATAAAATTAATTTATGTTGACATATATAATTTATTTAAAATAGTTGCATGTAACACATGAGAACTTGGATATTGTGTATTCCATACAAATTGTATGAAGCGATGTCGTCACTAATATTAATTTGTACAAACTTTGTTAAAAAAAGTTCAAGATATATTACTATAATGTATACTTACATTTTTATAGAAAATTAAATTCTCTAGTTCAAATGTTTCGGCATTTTTCGATATTTTTAAAAGAAATGGAAATCAAGGCAGTTAAAGACAAAAATTTGTCATACCAATTTTTTGCTTCTTAATAAAAACAGTTTGAGAAACCCTGGAAATTTTTTTCAAAACACATTTCGAGATAGTATGTTTGACTATATTTGTACAAAATTTCAGCGTTCTGGCTTTTATAGTTTTTTGAGATATGTGGACTAATACTATAAAAATTAAAATGTTGATAACTCCTGACTGGAACAACAATTCTAAATACTGAGTATAAAAGTTTTGTGTACCTAAAATTGTCTATATATTCTGAAATTTTGGGCTTTGTGAATCCAGCGGATCAAAAGTTATAAGGGGGGGACAGACACACACACACAGACACACAAAACTCACATAAAATGTTCTACTCCAAATTCTGAGTAAATCCATGTATGGGAACATATATGCTGCGAAGCATCTAAGTTGGTGTTTTTAGCATGCAAAAAGTCCACTACGCCATACAAAATGTTCCTCATACACGCGTCTTGGATTTAAACTGTCTCTTCCTTCTAATAAAATAAAATAGAGAATAAAATAGAATTTAATATTTCCATGGAACTGGAACTATCTCTAATATTTCCATACAATTTTATAAATAAAATTTAAAAATTACATGACATGGCAAGTTCAATAATTGCGGACAGCCGAGATGAAAATATTTTGGTGGATGTGTGGCGTTACAAGGAGAGATAAAATCCGCAATGAATATTGAATTTGCAAGAAGAAGCCTGGACGTACACGATGTCTCCGATAAGCTGATGGAAAGTAGGCTGACGGACATCTATATTATAAATTTGAATGTTTGTATGTATCTATGTATCTATGTATGTGTTGAATGCGCTCCTAAACCGCTCATCCGATTGCGATGAAACTTTGGTGAACTGTCGAGAGTATACCAGGGATGGTTTCTGGATCAAAAAATTTTAACTTCTTCTTCTTCTTCATCGAGTTTTAGGTCATTTTACCTATGAAGGTGGACTATCCTGGGAACCGTTCATCCGATTGCAATTGAACTTTGGTGAATTGTCGATCGTATGCCCGGGATGATTTCTGAATTTAAAATATTTTCTTCTTCTTCTTCTTCATCGGGTATCAGGTCATTTTACATATGAAGGTGGACTAACCTGAGAACCGTTCATCCGATTGCAATGAAACTTTGGTGAATTGTCGAGCGTATGACCGGGATAGTTTCTGGATTAAAAAATTTTTCTTCTTCTTCTTCTTCATCGGGTATCAGGTCATTTTCCCTATGAAGGTGGACTATCCTGGGAACCGTTCATTCAATTTCAATGAAACTTTGATGAATTGTCGAGTGTATGCCCGGGATGGTTTCTGGATTAAAAAAAAATTCTTCTTCTTCTTCTTCATCGGGTATCAGGTCATTTTACCGATGAAGGTGGACTATCCTTGGAACCGTTCAATCAATTTCAATGAAACTTTGATGAATTGTCGAGCGTATGACCGGGACCTACTGAAGGGACGGGAGGTAATGAAGGGACGGGAGGTAATGAAGGGACGGGAGGTAATGAAGGGACGGCAGTAACTGAAGGGACGGGAGTAACTGAAGGGACGGGAGTAACTGAAGGGACGGGAGTAACTGAAGGGACGGGAGTAACTGAAGGGACGGGAGTAACTGAAGGGACGGGAGTAACTGAAGGGACGGGAGTAACTGAAGGGACGGGAGTAACTGAAGGGACGGGAGTAACTGAAGGGACGGGAGTAACTGAAGGGACGGGAGTAACTGAAGGGACGGGAGTAACTGAAGGGACGGGAGTAACTGAAGGGACGGGAGTAACTGAAGGGACGGAAGTAACTGAAGGGACGGGAGTAACTGAAGGAACGGGAGTAACTGAGGGAGGTACTGAAGGGACGGGAGGTACTGAAGGGACGGGAGGTACTGAAGGGACGGGAGGTACTGAAGGGACGGGAGGTACTGAAGGGACGGGAGGTACTGAAGGGACGGAAGGTACTGAAGGGACGGGAAGTACTGAAGGGATGGGAGGTATTGAAGAGTCTGAAGCGACGGGTGGTTATGGAGGACAATTTTTAATTATACAGGCAATACGAAGTTTGCCGGGTGTTCACTAGTATTCTAATAAAACCGTCAGAAATATGTAAAAATGCACTGGACTATCGAGTGTCCACCAAAATACCAAAATAGCGCCCCAAAAGATGATGACAGAGCTTGGTGGCAGAGGATATGATGCGGGCATCCAATGTCTCAGGATAGGACGAAGTTGAAGAGCGCAGTAAGGAGAGCTGACCTCACCACCATGTGGGACAAAAGCTAAGGAGGATAGAAAGAGAGATTAGGAAGGGATCACTTCTGGTGTGGTTCCATATTATGAATTAAGCCAAGAGATTTGATGATGGGAATTATGCGAAATCGTGAAACTCATATATTTGCGAAATATTGCGTATTACTGAATAGGCGAATTATATGAAAGATATGATTACTACTTACATACATACATATCACCATGCCATGTCCTTCATGGGGTAGCCAGAGAGAACCGAACGCCACATTTTTTTCTTTCGTCACAAATATTCACTTTGAGGTCAGTTTTTTTATAAATAATAATAATAATAATAATAAAGCCTTTTTGTTATTCCGTTTCTATTACAATTATTTTTAAAGCATATTTAGTATTTTATTTAATTAGTAGTTAGTTGAATTGAATACAGTATTGAAATTTATTTCTACTTTATCTTATTAGAATGTATATAATATGTATATTTTTTCATGAAATAAATCCCTCTTAGGCAAATGCCTCCTCCAATAGTTTTCATATAGTTCTTATTTTGTTAATAAGAAAACCAATTCCATATAAACCTTTTGTTTCTCCCATGTAACAGAAAATATGTTGGCTATATTCTTCTATTCTGCAGTTTATTTTTCTTACTTCTGAGAGTCCCAAAATGTCACAGTTAATATTTTCGAAAGCGTGTTTAAGTTCTATCATTTTTTCAGTTATTAGAGAGATCTGACGTTATAGGTATAGATTTTTTATATGAAAGATCAATTTTCGTAACCTGCTTTCCTCTTCTACATATAATAAGAATATTAATCGTGATGGAAAAACAATTTCATATTATGAACAACTTAAAGCACCTGGAGGTAAAATTAATATCATAGTTTGAACAGGTGTATCTTTTTCATTAATATATTCAAATATATTATTATGTATTCTCATTATTTTTTCTTTTCTAACGATTGAAATAATTCGCTAGGTACCACTGATGCGTGTTTAAACAAACGTATTTGTCTAAAATTTGTATCTCTTGCGATTGTACATTTGTTCAATTTGGAACATACTTGATCAAACAATTATTCTTGAATTATATTCTTTCGGCTGTGAGGCATCCGTTATGAATAGTGCTTCCACTGGATTAGCATCGTTTTGGCATGTCCCGAATAGCCGGGTAATTACATACATAGTTAAGTGATGAGGTTCATCGGCCATTATGAATGTAGTGCATTTTTAGGTGAGACGAGACTGATGTGTTTCCTTTTAATAATGTAATTAGTCCGACCTGGACACCTACGAATAGCTCCCTTATGTTGCCGAACCAGGTTATTCGCCTCCAGCCAACACTTTTTTGACCCTCTACATATTTCGCTCTTGGATGATGAGTAGGTACTTCTATCCTTCAAGCACATGACACAGATAATACGATACCTTCCTGTTTTAATATTCGTCGTCAGCAACTCTTTATGGATTATGGTTATCTAAAGAGCTATGGAGTTGATGACTATTATTATCTTCTCAACCTAATCTCGTCTACTCCTGCACGAAGGCTTCCTTTACATATCTCCTTCCAAGCCACTCTATCATGTGCTCTCAGCATCCAATTGACACCAGAATGACGGCTGATGTCGATTCTCTCACACAATTACAATTCTCTCACATGGGACTAAGATCAATACGGTCGATTCATTTAGAGAAATAAGCCTTTGAAAATCCTGGAGTTCTGCTTTCCTGGGGGATAGTTTCCCTGGCCACTTTTACGGTATCTGAGTCTGCCATTTTAGATACTTGTTCGTTCCAGAATCTTCTCTGACGAAACCCTCTAATAACATCCCCAACTTTGTAGTCTTCGGATTTGTATTTCGTACTCGATCACTTCAACTGCACAAACAAAATCTGCCTTTACATGTCCGCATGTCTTCCGCCACCAAGCTCTTACATGTTTTTTTGGGACGCCCTTTTGGTATTTTGCCGAGAACTCGATAGTCTTGTGTTACACACGTTTTTTTGCGATTTTCTTCGAATATGTCCGAACCACCTCAACATTATAGGAGAAATTTATAGGAGAATCGTATCAAAGATAATATAACTACACACATACCATCACGTCATGTCCCTCATGGGAAAGGCAGAGACAATCGAACGCCACCTTTTTCTATTTTGACGCACGTTCATTTTCATAAAGCCGCCGTAACTGGAGTCTCAGCATTTCAGGCGGCGATGGCTAATTGTTTTTCAATGGAAATTACGTCGCCATATTGAAATGTTCCAACGATTATTTTTGTCAACGTATTTCATATTGTTCAGCACCTGATCAAACAAAAGTGTTGAAAAGAATTTCAAAACAATGTTTTTGATAACTAATAATTTTGTATCGATATAAAAGAGTTATATTTTTAATGCGAAGACTCAGTGTTTGTCTGTGAGTGGTTCAGTTTGCTGCTATAGATTGTGATCAGTTAAATTCATACATCATGTTTAAAATACTATGCTTTTTATTACTAGGGGTTGTCGTGAGCCTTGTCAACGTAAGTGAATTAAAAAATATTTATTTACTAGACTTTATTTATCTTCACATGTCTATATTGGAATTTAGCGATAGATTTTTAACTAACTTCCCGGCCAGTTAGAGGTCTGAATCTTTCAGAATTTGGGTATTATCGATGACAATGTTTCCAGCTTTATTCAAATGATATCTTGATTAAATTGAACAATTTTGTATTTCATACAAGTTAAGTGTATTTGTTTATGTAGGTAACCATTTATATCGTTTCACAGTAAATTACGTATGTTCTGTATTTGTTTTTTTGCGGTATTACATAATCTACAGATTGAATCGATATATTTTTTTATTCGTCATTTCGTGTCGGCCTTCGTGGCTCAGATGGTTAGGTATCTGTCTGCTGATCCAAGGGTCCCGGATACGATTCCCGATGGAGACACGGTTTTTAATTGTGTTTTCAGTCTGGATCTGTGAGACGATTAATATCGAAAGTCTTCAGAATGTGGCAACTTGTTATTGGGTGCGTGTTAAATTAATATTCGACATAGTTGGTACCAATTAGTTGCCTGAGAGGCAATATTAAATAAATTTCAATCTTTGAAAAGTATGTTCTCAAAATTTGTTTTGAAAAGTATGTCCTCAAGTGCAGAAAGACCACAAGGTAACCTTTTACAACCAACCCGAGATACGTTTACGAGTTAATTCTTTCAGTTTCAGTTTCAGTGCAGGCAAACCGACGTTTATTATTCAAAAAAACATGAATGACAATTACATTTTTTGCTTCCCGTCTCACTAGGAAAAACTGTTCTGAGACGGGTCATTTTCAATATCCCCGTATATTATATATCATTCATACTTTCAAAGCGATCCATGGCATGGCTCCCACGTATCTTTCAGACTTCTGCATCCCTCTCACCGCAAACGAGCGTCAACATACACTTCGGTCTCATTGGCAATTTAACTGAAATAAATAGAGTCAACACTACATCCTAATTCTCTGGCCAATCCTTCCACCACAGCAACGCAACAATGCGTTGCTGACACGAAAGAAGAAGAAGAAGAAAAAAAAAAAAAGAAGAAGAACACTACATCCTTCGGTGATCGTGCTTTTGCTGTGGCTGGACCAGCCTCGTGGAATAAACTACCACCTGAACTGAGGCAAATCGACAACTTAGCACTATTCAGGAAACACCTGAAAACTCACTTCTTCCGCGAACTTACAAAAACTTGTAATATATTCAAAGCGCCCTTGAGGTGAGGTTATCACAAATACTGCGCTATAAAAATCACGCTATTTTATTTATTTATTAATTATCATCCAGTGCTAGCCAAAACTATTATAAAAATACATAGCACATAGCTCACAGTGCACAGAATATATTACACACACAGAGATACATTGTGATTAAACTTTCAGAATACAATCTCAGCATGATACTAGTTGATAATCTGCATATAAGAAAAAATAACCTGAAAAGTTTCGAATTCATTACTCTCCACTATATCCCCTTGGAGTTGTGAACAGTAAAAGAGTAAAAGAAATATGTTTTTGATTAAAAAAAAATGTTTCTCTGTATCTTTCAATTCCTTGTAAGGAATGTATTATTTTTCTGTATCTTTCTGTCCACTGCAAACAAGTGCTTTAAATGATACCTGCCGAATCATCACAGGATGCCTTAAGATCACTACAGTCAAGAAACTGTGTCCTCTTGCGGGAATCGCTCCACCACACATAAGGCGCAATTTTATATGCCGGATGGAAATGCACAAAGCAGAAACCCTTTCTACTCACTCTCTATATGACCACGCCCCCGCTGACATAAGACTAAGATCACGCAAAAGTTTCCTGACATCAACGCAGCCACTTCCATCTCACCCTGAGCAGGAAAGGCTCCGTCTATGGCAGCAAGAAGCCCCCGATAACTTCGTCCGCCCTAAGGAGAGTCTTCACCCGGGCCACAACGTGGAGTGGCGTACGTGGAAGTCACTAAACAGACTGAGGTCGGGCGTTGGGAGAACGTTGGATAGCCTTAATGGGGCTTATTGTTTATTGTATTTTATCCCCCCTAGGTTCTTTACAGAACACTTGGGTTCATCATTACATGGTTTACAATTTACAATATTATGGTCACAATAATTAATATAATTCATTGACATCATGATTTAATATAGTACAGATATAGTATATTAAAGAGTAATAAAAAAAAGAATATAGAGAAATAAAAAATAAAATATATGTATACAAAATAAGCAATTCGGGAAAAAAAAGAAAAGAAAAATTCAGAAAAGAAAAATTGAGTGCTAGAAGGATGTAAAGGGTCCCACTAGCACCATGTCCAATAAACAGTTATTTAAGATAAAAGTAAGATATATAGCATTGAAAAAGCAGAAAGAATACAAGAACAAAGTCAAGGACGACAAACCAAACAAATACCCATATAAAATAGTTAATTAATTAGTATGTTAGTGTTCACAAATATCACAGATTAGTTGGATTGATGTTTAGTATCTCGTCAGTAGAGTAAAAAGCATTGTTAACAAGATACTTTTTAGCCTCTCTCTTGAAACCCAAAGCATCCAGTGATTTCATATTTGCTGGAAGATTGTTGTAAAGTCGTACGCTCATACAAATAAAACTCATTGACACCTTGCTTAATCTGTGCCCAGGTGGACGAATCATTTCTTTTTATCATTGCTTCCTGCAACATGGAATACCAACGACATGTGACTGTTGAGAGCAGCAGAACACCGCACATCTGTGCAGCTGCTCCTCAAGTCATCTGCACCATGCACGATATTATGGTGGGCCAAGGGCGTCGTCAAGAGGGAGCCCCCCCCCCTTAGAGATTAAAAAAAATGTAACAATTCATATTTCTCTCATACTCCATAATATAGGGTTTACGGAGAATAGCCTATGAATGGGTTAAATTGCCCCTCGCCCTGGGCCTTGGGCTGGCGCCGCCCTTGTGGTGGGCAATGGTTGTGCTATTGACGTTGCTAGGCACTGGCAGAAAATTATTTAAATGCGTTGCTGACACGATAGAAGAAGAAGAATTCGTGTAGGTATTTGTAAAAAAATAAACAAATATATTTTACACCTGCGGGCTCATTGCCATCGTCATAGTATGAAACCTGATTTTTTGGCATACCACAACAGGTATCAACGATTGACCTTTATGAACCCTAAATAGTGTTGTCTTTGTCAGATAACATGTTGCAAAGGCTTAGAAAATTGCTATTCAATTGACTGAGTTCCAGTACCTAATACTGCGCCTCTTGCTTGCCGAAAACGCACCGTGTATGACACACAACGTTAGTTTAATTTAGATTTGCATTTCTCAGACATCCAGCAACAGTAGTAGCCTTGCTTGCTTGTTTTTTAACTTCTTCGTAAAGGTCTATAGAGCTAGATATCTCGACTCCCATTTAAGCTTGCGTCGTATCGGCTGTCTCGGTGTCGTTAAACTCTATGTTTTGTCAACGTAGTTTTTTTAGTTGAATCTTTGCGAGGACGCGTGGCATTTGGAGAAGGATAAGCCTGACATAGTAAAGTACATAAAATCGCCTCAGGTTGGGATATCTCCAGCGCATGAAGGAGAACCGATTCCCGAAGGATATTCTCAACACAATTTAAGGTGGATAGATGGTATAGATAAGGACTTGATAGCAATCAGTGTAACCAATCGGAAGGTGCGAGTGACGGATCGGATGGAATGACGGAGAGTTCTTGAGGAGGTCAAGGCTCATACGCCATTGGTGATGAAGATAATGTGGCATTTGGAGATCGTCTTTGAAGCTCGCTATTAGTATGGCATCATAGTATATCTTCTATTATTTTATCCAAAACTTTTATTAAATTATAAGGGGCTCAAGCAATCTCCCCGTCCAATACCTAAAATTTTTTTTATAGCTCATTGTTTACAGATCTTAATGCGCATTTTAATGGATATATTCAGGTTGTGAATTAATTATTTAATGATGGATGGTGGTATGTTTTTTCCTCAACAAAAAAATTGCTATAAGATCTCTGTTAAAAGTTTTAGTCAATTAACCAAAACACATAATATATAAGGCGTTTTGTTGTATTCTATCATTTTTCCTTAATTTTTCCCATCTTTTTAATGTATGAAAACATATTATTTAGGGACAAGCTGCGACTCCTGCTGCTCCTGCTCCTGCTGCTGCTCCTGCTCCTGCTGCTGCTCCTGCTCCTGCTGCGGCTCCTGCTCCTGCTGCGGCTCCTGCTCCTGCTGCTGCTCCTGCTCCTGCTGCTGCTCCTGCAGCTGCTCCTCCTGCTGGTCTACCTGCTGGTCTTGCGGGAATTCCAGCCGCTGTCTTATCTGCTCCTATGCAAGCTGCAGGTGCTGCCGGTGGACTGCTGGGCGGATTGGCACCACCGGCCGCTCAACCTGCCGGGGGTCCGCCAGCTTTGGGCCTGTTGTCTTCAGTGGCTTCTGGGATAGGCGGAACAGTGAGAGCATTTGGCGCTGCACTCCCATCAATATTTTAAATAAACACTTTTAGTAAGGTAATAATCACCTCAATTTTTTTAAAATATATTCCACAAGATTTACAATAAATTAGTTAATTATTGAATATAGATAAACATATACATCTCTAACACCAACCACAGAACAGGCAATATCTAGTGATAATCTTATTTGTATATATTATGCATCGTATTGAATAAATAATTAACAAAAAAATAAACACCCTCCGAAATGAGATTTTTTTATTATATATATTTCTAGACTTTGTGACATTCGATAGCTATTTCAGATTGCCTCTCTATAGAACAAATTATGTCCAAAACTCATACATTTAAAGGGTATGTAACATTTATAAGAATTTGTTTATGAATGTTGATATTTTTAGATATACTAAAAGCAAATATAAAAATGCCATTTCAGAGGCCCTTGGAATGCCACAACCTTCCTTTCCATCTGTATGGAGGTTTGCGGTAGCTGATTCCTGCTTTGTTCAGATGACTACGAATGCCACAACCTTCCTTTCCTTCTGTATGGAGGTTTTCGGTAGCTGATTCCTGTTTTGTTCAGTTTGACTACGAATGCCTCAACCTTCCTTTCCTTCTGTATGGAGGTTTACGGTAGCTGATTCCTGCTTTGTTCAGTTTGACTGCGAATGCCACAACCTTCCTTTCCTACCTTAAGGTTTAAATAAAAGAAGAATAAGAAGATAAATTTTTAAGTCCTTTTATTACTGATTGTCCTTCTTTAGTAGTTTTTGTGTTAACAGTACCTATCGAAATCCATTTCAAAATAAATTATCAAATAATATTTAATAATTGATTTTACAGATATTCGATTTAGTATGGCCGAATGTTGTTGACGAGACTACTGGGCATTATCGAAGTCTTAAAAAAACTTCCTTTCTCTCAGGAGAAATACTTTTTCAATGAAGATAATTTTTACTAATTGTTTTATTTTTATTTCATTTCAGTGTTACATTGCAGATGACTGTTACATTGCAGATGACTATACCAGATAAAAGAAGAGCAATCATTAATTATTTCTGTTTTAATTTAATTTCATAATTACATAGTTATGTACCGATACAAATTGTGCCAACAAGTTCAATTGACAAAACTAACATGTTCACTTGGTGGAACCGACACGTTCGTTTGACAGCATTATAATTTTATAGGTAAATAGTGAATTTATCGAGTTCATATAACAAAACTAACCAGTTCAATTGACAGAGTTCACAAGTTTGACTTAAAATTCAGATGACATAACCGAATAAAGTATAATTATGATGAAACTTACATTGTATGTTTGACAGAATTGACAAGCACGATTGACAAGACTTTTTTTTTACTTCAATTATCCGACTACATTATGTTTCAATATAAATATAAATAATTTGTTATTAAATAAAAATAATTGATAACATACAAAGCATGGCTTAATTTTAAATAATCTAGAACAAAAATATATGATATATTTATATGATATTCACATAATATTAATATTTGAGTTTTATTAATTCATTTATACACAAATCTTCATACTTTTTGTACATAATATTTTATTTTCTCTAAGTATTTATTTTGAAAGTAATTCTATTAAAATAGGTACTTTAATAAATATTAATAAAAAATACAGAATCCATAGAAAAACGCTTAAAATCAATGATGTTTTATTTTTCTCCTACCTACAAAACTTTCATTGTCCTTTGCTGCATTTCCGTATTACCAAAGATATTTAATTTTTTGTTTTTTTTTTATTTGAAAGTCAAATAATTTGTTTTAACAACAAACAATTTAAGTGAGATCCGATTAATTAAATTAATATCGAATATTTATTTATTGATATATATATTAATTTAACGATAGAACGATATAATAGAAATAGAACGATATATGATAGAATAAAAATAGAACGATATATGATAGAATAAAAATAGAACGATATATGATAGAATAAAAAATGAGGACATAAGGAGAGAATGCAAGTTAAAGAAGGATATTATATGTAAAATGAAAGTGAATGCTTTAAGGTGGTTTGGACATATAGAAAGAATGAACGATGAACGACTGACCAAAAAAATATACATGGGTGCAAGAGATGGAGTGAATAGCAGAGGTCGCCCCAGAAAGGGATGGCATGACCATGTGAATGATATTTTGAAAGAAGGTAACATAAAAAGTTTGAACAATCGACGAGCATGTATGAGACGATGCATGGATGTAAAGGAAGCCAGAAATGTGTGCAAAAATAGAGAAGTATGGCGCTCAATTCTCTCTGCTTACCCCGTAAGGGACATGGCGTGATGGTATGTATGTATATAACAACATTATTATTGAATTATAAAAAGATACTTTACATTAAATAAAATTATGATACACTGCATTAAGGGGCCATATAAACCTAAACACCCCAATTTCAAATCAAATTCCTCAAATATGTTAAACAGTATTTTTCTTAAAAAACACTAGAAGTATTTTCAACATTTTTCTGGTGAATGTTCGTCGCACAATTTTAAAATTCAGTCTACTTTCCCTTAAAAAAATATTAAATATATCCTTGTTTACAGCATTTTCTAAAATTATTCTATAACTATCTACCGAAGAGAATTAAATCTTTTATATTCTTGAAGAATGTATAAAATCATAGTTTTTTATTTCCTAGTCTGGTTTGTTCTTAAAATGCAAAAAAATAACAAATTAAGAGTTTCCGATCATTTAAATCACATATAAACCCTTTTAAACGCACGCGATAGTTACCCTTACCAACAGGAATCTTCAAAGTACATTAGGCGGTTTTAATATATCATGATTAGAGTCACTAGATTTAGCGTTATATGCCCTCTTAAATGACATTAAATAAAAAAAATACCTACTTAAAATACAAATATTAGCAGTAGAAATCACAGATTATTCAACATCATGTGCATGTGCATTTGCTTTTTACGTCTGCATCTAAAGTGCTCTTAAGATTGATGTTTTTTTTTCAACACGTTTTGCATTTTCGTAAAACAGAAATCTGTCAAATTGTTCATTGCCGACGAGTTAAACATGGCTGCCGTTTGTGTTGTGTTGACTTTGACGTTCGCGGTATCTTTTGTTTATTTGGCATCTCTCGACCAGCGTGTCATCTTTTGAAACATCAAAAAAGCGAGGGTTTAAAGAAAATCAAATCGGATCCAATTTAACAAGATAAAAGAAATGCCGTGTAGTCCAAATCCTAAGAAATGTAAAGTCAAAAATGAAACCTGGAACAAGTGAATGAAATTATCAATAGTCTAAAATAAATTGTTGAAATTCTTCACATAAATCTTCTTCTTCCAATCACCTTACAACTCCGGTAGAGCTTTAGCCTCCTGAACAATAGCTTTCCAAGCCCTCCTGTCAGCTGCAGTGGACTCCCAGTCATCACAAGCATTCAGCACGTTCAGATCTCGAGTAACATTGTCCATCAATCACTGCCTTGGTCTTCCCAGGGGTATCTTGCCCACAGGGTTATTTTTTTTTTGCCTAATTAAAGAAGTAATCCTGTATGGTGCCGAGTCCTGGTGCATGACACTCAAGGACCAACAAAGACTGCTAACATTTGAAAACGGGATATTGCGCAAAATATTAGGCCATAGACCATGAATTGCGGCAGGTACCTGGAGACCACGAAGCAATGAGGATATTCGTGCATTGACAGGACAACCTTTAATCACCAGCGAAATCAGATCCAGATGATTAGCTTGGATTGGACATGTCAGATCAGGGGAAGAAAGAGCCACAAAACGTATCCGTCACATTATTCGTTTAATTTATTCGTAATTGCAATAAATAGGGATCACAAATAAAGGAGAAAAAAATACTCATGTTAAGAGATGTTTGGAAGTATCTCTGATGCTGTTTTAATTGTTGAAAACCTGACCGCGTTGAAAATCTCGTCCCTCTAATGTGCGTTTAAGTCTATCTTCTTCTCAGCTTACTCCCGTCCAATCCTGGACGAAGGCCTCCTCCATATCCTTCCACGCCACTATCTTGTGCTCTGAGCAACTAATTGACAGCAGAATGACGACTGATGTCATTTCTCCATCTCATTGGCGGTCTTCCAACACCTTTGACAAAACTATTCTTGGCCATCTGTCTTCGGGGTATCTAGCCACGTGGACCGCCCATCTCCACTTCAGGGTAAGAATGCGGTGGACGACATGAACCATTATTGTTCTTTCCCTGATGGTGTCGTTTCGCAACCCGTCTCTCAGATTTAATCCAATCATGGCTCTTTCCATAGCTTTTTGGGTGACTCTTAGTTTTTCAGCACTTTTCTAAGTCATTGTCATAGTCTCCAAACCATAGGTAGCTACCGGCAGTACACAGGTATCATATACCTTCCGTTTCAGGTTGATGGGAATTTGGGGGATTTTGAAGATGTGGGCTAATTTCCAAAAAGCTGCCCAACTTAGTAGAATTCGTCTCTTTATTTCGGCCTACATTTAAGCCTATACTTGATGGATTCTCGTTACAAAGACGTTGCATGCGAACGAGCGCCGAATTTCGTTGTGCATTTGTAACATAAATCTCACAATATAAAACACTCGGCTCTCTGGTATATCAAACAGGTACGTGAATTATTCAGTTGTAACAATTCAGAGCTCAATATATTTATGCATACCTACATTGAATTTTTATCCCTGAAGGAATTCAATGATATTTTTGACATTCGATATCTCAAAAGAGACGAAGTTGGAATATTATAGGAGTACCTACCGGGAAATCAAGTTGTGAAGGTTGCGCAAGCGCTTAAAGTGATCACGTACACCTGTGTAGGTATTGTTAAAAAATTTAATTTGTGTACTTATTTTGATTTTATTTTTATTTAGCAGATTCTATTATTCTTCACAACAGTAACAAATTAGGTCCTTCTCCCTTCCTTTTTCCTTCCCTTCCTTACTCGTCACGGGCAAATTTGTGAAATATATGAACATGTTATAATTTTAAGTACCTATATTTAAATTTATTTTTTGTTGTATTGCAGGTACATAATTCTTGTACATCAATTGTAGACAAAAGTATTTGATCTGTCTTTTTTTCATTTCATAGTGTATTTTTTCTGTTTATTTTATAGTAGGTACTGTATTTGTTCCTTAAATAAATAAATAAATACCTGTCCATGATAGGTCGTAAGCCCTTATGATGCCTTGATTTCACGGTTCTGCTATTATATTCCAAATTCGTATCTATTGAGATATCAATTTGTCAAAAAATAAATTAATACCTACTTTTAAAGTTTTTTTTAATACAATTTCTTTAAAAATCATGATTATTATGATTTCTTATATCTCAAGAGAGACGACGCTGATATACAATTGTATATCGGTGAAACAGCATAATATAATATTAATTACTTACTTTTATTTCTTTTTGATTTAAAAAAAAAGATAAAAAAAGTATTATTTTTTACATCTAGTATAAAAAAATAAAAATATACAAATTAAAAAAAAGTATCCAATATCTATCAAAGGTAATGGGTAGCCCCTAGTGTTGTATAGGAACATTGATATTCTTTAACCAACAAAATGACATGTAAGTATTTTCGGTTCTTGGCTATCTACAATATATATTCTATATGATAAGTTTATTCATTTATACCGTCACATATCCCACAATTTGGTGTAACCAGCGACAGGTGTGCGGGTGTTAGAATAAATAATTAATTTATTTACCATACATGTTATTCAACATTGATAACTGAAATTTTAAAGGGGTCCATTTTTTCATCGACAACTGCCAATATGTCTGTGTTAAGAGTGAATTAAGATACTGAGGAAGTGATAAGTAGTTGAGGAAATTGTCGATTGATGAAATAAGATTGGATAGGAAACGGATCCACTTTTGAACTCCAATACCCCATGCGGTAGATTAGGAAATTGAAATTTTTTCACTTATCTAATCATAAACTGAGAAATTGGATTGTCTGTTGGTTGAAATGCAATGGAATGAGTACCATCTCTTCAACATCTCTTTGTAGAAACTGAACACACACATCGTACTATATGGTTATTTATGGAATCGTTGGTTGGGGAGGAGCATATGACAATATTTTAAACCAAGTTAGAGTTGTACAAAAATTAATCATAAAGGTTATACTTAAGAAAACACGCACTTTCCCCACTACAACACTATTTGACATGTTCAAAGTACCCAAAGTAGATAATATTTATAAAAAAAGTGTCTATTTTGCAAATTTTCAAAGATAATGTTTTACAAAAAAATGAAAAAAATAAGTCTCTGCGATTCCAAAATGATTTTAAAATACCCAAATGTAATACAGGACAATTACAAAACAACTACATTTATTTGGGAATAAAATTTTTCAATTGCCTCCCAAATGAATTAAAGCAGATAAAAGAATTTAAAAAAATTAAACATAAATTAAAATTGCACTTAACATTCTAAAATAGTAGTTTTCGATTTTGTTGTTTTGATTTGTTTCAATTTCCAGTATTTTATTTTTTTTATTTTTGAATATGTGTTTTGATATACTTAAATCGTCTATAATTCTATATTACTCATTTTTAAATTATTTTCATGTTTTTCTTTTTTTGGTTTGAATATGTATTCTGATATGTTTTCTCATTTGAGTATTCTTCTTTTTCATTTATTTTCAACCTTTTTTTGATGTTTATTTGATTATTTTTTTTTGTTCATGTATGATTTGATTTAATTACTTTTACTTTTATGTTGACTTTGCTTTGTATTGATATTTTTTTGTTCATGTATGATTTGATTTAATTACTTTTATTTTTATGTTGACTTTGCTTTGTATTGATATTTTTTTGTTCATGTATGATTTGATTTAATTACTTTTACTTTTATGTTGACTTTGCTTTGTATTGATATTTTTTTGTTCATGTATGATTTGATTTAATTACTTTTACTTTTATGTTGACTTTGCTTTGTATTGATATTTTTTTGTTCATGTATGATTTGATTTAATTACTTTTACTTTTATGTTGACTTTGCTTTGTATTGATATTTTTTTGTTCATGTATGATTTGATTTAATTACTTTTACTTTTATGTTGACTTTGCTTTGTATTGATATTTTTTATTTTGTTATAAGTGCTTCCCTCATCAAGCACAAGATTGTAATCTTTTTGATGAGGTACTGCAGGGAAAAATATGTAAAAATATTATTACTAGTGAATTTATATATTGATTTGTATTATAAAATTATTATGTTATGTTAAATAAATAAAATATAATTGCAGAAAACATCAGGTGATGGGTATTAGATGGTAGGTAGTGGACTGTATTTTTAAACGATCTCACCGATGCGTCTATATTCCTGGTTCACTGATTAGTTTTTCTGTGCACACATCCACACGCAGTGGTCTTCAAACTTGTACTGATTAATTTCTTCCTTGACACTTATTGTCACCCAAAATTATTTTGACAAGTGACAATTCTCATACATCGGTGAGGGGACAATGGCATGGAAAGGATTTAAAGGAAATATGCTTCTACATAACCGCCCACTCAAATTTTAAACAAAATTTGACGAATTGTACATATCACGGTGGCCACAAACAAAATTAATTTTTTACAAACTCATATCACTAATGCAGCCATCACAAAATAAAACTCCACATTGTCCAATTCATGAAATTACAAACACACAAAAAAAATTCAATAACATACTATCCACAACAAAATCACATTAAAAAAAAAATTCAAAAAGATAGTTCACAGACTATATCAATGAAAACAATAGACAGACCTTTCTGTCATAACTAAAACACATTTAACTTAATTGTTATAATAACCAACTAAAACTATAAGACTAACATTATTCTTAACTATTTCTATTAACATCTAAGGGACATATTTTCACAACAGGTCGAACAAATATTCCCTCTTTTGTCTTAACTTTTACCACCCGTACAATATTATCCTTTCCTGGCATGGTAGCCACAATTCTTCCCAATTTCCATTGTAAAGGATGTAGCCTTTCTTCTTTCACTAACACTAAATCTCCCACCTGTATATTAGGCACTGAAGTGAACCACTTTTTACGCTGTTGAAGTGAAGTGAGGTATTCCACACTCCAACGTTTCCAAAAATCCTGATACATTCTTGTGATCATCTGCCATCTATCTAACCTATTCAATTTAATATCTGTGACGTCATACTCTGGAATACCAACCAATACCTCACTTATAATAAAGTGAGCTGGCGTTAAGGCATCTACGCTGTCAATATCATTACACATTGGAACAAGTGGTCTGGAATTCACTACCGCCTCGATCTTAATTGATACTGTATTAAATTCCTCATAAGTCATCACTTGGTTGCCAACAACTCGCTTTAAGTGATACTTTATAGATCTTACGTTGATCTCATGTAGGCCACCAAAATGTGGACCTTTAGGAGGATTCAAATGCCAATCGAAGCATTTTTCGAGACAGAAATTTCGAAAATCTGTATCCTGGATACAGTCATTATAAAATTTAAAAACTCCAGTCAAATATTTACGTGTGCCAACCAAATTTTTTCCGCAATCGCTATATACTGTAGTACATAAACCACGTCGAGATACAAATCTCTCTAAGCAAGCAATAAATGCACTAGTAGATAATTCATTGACAATTTCAATATGTATGGCCTTTGTAGTCATACATACGAAAACACAAAAGTATGCCTTATACGTTTTCGAATTGCGACGTTTATTTTCCTTTGACAAAACAGACTTAATTCTATTTTTCGCTGAAACAATCCAATATTTCCGTTGTATTAAATATTGCAGTGATCTGGGACCCACATGCAAATATGATATATGAAAATAATTTATCAATAATTTTCCAAACTCACTATGCTTATGCAACAATATTGGAAATTTCATTTTATCGGGTAGTGCAGAATATCTAATTCTTCCGCCCACTCTGACAAGTCCCTGTTTATCTATAAAACAATTCAACTTCTGCAGTTGAGGATTATCGCATTGATTTTTGTATTTTAACATATTAATATCCTTCATAAAATGTAAACTCTGATCATATTTTATAATTGCTTGTAAACTAATTTCCATTTCCCTATTACACAAATCTCCTTTAGTGCGATTATTAACATTCAACAGACAATTATTTTTAAACCTTAAAATCCAAGCTACTACACGTGTTAACTTTGTATATTTATTAGTTATGTTATACAATCCTAATCTATCTTTATCTTCTAAAATTAAAGCATTAGATTGATTAACTAACTCTTTATAGTCTGGCAATTGTGCAGGTACAATATAATCATCGCACCGTGGCCATCTGTCAACAGGTTCTAACAGCCACTCTGGACCGTTTATCCACAACGTATGACCAACTAATTCTTCTGGATATAATCCTCTAGATGCACAATCTGCTGGATTACATTGAGATCTCACATGAAACCATTTTCCATGAGGCACGTTTTCCCAAATACGTTCTATTCGATTTGCAACAAATAATTTTAATAGATATGATGGTGTTTTAAGCCACGACAAAACAATACTAGAATCTGTGTACATATATACATCCTTTATAATAATTGCATCTTGAAATATAGATAAAGTATATTGAATTAATTTTGATAATAATAATGCACCACAGAGCTCCAAGCGTGGTATCGTTTGCATCTTAATTGGAGCAACCTTAGACTTGGCAGTCACCAGAGATATTTGTTTACTATCCTCAGTAACCAAATAACAAACAGCGCTATATCCGTCATTAGAGGCGTCAGAAAAGCCAACTAAATAACACTGACTATCAACGCTTGTTCCAAAAAACCTACTCAATTTAAATTCCTCTAATAAAGACATTTGATCAACTATTTTATTCCACTGCACTTTCGTGGATTCTGGAATAATATCATCCCATCCCCATTTCATTTTCCACAAATTTCGAATGAAACTTTTCAATAAAAATGTAAACGGAGTGATCCATCCTACAGGGTCATATATCGATGAAACGACCGATAGAATCATACGCTTTGTATATTTAATATCAATTTTCTTAACCTGATAACTAAAAACATCATTCACAAAATCCCATTTAATTCCTAATAATTTAATATGATTACTGTCTTCAGCAAAACAGATCACACTGCTATCAGATTTATTAAAATCTTGAATAAATTCAGGACAGTTAGTTGCCCATTTTGACAATTCAAAACAACCACTTCGTAAAATAGAAATCAACTGATCTCGTAAAATAATAGCATCTTCAATATTATGATCACCGCATATAATATCATCTACATATGTACTATTACGAAGAGCTTTAGCACCTAATGGGTATTTATCACTTTCATCCAAAGCTAACTGATTTATTGTTTGAATTGCATTATAGGGTGAGCTTCCTAAACCATATGTCACAGTGCATAACTCATATTCTTTGACAGGTTGTGACGGATCTTCTCGCCACAATACATGCTGTTATCTTCTATCTTCTATCTTCGTGCCTGATAGATATTTGTCTATACATTTTAGTTATGTCAGCAGAAAACCCGATTTTATAGATTCAAAACTTTAACAATAATTCGATTATATCCTTTTGCAACTTTGGACCTACATGTAAATATTTGTTTAATGCACCAGTTGCGTTCGTATTAGAACTGCCATCAAAAACAACTCTCAATTTAGTAGATAAACTATCAGGTTTCAGAACACAGTGATGAGGAATATAATATACATTTGGATCGCCTTGTAAAGGAACTTCTTTCATGTGTCCTAACATCTCATATTCCTTCATGAACTTTGTATATTCAAGTTTAATTTCCAAATTATTACAAAATTTTCTTTCCATATTAGTTAATCTTTTAAGAGCAAAACCAAAAGTACCAACACATGGTACGTGAATATCTTTTTTTAATAAGAGCGGTACTACAAATCTACCGTCGTCATTACGATAATGTAAATCATTGTATAACTGAACACATTCCTCATCCGAATGTGACATTTTCCTACTACTTGATACTGTGTTTACCTCTTCAATTTCCCAAAACCCTTTTAATTTTTCATCTAACACATCAGATGATACAAAACATGTTAACAACTCATTGTTATCATGTACAAAATCTTGACCTAAAATTACAAACCCAAATATGGTCTCAAATGCATATAAATCTTCTGATAATTTTTTACAATTTCGTGTAAACAATTTTCCATACATGTCAGCACCTAATAATATATCAATATTACTGCTTTTCCAAAATTATCTGCCAATTCTAAATCTTGAGTCAAAACTCTACACTGATGAGATAAATCTCTCCTAGGCAAGTTTGATGGAAGCGCATCCACCACTACACTCTTTACAAATAGCGACTTGTTATATTTATTATTAAATAAACAAAATTGCATAGAACCCTTTACATCAATATTAGTAGAAGACAGCGTTGTCAATGATACAGAATGCCCTTTTGTATAGAATCCTATATTCTTACAAAACTTCCCAGACATCAAAGTAACCTGACTTCCAGAATCAACTAAACACTTGGCCTTATAAAATTGCCCATCTTTTCCCTGGACATATCCTATAATTGTTCCTAATATCACTTGACCAATAGATTCATTACCCCGAATCCCTTTATGGCAGATACCTACTACCGATGAATTATCAGTATGCAATAAAACATTATGTTTCCTATCACAAGTTTGACACTTTTTGTTAGACTTACAATCCTTTATCAGATGTTTTCCAAAACAACAAAAACATAATTTCAATTTAGAGACAATATCCTTTCTCTCTGATACAGTTTTATTAATAAATGTGTCACAATTGTGTATCGTATGACTACCCTTACACATATAGCATTCAAGTTGGCGAATATTACCTACAAACCCTTTGTCTGATTTATGATTATAATTATTACGCTTTACTTGTGAATTACTCTGACGTGAAAATTTTAATACTTGCAATTGACTTCGAATTATTTCAAATATTCTATTTATTGAAGGAATTTCCTGAATATCTAATCTACTTTCCACTATTCGACGTGTAGATTCATCTAATTTATTAATAAATATAAATCCCCAAACCTGATCTAACATTTTTTCACATTTCATTTTTGACAGAGCTAATATATTTTCATTAAATGTGTGATATAATTCGCTTAATTGCCCTACATTTTCACCAACTAAAGATTTGCATTGAAACATTTTATTCATGTAATATTCAAATTGTAATCTTGTATTAGTATAATGTCCACACAATGTACTCCAAGCAATATTATAATTATCACTAATCAGTGGTAAATTAACAAATGTTGATGCAAATCCCTTTATGGACGTTCGCAAATAATGAAATTTTTCTATGTCTGTATATCCAATATTATCATGAATCAATGACACAAACATGTCATGAAACGAATTCCAATTTTCGACGTTGGAATCAAAAACAGGTAAATTTATTATAGGAGCTCTCTGAATTTTATTACATACATCAGTTGCATTTATTTTCACACCATTAGATAAACGATTTTTAATTCTCATTATTTCAAAATACATAATGTCACATTTCTGAATTATTTCACTCAACTCTTTCAACTCTGTATCACATTTTGTATCAGTATATATTCCAATCAAGCTGTCACTTAATTCATTGACCAATTTATACCATTCATCAACTCTCTGACACCTAGCTAAAAATATTTCATCTCGTTCGATATTGCCTTTTTCACACAGATCTCTTAATTCATATGTATTCCTAATTCTAGAAATAGCATTTAACATCCTTGCTTTAATGTTATCAGCCATTTTAAAACTTTAAACTTATACTTATAAACTATAATTGCATGCAAACACAAATTCACTGTATCAATAATAATGTGGTATTTTATTCTACCCGACTGCATTCACAATAATGTTATTAACATTAATATGGTACCTTATTATACCTCACAATAATCACAAAATAATATTATGTGATAATTAATCACCATAATATTGTAACAAAATTGAGTACCTACAAATTACTATTTGAAACCACCGCAACATGCAGAATTCGCAACAAATAACACAAAAAAAAACACTTCAAATTCGGTTAGAAGGGCCAAAATATTATGTAGAAAACATCAGGTGATGGGTATTAGATGGTAGGTAGTGGACTGTATTTTTAAACGATCTCACCGATGCGTCTATATTCCTGGTTCACTGATTAGTTTTTCTGTGCACACATCCACACGCAGTGGTCTTCAAACTTGTACTGATTAATTTCTTCCTTGACACTTATTGTCACCCAAAATTATTTTGACAAGTGACAATTCTCATACATCGGTGAGGGGACAATGGCATGGAAAGGATTTAAAGGAAATATGCTTCTACAAAAATAAATATAGTACACACACATCGTACTATATAGTAGGTACACACACATCGTACTATATAGTACACACACATCGTAATATTAAGAACAAAGATCTCAGCTTTATCGCATCATGGTTCTCTCAGAACGGTCTTCTTGTCAACCCGTCCAAATCCCAGGCTATTGTAATTGGCAGTCCTCGGTTGCTGTCTAAATTAAAAAAATACACTCCTCCCATCTCTACTGATCAACAATCAAATTGTTTCCTTTTCCAAAGTTGTTAAAAATCTTGGTATCTTTATCGACGAAGATCTCTCATGGCACGAACCAATTTCTCATGTCAGTAAGAATCTGTTCTTTAGTAGGTATACATTATCTCAATAGACTAAAATTTTTCTTCCGACACATTCAAAAACAACGCTTGCACAATCCTTACTTCTCCCTTTGCTTGATTATGCTGACGTCTGTTATCTGGTTGCTAACGAAGAACTCCTTAATAAACTTGAAAGATTGCAAAATGTTTGTATACGCTTTATTTGCAATCTTTGAAAATTTGATCATGTTTCCACTTACCGAAATCTTCTTCACTGGCCTAAGATACGTCAACGTCGTAATATTCATTTACTTTCTCTACTGTATAATTTAATTAACAACACTAATTCACCACAATATCTCAAGAATAAGGCTATTTTATTGTCAAATCACGGTCTGCCTCTTCGATCTGCTGAACGTATCACACTATCTATTCCCATTCATTCGACTGAATTTCTCAGTTCCTCTTTTGAAGTACAATCAGCAAGACTATGGAACACCTTAAGTTATGATACTACGACGTCTCAATCGATTCAACTTTTTAAAAAGAAACTAAAGCTGTTTTACCTGTCTAATAATTCCTAACTGACACCCCATATCCATCCTACCTCAACCTCTATTTCCTTTCTTCCTTTGTTGCTGTGAATTTACTCTTAATATTCTTTTCGTTTGTTATAAATTTGATGTACATACCAATTTACTATTTATGACCTCACGTTGCTTTGGTTGGTTGGAAGAAATTGCCTTGTGGCAATAAACCCACCATTGTACACAGTATTGTACATGAAGTTTAATAAATAAAATAAATAAATAAGTTGTCGCCAAATATCTTGAGCCGTTTCGCCGAGAAGGGGGGGGGGCGATTTTCACTTACCTATACCAACGAAGTAAAAATACACAAAACTCGGATATTACAGGTTCAAGATATTTGGCGAAAACTATACTACAAATTCTCCCGACATGAGATCGCTGAAGAGAAGACAGGAATAATTTTGTTTATCACACCATTTACATATGCGTCATCATCACTGGCACTACAGTCCGTTACGAACCATGGCCTCCTTCAGAAATCGTCTCCATTCCTCCCTATCGACCGCCAGTCTTCTCCAATTTATCAGGTCCATTTCTCTCATATCGCTCAGCACGACGTCCAGCCATCTCGACCTAGGTCTGCCTCTTCTTAGTCTCCCTTCGGAACAGATGTCTAATTCCTTTTCGTCGCGTTTGCGAACAAAATTCAATAAAATGAAAAATTACATATTTATTTTGATGTGATCATAGAAATGACATGCTCTTTAGTCAATTTATATTGATTTTAATTGATGTTGCTTCGATGAACGTAGAACTTATAGTTGTTCGATCTGCTTTTTAACAACATAAGTGTATGGCGCTTGGATATCCCTGCTTACCCCACTAACCAGAACGCGATATGCATGTATCTTAATTTTATGATTTATACAGAGAAGGTATGTTAGTAAGTTATGTACCAATTGTTCACCCTATGTGATTCTGTTGCATGCCAATCATCCGAAATTTTCTCGTCTTGATTCAAAAAGGGGATGTGATAAAATTTTAAATAAAGGGGGTTGGTGAAAGTTTTAAGAAATACATAAATACATTTTTGTTATAGGGCTAGGTGGGTGTATTATAAGATTTCCTTATTCAATTCGGATGCTGGGAATTTCAGCGAGATTGTTTAGTTTCCGTTCTGTACCAAACAGGGTAGCGATGATTTTTGATTGACAGGACTAGTAAAAGTAAGTTATTTATTATTAACTAGCTGCCTTCGCCCGCTAGTAATAACCCCTCGTTTTGCAAATTATTAAGTTTAAAAAAAGACACTCAGTTTTTTTGCGATGCACTTCTTACTTGAGAATAAGTATTGCTTTAATTCACAGACCGAGACAAAAAAACTAGATAAACTTAAAATATTAGAGATACATAGAGTAATGGGTAAGAACTTCTGAAAAGAAACTATAGTGACAGAGTTCAGAGGAATGAGATTCTTCGTCGAATGAAATAAGATCTTGAGCTGGTTGGCTGTATATAGACAAGAAAATTTCAATACTTTGGGCATACGTACCTATAATGAGGGGAAAAAATACCAACTCTTGCAACTTGTAATCCAGGAAGGACACAAGGGAGAATAGGACCACTAAGACAGTTGGTCAGAAAAAGCATAGCGTCACTATTCGAGCCGGCGTGAATAAAGGAGACATTCGCAGAGGAGACGGCATTTTAAGTATAGGAATTTTAGGTAAATATGTTGATTTTTCTTATCTACATACCAATTTTAAGTTCATACTTAAAGACAAACGAAATGCGAGCGAAATGAAATAGCGCGCCAACTTCATGGCTATATATGTTCCATATTCAATAATTAATTGCCTTGAATTCAAAACGAGTTTTTAAGTGCATTAGCGCAACAAACTAGTGCCTAATTCGAGGCAGTAGGTACTTGCTTCCTAATCAACACGGAAAGGTCAATACGCTTCCCGGAGCGGCTGGTAGAGGCTCTGACGGCACAAGGAACTACTATCAGGCATATTTCATACCGCTGCCCCTTAGTTTGAAGTTATCCTCTTTTTAGATAGATTGTGTGATTGAATTTTGTTATTCTAAAATCGTTGTACGGAGATAATGTATCCACTGTTGAAACAAATGGTCCAATTATAAAAAGACACGCCGCTATGTACGAGGTGGCATCTACCGAGAAAACACGAAAGTAATATTATTATTATCAATACGCAAATGAAGCGAAGGAAAATGATTCGTAAAGGTTGGTTCAACCGCCCACTATTATTCTTCAAAATGAATTACCAGCACTTGCGTTTTGTACCTACAGAATCGAATTGTAATTATATTGAATTGACGATTTTTTGTTTTTATTAAATCTAAAGTTTTAGTAGTGGAAATTCATTTTTTTAGTAAAGTATTGAAAATCATGGTCTAAGTGATGAAGTAACGTCTATATAAATATTTAAAAGAAATCTAAAAAGCTTTATTTATCAAATAGTTCCAGACTATTGCCGACCGTTCTGTGCGGGCGTCCTGGGTTCGATCCCAGCAGAGGAGAAATTATTTATTAATATTGCTTCTCTGGAATGGAAACACTACTATATAACTAACTTTCTACTGATATTTAAATATTTTAAAAATTCAATTACATAGTATGAAATTATTATATACATTATTTCAAGTCCAATTAGATCAGTTGTAATTTTAAATTTATTTTACAGAAAAATATAGACAATCCAATTGATTGCTTCATTGGTTGCAAAAAAGGTCGCTTTTACATTGAGAAAAAGAATTCCGGATATAAAATCGAAAATGAAGATTTTTTAAACGGAATTCATTGTAGGTATTTATTTTATTGTTTTGATTTGTTTTAATTCATATTTTTGTTATTGCAGCCGAATTACAATTCGGCCCTGAATAGGGTGCCACTGTAGAATTAATCGTGTGTTCCCCTCCTACCTCTCCTTATCTTCCTTACAAATGTATCATTTGAACTGGCAACACTGAAAATATAGATATGAAAGATTTCATTTTTTGATATTAATGTTTTACAATTTGTACCCGCTGTGTGTCGCCAACTTTAACATCGCACTTAGGTACCTACATATGACTTATGCAGATATGATAACGAATAAGCGATCTAATTTATCAGTGTTGAATTTCAATGTTTTTTGTACTCGTTTTGAACTCGTAGCTGATGCTTAGCTCAGAATTGTCGGTGAAACTTGGGTTTACATTTTAAAAACTTATGAAAACATTTTAAAATTTTTTCATAACATTATAAAACTTTTGATAACATTTTAAAAAAATTGTGAAAACATTTTAAAACTTTTGATAACATTTTAAAAAAAATTGTGAAAAAATTTTAAAACTTGTGATAACATTTTATTTAAACATGTGATAACATTTTAAAAACTTGTGATAAATTTTAGAAACATGTGATAACATTTAAAACTTGTGATAATTTTTCAAAAACTTGTGATAAATTTTAGAAACATGTGATAACATTTTGTAAACTTGTGGCAATATTTCAATAACACGATCGACAGACGATCTTCAATCTTCAGCTCGTCCAGAATTGACACATTCGTTCTTCTGGCTGTTCATGAGATGCGCAACATTCGCCTCCAGCACCACATTTACTCCCTCACTCCCTCAGTGTCCATGTTTCCACATCATACAGAAACATTGAGAATATCAGAGCCCTGATGAGTCTAGCCTTCGTGTTTTTTGTGACGGTCCTGTCCTTCCACACTCTTGTGAGCTTTCCCAGTGCTCCTTTGCCATGGCGATGCGTCTTTTCACTTCCACTTCACAACCACCGGTGTCACATATGTTGGAACCCAGATATCTGAAGTCATGTACTATTTCTAGATGGTTTAGAGAGTTTCTTGGGGGAAGTTTACATGCTCTATCAATCACCATCAATTTGGTTTTGCATTGGTTTATGCTCAGACCGAGTGTTAGACTTTCCCTCTCAACACGATCCAAGAGTTGTTTCATATCAGTCTCGTTCGTGACTTACGTTCGTGCAAAGCGTAAGTTGGAGATTTTATCGCCACCAATGCTGCAAACGGCCTCCTAACCATCCAGAGCTTTCCTCATTATGTACTCTCCGTAGATGTTAAAGAGAGCAGGGGACAGTATACATCCCTGGAGGACACCCTTCTGGACTGAGAATCCAGCGGACAAGGCATTATTTAATCTTATTGAGGCAGAACTAGACTCCCATCTCATCCAACACCATCCACAGCTTACTCCATCTGACGCAGTCAAAATAATAATATAACAAAATAATTATAATGTATTTACGTAACGCTCAATAATTTTTTTGTTTATTTTCATAATTACTCACATAAAACAGATCAATTAGGTCAAAATGACAACAAGTCATTCCCGACGCGATTTGACATTTCCAAACCACAGAGAAGAGGTTACAAATTACGAAAAGTTACAAATTGGTTATCGTTGAGTATTTGTGTAGTTCTGTTCTTCCGTAATTCGTGATGTATTTTTTAGTGTTTGTTTTGAATATTACTTATTTTACATGTAATCTGGTTGGTTGGAAGAAATTGCCTAATGGCAATAAGCCCGCCAGTGTACAATTATATTTGTTTAAATTATGTACAAAAAGATGTATAAATAAATAAATAAATAATCAAAATGATTTTATGTTTTAAGCCTTATCGTGATAGATATAAATGATTTTTTTCAATTTTTGTAAAAAAAATGTGTACTCTTTTGTTTTCTTTTGTTTGTCAAGGTAACCGAATATTAAATTAATTTATATTTTTAATAAATAAAAATAAAAACGCTTGTTTAAAATTAATTCCACTATTTATTTGAGGACTACAACCTACGACCGGTTTCGTGCTAAGCACATTTTCAAGTAGTCAGCACGAAACCGGTCGTAGGTTGTAGTCCTCAAATAAATAGTGGAATTAATTTTAAACAAGCGTTTTTATTTTTATTTATTAAAAATATAAATTAATTTAAATGGAATTCCATCAAGAACTGACGATCAAAAAGTTAAATCTAACCGAATATTAACCCAAATTGTCATGGTAACCTTATAAAAGAAAAAGAATTTGGAAGGCCAAAACTACGATGGATGGATGGAGTCGAGAGGGACCTTCAGATAGCCGGTGTGCGGAATTGGAGAGAAAAGGCCATGGATATTGCAATGGAGACGATTCCTTCAGGAGGCACTGATGATGATGATACTTTCTGATGATTTATTTTTTTCATTTTAATGTTTTATTTAATGACGAAATTGTTTTATGCTTTGTACTCAATGTTTTATGTCAATAGATATCGCATTAACATGTAAGTATGTATCATATTGATGAATATATATTAATTAATATATATGTAATATGCCTATCCATATACTTACCTATATAGCACATGTAATTTGTGATACAATAGCATATATGTGTCTTAATTGAATACTTGTGTTCTAGGAACACACACAATGTGTTTAGTTTCATTACTAAAATATACTTACACAGCAACAATACAGGGTTATCAAAGACAAATAATTACATTTAATACCTAGAATTGTTCAGAACGATTAGACTATAAGAAATGTTTGAAAGCCTTGAAGACTCTGAATGACTTGGCTTCATCTTAGCTCCTGTCAGAAAAACAACTTATTTTATATTATATAAACAGTAACTTGAAAATATTTAAGCGAGACATTAAAATTTGGATTAAAAAAAAGGGCAGAGACTATATTAAAAATAAATTAATCACCTGAACTCTGAAAATACTCCCATAGTTACTAACCAAAACTGAAAACTATTAAGACATCTATACACTGTCTCAGAACAGGTTTTACCTAGTGAGGCAGTTTATGACAATAGGAAAATATCTGGTAACTACTATGTAACCTAAGTTAAATATATTATAATGCATTAAAAAAAAATTTGATATTAGATTTAAGGAAAAATTGTATTTTATATAATAAATAAATAAAAATAAAATAAAATATATTTCAACAATTATGATACCAACAGATACCATATATATATTATCCCACTCACCATAAAAGGTATGCTGTTATCAGTGGGTTTATATGACATAATTATATAAACTCAACTAAAATGAAAAAAAATGACGTTAGTTATTGTACAAAAAGTAAAACCTACGATAATCTTTCATATAAAAAAAACGACTTCAAAAGTGCATGTGTGTCAATATAGAAAAAAATGGCATTCGATTCTCTCTGCCAACTCCATGAAGGAATGGCGTGATGGTATGTATGTATGTAGTAATATTATCTTTCATACAATTTGACTATACAATAATACGTGTTATGGATATTACAAATCTTTCGAAAATTTACTAGTTTTTATGATTCCCGTCCTATCCTAACATACGCCATTGCATCCAGAGCTGATATTACGGGCCGTACCAAACAATTTCAAATATGCTTCATGGTAGGTTCTTGTTTTGTCCGACAAGCAGCCGCTCCGAGGATGAAAAGAGCTTCAAGCTCTGAAACTTTCCTTATGGAGTGTAGTAGGTGTCTGCAAAATTTGCGAAGTTATACATTAATATTCGTAGAGCCAAATATTAAGAGATACAGCGTCCTTAAAGTCATCTTGAAGAAAACGAAGCTATCGTCTTCAGCGCGTGTTTGTCTACTGTAGGATATAGGACTACCTTTTCCTATTCCACTCCTCCCGTTCCTGTAGAATTCGTTCTCTTTTGGTGTCGTCTTTTGATGTCATCCATCCATCTCTTAGGTGGCCGCCCTTGTAGTCTCTCGAAGCCTCATTCTCGCTTTGTGTCCTGTCTATCTCAAATTTTGCATTGCTGTTCTATCAACAGCATCCGATAATTTTATCTGACTGCGTATCCGGACTTTCCTCTTCTCGTCTTCTTATTTAACGGCCAACTTTATCCTTTCCATTTTTCGTTGGCAGACATTTTGGTTAAGGTCATAGTTTCCATGCCATAAGTGGAATTCTGGCAGAACACACTCCACAAATTAAATAGATGAAATTAATTACGTCGGTAGCCCTGTACCCTATATTCAATAGACAAAATAATTATTTGTGGTATAGTGAAACCCCCATTGTCGTTACCCGGTACCAATCACAGCCACTATTGTTTGATGAATCAAGGATAATTCCATCAAGGATGTATGTATGTAGGTCTCAATTGTACCTACATATTGAATGTGCCAACCAACTAAATTATTGATTGTATTCAATTGTATTTAAGGGTACCTACCCCTTCTGACGATGTCTTATTTACTAGACCTTGACACCTACTAGTGGAGAGCAAATGCAAGATCAAGACCAAGACTTACAAGACATTTGTTCATCATTAGTACCTACGTTCATTTTCAAAGATTTACTCTAAAATTTCACAAAGATAAGATGCAGTTGACGATGACACATTCACGTCATATTTTGGGATTGCAAACTAGCAGGATATTTGCGGATTTTATATAAAAATGCTGGATCTAGCGGGGATACAGCAATAGGCGTGATAAGAAAAAAACATTAAAATTATGATTTTAAAAAATAAAATAGGTTATAATGATTAAAAAAAATATATTTTCATTTTAAAAGAGTGAATAATATTAATATTATTAAAATAAAAATACAAAATATTATGTTAGTCCGCCATTTTATGAGAAACACCAATCAGAGCGAATCAGAGCGCATGACGTCACGGTATGCTCGCGTCAATTCTTCTGTCTTCAATACAATATTATACGCATTCATTGTCGGTCTGGCCTGTGTTTATTTTGGTGTTATCGATATATTTAATCTTTTATCAGGATTTAATTAGGTAGTGAAAACTAAAACAAAACAATGAAATAGCAATGGAACAACGATTCATCAACAAATAATAATTCCAATTTACCTAGAATGGATCTTTTGATGGTCGGAAATTTCTTTGCCTCGAACAAAGGCTTTTGCTCGTGAGAATTTCAAAACGTAAAAACTTCCAGTTAGCGCACTGGGTTAGTAATCCAGTGGTTGCAAATTCGAATGCTGCTACGACCGATTTCGTTCACCTATAGCACAAACATGGTGACATTAGTGACATGTTGTTTTGTATAATACTAGTTGCATGTAACACATGAGATCCAACTGTCGATAGCGATAGTATGTATAGTTGAAAAATAAGTGGGTACCAAACTATAAACCCATAAATCCAAATTATTGAATATTTTAAGATATTTTGTTTTCTATACAACACATGTAGGTATGTATGTCAAGATAGGATAGTATGGAGGTCAGCCCTTTTTTCCTACCCGGAATATGAAAACAGCATGATGGTATGTATGTATGTTTGGACTATCAAACAATTAAATCTTCTTAGATATTGTGTGAAGGCGACTGCGATAGATGCCAATATAATTAAAGTTTAATATAACTAGTTGCATGTAACACATGAGATCCAACTGTCGATGGCGATAGTATGCATAATCAAAGAATACGTACCAAACTATAAACAACACAAATTAATAAATATTTGAAGATATTTTATTTTCTATATAAAACATATAGGTATGTTTGTCAGGATAGGATAGTATGAAGGTCAGTCTCTTTTTCCTACACAGAATATGAAAACAGTATGATGGTATGTATGTATGTTTGGAGATTTAAGTATCAAACTATTAAGTCTTCTTACATATTGTGTATAGGCGACTGCCATACAAATTGTATGAAGCAAAAAATTTAAAAAAAAAAATTGAGATGTACTACTACAATTTTAATATTTTTTTATAGAAAATTAAATTATCTAGTTGGGGTGTTTCGGCTTTTTTCGATAATTTTAAAAACTTTGGAAATATGGGAAGTTAAACACATAAATTTGTCATGAAAAAATATTTTTCTTATTAAAAAATTTTGAGAAACCCTGGAATTTTTTTTTTTGAAAAAACCGATTTCAGATTTGGTATTTGTCCATGTTCATACCAAGTTTCAGCGTTCTAGCTTTTATGGTTTCTGAGTTAATGGAAAAATAATGTAATAATTCAAAAGTTGATAACCCCTGACTTAAACAAAAATTCAAAATTCCGAGTAACAAAGTTTTGTAGGCCTATAACTGTTTATATATTCTGAAATTTTGGGCTTCTACAAATTGAGCGGATCAAAAGTTATAAGGGGGGACGGACACACACACACACACAGACACACACACACACACACACACACACACACACAGACACACACACACAGATACATGAAATGTTCTACTCCGAATTCTGAGTAAAACCGTATATAGAACATATATGCTGCGAAGCCTCTAAGTTGGTATTTTTTTACTTCAAAGTTGGAAAAGCCGTGAAAAAAGTAGTGCGTGCATACAATTCTCGCGTATCCTAGCTTGAAACATTGTCGATATGTTAAGAGAACAAAGTTCTCCTGAACAAATCGACAGTTGGATAAATAGGTATGTTTATTTTTGGGAATGTATGAGGATGTAAGTATATATGTACTTGTTATAACATATTATTTTTATTTTTTTTTAAAGTCTCGATTTTGTTTAATTAATTTGTTGTGATTATTAACATCGTGAACGCATTTGTCGAGATTCCTTTTATAAGGTTCCTAATGCACACCCGCACAATTTTCGCTGATTACCCATGGTGGGATGGATGAATCGTCATTACTTTGATAATATGCTTCACACAATGTACAATACCAAGAATAATTACAATTTGATTATGTAATAATATTTTAGTCGAACAATGCTCTGGTTGATTGGAAGAAATTGCCCTATGCCGCATAAACTAATTTAGTGTGCTCAATTTTAAATGCAGCTAAAAAATGAATTTTATTGAATGTTGATATTTGATATCTTTTCAGTAAATTTTTTTATTTTGTGAAGTTACATTTTAATTATAATAATAATATATTAATTTAACATAAGAAAAGAAAACGTACAGAAACAATACACCATACAGACCACTCAGTATTTATATAAAAACAAACAAAAAATATACAAAACAAAAAACATGTTAAACAAAAAAAAAAAATAATAAAAAACCATGGGCGCTCCCTGATTGGCATCATTCCATCACTTTACCTATGTCTATCTAACTAGGAATAATTCCTGTTTTAAGTAAGGACAATTTCAATGTATTTTCACTACGCTTTTACATCATGCGATGAAATTTCAATCGATTGAATTAAAAAAGAACATAAACATCAATATAAGAAACAAGAAGAAAAAACATTTTTGCATTAACAAAATGTAAAATAAAGCATTATGGAAAAGAATGACAGCAGAACTATAACCTAAATAAGAATGTTTGTTACTTAATGACACAGAAAACAGTACAGAAAATGTTATTACTGAAGTATGAAAAATATCCTGGCAAATATATATTACTGACGTAGAATAAATACACTGTACAATCTTAAGACAGTGTACACTTGTAAAAGTCAGAAAGTAGTTAGGACCAGTCCAGATGATGGAGTGATTGATTTTTGACATAAAATATGGTCTCTCATTATGGGCGAGCAAACACAGCGTTGGCCATAATTGAAAACGTTAAGATTTATACGTTTCAACAAATTAAAAAAAATGAAACGATGTTTGTTCTGCTTGCACGCATACATTATAGATAGTTGTAAAGACGGGGTGTACGTGTACAAAATATATGATTGCAAATCTTCGTAAGACCATTTTTCAAATGAATTCCCATGGTCAAATAATGGAATTGGGTTAACACTTAACTTGGGGTGTCTGTCCAATCAAGGACGTCCTTGACACCTATAAAAATATTCCTTCCAAACCACCAATCAATTCGTCTTAAAAATATTTATGTTAAAAACAAATGTGTATGCATGTTTATATTTTTTTCTTTCTTTGGAAAGGATTAATTTTTTTTCACAAATATTCTCAGCAAAAAACAAAATATGTGAATTTAGACTATTATTGATATAATAACATCTTTTCAATGGTTTTGAATGTCAAATCGCATTTGGAATTGATTTGTTGAGATATATTAACGAACATTTAGACCTGGTTTTTTCACGACTTTTCCAACTTCAAGTCCAAAAACACCAACTTAGAGGCTTCGCAGCATATATGTTTACTATATATATGGAGTTACTCAGAATTCGGAGTAGAACATTTAGTGTGTCTTTGTGTGTGTGTGTCCGTCCCCCCTTATAACTTTTGATCCGCTCAATTTACATACATAGTCCAAAATTTCAGAATATGTAGATAGTTATAGGCCTACAAAACTTTTATACTCAGAATTTTGAATTTTTGTTGCAGTCAGGGGTTATCAACTTTTGAATAATTTACTCTATTTTTCCAAACATCTCAAAAACCATATAAGATAGAACCCTTAAAATTAGTATGAATATAGACAAATGCAAATTCTCAAATTTATTTTATCAAAAAAATTCCAGAATTTCTCAAACATTTTTTATTAAGAAAAACATTTTTTTATAATATATTTATGTGATTAACTGCCTATATTTTCCAAGTTTTAAAAATAACGAAAAAAGCCGAAACACCCCAACTAGAAAATTTATTTGCTATAAAAAAATAACATCATATTAGTGCATCTCAAACTTTTATTAACAATTTTTATAAAAATTGAATTTAGTGACGACATCGTTTCATACAATTTGTAAGGCGTATACACTACAGAATATCTACGGGGACTCGATATTTTGATACTTTATCTCCAAACATACATACATACCATTATCTTGTTTTCATATTCTGGGTAAGAAAAAAAGACTGACCTCCATACTCTCCTATCCTGACATACATACCTACATGTTATATATAGAAAATAAAATATCTTTAAGTTTAAGTTTTGTACGTATTCTTCAATTATACATACTATCGCCATCGACAGTTGGATCTAATGTCTTACATGCAACTAGTATAAAATATTTTGATTGTGTGCTATCCACTTGACTATAGTATATATATAAATAAAAACTGGCGAATATGTATTTATTTACATATATCTCAAAAATACCACATGAAAAAACTACATAAAGATATTTTTATGATACAACCTGTATTTTTACGATATTCCTACATTTACCAGTGGCGAGCGGTAGTAATCTGTATTAGGTAACGCGAGTTTTATAAAAGGAAGAAAAAAAGTAGTGATATCTTGAACATATTACCTACTCCGAAGAATCAATATGTATAGAATGTACAACAATTTATTGTGTGACAAACATAGATCCATATGTGAGAAATGTATAATTAAATGTAACCAAGTTAGTTATATGTAAGTAAGTTATTACTTAATATTTTTTTCCTTCGTATTCTTATCACACACTTCTTATCTTCACTTGTCTGTACTGGAATATTGCAATCGATTTTTAGTCAACTTTCAGACCAGTCGAAATTGTTTCCAGCATTATTTAAGCAATGTTGTATTAAATTTGCTTAAATAATACTTTTTTTCTATATGATGGCAAAACATATAAACAGATCAAAGGGGCTCCAATGGGTTCATCACTTTCACCTCCAATAGCAAATTTATTTATGACAAAATTCGAAAAAAACGCACTAGCTAATTATTTACTAAAACCCAAACTGTGGATCAGATACGTAGATGATACTTTCGTAATTTGGCCTCACGGATTAAACGAACTACATAAATTTCTTGGTTATTTAAACGAACTACACAAGGATATCAAATTCACTATGGAAATAGAAAATAATAACGAAATACCTTTCCTTGATGTCCTAGTGCTCAAAAAAGATAACGGCAGTCTTGGCCACACTGTCTACAGAAAAGCTACGCACACAGACAGGTACCTCCATGCATCCTCAAATCATCACCCGGCACAAATTTCATCAGTACCAAACACATTAATATCTAGAGCAATTAAAATAACCGATTCAGACCACCGTAATACAGAAATAAATTACCTGAAAAACATTTTACAGTGCAATGGCTTCTCCAAAAAAACAGTTGATAATGCAGTTAAACGCCAATCCAACAAAAGAAAAGAACCCGATGAAAATAAAACAGAAAAACCAATAGCAACAGCATTTTTACCGTACATTAAAGGAACTACCGATAAAATAAGCCGCATGCTCAGTAAACATAATATAAGAACAATATTCAAAACAGAAAATAAAATCGGTACCCTCTTACGCAGTGTAAAGGACAAAATACCACTAGAATCCCATGGTGTATATGAGATACCATGTGGATCGTGCGACATGTCTTATGTGGGAAAAAGCAACAGAAAGATATCTGCTAGAGTTGCGGAACACAGGGTTGATATGAACAATAAAAAGATAACATCGTCGCTCGTCCAACATACACTAGAAGAGGGCCACAGTATAAACTTCAATAATGCGCGAGTAATAGCAAATATCCAAAACGAAACAGCAAGGACTTTTAGAGAGGCAATAGAAATTTACAAAAGGATTAACATACTTAACAATAGAGATGATAGTATTAGCCTTCCACCTGCATGGAAAAACATTTTATTTAACAGTAGGTTTCATAACAAAAATAAAAATAATAATATAACAGTTAATAATACATCATGCAAAACAAATATTCAGCCCACTTATTCAAATACAATAGACACGATGCGCGTCACGCGTAGCAAAGCTTTATTATCGAGACAAACAATGGCCGATAACGGTACATGCAGCACTAGCGGCGCGGGCGGCGGTAATACGCATCTCCTACCGCCACACGATTAGACTTTGGCTCGTCACGCTTCACTTGGTGCTAGGTTCCCGGCTCGTACGGACGTGCTCGCACTATCACACGAGACGGAAATCTACCAAGGCCCTGAAGATGCCTGATGAGATTCAGGCGAAACGTCGGTTGACGACTGATCCTCTTGAGGATCAGAATCTGACGCGGGTTATCCCCAAAGAAATCTTTACTAACATATATATATATATATATATATATATATATATATATATATATATATATATATATATATATATATATATATATATATATATATATATATATATATATATATATATATATATATATATATATATATATATATATATATATATATATATATATATATATATATATATATATATATATATATATATATATATATATATATATATATATATATATATATATATATATATATATATATATATATATATATATATATATATATATATATATATATATATATATATATATGTTATATTTGATGTTTTCACGGGTGAAATATGTTATAATATTTTTATCTCGGTGTTCCCGTGTCAGTAGGTCTTGACTAAGACCAATTGTCTTCCGACGTTTCGCCTGAATATCACCAGGCATTTTCAAGGACTTAACGAAAAGCACGCGCGACTTGATGGTGAGCTTTCAGTGTGAGTAGACGTGTGTGTATATATATATATATATATATATATATATATATATATATATATATATATATATATATATATATATATATATATATATATATATATATATATATATATATATATATATATATATATATATATATATATATATATATATATATATATATATATATATATATATATATATATATATATATATATATATATATATATATATATATATATATATATATAATGTATTGGTTTATTCACGATTTTCAAGAATTGCTGTCAACAAAATATCTATGATTTTTGAATTTCATAACATTGATATCAATGTTATGAAGAAATGAATTAAAACTCTTGTCTGGAGTGTGCTGCTGTACGGCAACTAAACGTGGACTATCAGCCGGAGAGAGTCTAGCTGACGTGAATGTGGTGCTACAGGCGCTTTCAAGGATCCATAGGTCACAACAGATTTTAAGGAAGTGGTTATGAGCAGATTCAGATAAACGAGACAACTCCTAAAGAAAGTTGCCAACAACGATCCAAATAGATCGGCCATAACATCAGGCATCCGAGTCTGCTTGTTCCTGTACTTTTAGGCAGTACTATACAATTTGGCCTAAGGTTATATGTTTTTAAATGCAAAATAATTAAACATAAACAGAAAAGAAAAATAATCAGAATAATATAACGTGATCTCTCAGTTATTTTCTCCCATATAATTGTAGTGGAAATGATGAATGGCGCCAAGCTGTGGTAGATTCTCAGGTTATGAAGGCACAGAGCAGTGAACTACGTAAGGATATTTAACAAGACATGAGCAGATTGTATTCTGCCATTTCTTTTCAGCCAGTCAATTACCAGTTTTTTGAAGTTTGTTTCGTCGCGTGAGATATTGTGTTCTATGTCAGGTAATATTTTATTGTAAAGTCTAGAAGCAAGAAAGGGCTAATTTCGTTGGGCAAAAGTCGTCCTTATTAGTGAGGGTCTTATTTGTTGTCTATTTCGGGTACTGTTGGAGAATACGCAGTCAGGTAAGAATTCAGTCATCTGTTTATGAAGGTAGGTCCATTATATTTTTCATGTATACATAACTGTCTAATATATAAAAAAACATTATCTGTGTAAATTTGGTCCGTGGAGTATCTTTTAGGTTTTTTGTACATAATTATTGTTTATTGAACGTTGTATTCTTTCTATATTATATGGATCAAGTGATTTGTGATGTGCGCTGTAACAGCTACCAAGAAATGAAAAGGCTGACAACAGAGATATGCGGAGAAATTGAGTGCTCGATGTGAAGTAATCCTAGGACTGTACCCATGAAGATTTATAGGAAGGAATTGATTGGTGTATTCTGACACGTGCTAATACGTGATATGAAGAATGTTCTTCAAGCTCATAACTCTTGAGTGTATATGAGCTCTGAGTTAAATAGAAGTGCATATTAGATTTAACAAAAATGTATGACCTATTACATACCTATTCAAATATCTTACAAACTACAATTTTCAAAGTATTCCAAAGTAGGTAACTTCATTTTTTTATATCTTTATACTTTGCTGCTATTGCTTTGTGGCACATTTTAACTAATATAATTAAATAAAATCTCATAGTTTTTAACCACGTTGAGTATATTTATATGTCAACTAGTTTTGGAGACGTAACCGCTCTTTCGTCCGGACAAACTTATACTAAACTTAGATACTATGTGCATAATGTGACCCGTGTGCCTAAATTATGTATCGGAAAGTTGATGGGCGGAGCTTACATTATTGAAAGCAGAGGTTGAAAAGGAAAAATATTAAATAATGGAGTGTTGTTTAAATGTACTTGATTATTAATTATTTTTTGTTTTGTATTTAAGGTTTTTTTTATCTCTAATGCCTCTAAGTTATCTAATCTTAAGCCCTCTTTATTTATGTGCAAGATTTTATAGCCTGTTTGAGTATTGAAGGAATAATTATTTTCAATCAAATGATTGGCAAACTCTGAGAAATTGTTACTTTTTAAACATCTTAAAAGAAATTTTGATATTAGAATTAAGGGTTGACATATAAATATACTCAACGTGGTTAAAAACTAAGAGATTTTATTTAATTATATTCATTTTTTTTTAATTTATTCTAATATATCAGACAACACTACTTTAGTATATAAGGTCTTTGGACAACACGTACACCATAACATTCCAATTATAACACTCTGCTCTTGGGGGATAGGGATAGAGAATCGAAAGCCACATGTTCCTGATCAATTAAAATAATATTCTTCTTCTTCCTCTGGTTTTAGGCCTGTCCTGTTTTTTCAGTCGGAGACTGCCTCTTGTGATCTGGATGTCCAGCTGTCACTCCATTTTTCTGCTGGTCTACTCTTTGCTCTACGGCCCTCCGGGACTTCCGTGGAGACAATTTTGGGTAGTCGATTGTCTCTCATTCTCTCGACATGGTCTCTCCATTGACGTCTTCCCCCTCTACCACAAAATAATATTATACCTAGATATTTACTCACTACTCGCGTGGACCATATTAATGGACTCATACGAAAACGGCGCTATATAAATTATCCAACCATATATATATTGTACCTTACAATAAACCTTAACATACCTACATATTAGGTATGTACAATGTAAGAGCATTGTACTGTAGGTACATCCGTAGGTATATCTCCACATGCATTTTTTTCTATTTAAGAATGTTCTTTAGATTTCATAATTAATCTATATTATAAATTTGAATGTTTGTATGTATGTGTTGAATGCGCTCCTAAATCGCTCATCCGATTGCGATAAAACTTTGGTGAACTGTCGAGAGTATACCAGGGATGGTTTCTGGATCAAAAAATTTTAACTTCTTCTTCTTCTTCATCTACCTACATTTTACCTATGAAGGTGGATTATCCTGGGAACCGTTCATCCGATTGCAATGAAACTTTGATAAATTGTCGAGCGTATGCCCGGGATGGTTTCTGGATTAAAAAAAATTCTTCTTCTTCTTCTTCATCGGGTATTAGGTCATTTTACCTATGAAGTGGACTATCCTGGGAACCGTTCATCCGATTGCAATGAAACTTTGGTGAATTGTTGAGCGTATGCCCGGGATGGTTTCTGGATTAAATTTTTTTTCTTCTTCTTCTTCTTCATCGAGTATTGGGTCATTTTACCTATGAAAGTGGACTATCCTGGAAACCGTTCGTCCGATTGCAATGAAACTTTGGCGAATTGTCGAGCCTATGCTCGGGATGGTTTCTGAATTAAAAAAAATTCTTCTTCTTCTTCGGGTATTATGTCATTTTACCTATGAAGGTAAAATGACCTAATACTCTGGGAGAAGAAGCTTCAACTGTCCTTCTATCTCTTCGCAGGTCTTCCAGGACATTTTTTGGATTTAAACTTTTTTCTTCTTCTTCTTCTTCTTCTTCATTGTGTATTTGGTCATTTTACCTATGAAGGTGGAGTATTGTGGAAGAATAAGATGCAACTGTCCTTCCATCTCTTCGCAGGTTTTCCAGGACGGTTTCTGGATTCAAACTTTTTTCTTCTTCTTCTTCTTCTTTATCGTGTATTTGTTCATTTTACTTATGAAGTTGGAGAATCCTGGAAAAAGAAGGTCCAACTGTCCTTTCATCTCTTCGTAGGTCTTCCCAGTATTGTGTCGGGAATTAAACTTTTTCTTAACCTACTGAAGGGACGGGAGGTAATGAAGGGAAGGGAGGTACTGGTGGGTCTGACGGGACGGGTGGTACTGAAGGGTCTGAAGGGACGGGAGGCACTGAATGGACGGGAGGCACTGAATGGACGGGAGGCACTGAATGGACGGGAGGCACTGAAGGGACGGGAGGCACTGAAGGGACGGGAGGCACTGAAGGGACGGGAGGCACTGAAGGGACGGGAGGCACTGAAGGGACGGGAGGCACTGAAGGGACGGGAGGCACTGAAGGGACGGGAGGCACTGAAGGGACGGGAGGCACTGAAGGGACGGGAGGCACTGAAGGGACGGGAGGCACTGAAGGGACGGGAGGCACTGAAGGGACGGGAGGCACTGAAGGGACGGGAGGCACTGAAGGGACGGGAGGCACTGAAGGGACGGGAGGCACTGAAGGGACGGGAGGCACTGAAGGGACGGGAGGCACTGAAGGGACGGGAGGCACTGAAGGGACGGGAGGCACTGAAGGGACGGGAGGCACTGAAGGGACGGGAGGCACTGAAGGGACGGGAGGCACTGAAGGGACGGGAGGCACTGAAGGGACGGGAGGCACTGAAGGGACGGGAGGCACTGAAGGGACGGGAGGCACTGAAGGGACGGGAGGCACTGAAGGGACGGGAGGCACTGAAGGGACGGGAGGCACTGAAGGGACGGGAGGCACTGAAGGAACGGGAGGCACTGAAGGGACGGGAGGCACTGAAGGGACGGGAGGCACTGAAGGGACGGGAGGCACTGAAGGGACGGGAGGCACTGAAGGGACGGGAGGCACTGAAGGGACGGGAGGCACTGAAGGGACGGGAGGCACTGAAGGGACGGGAGGCACTGAAGGGACGGGAGGCACTGAAGGGACGGGAGGCACTGAAGGGACGGGAGGCACTGAAGGGACCATTTTTAACTATACAGGCAATACGAAGTTTGCCGGGGGTTCACTAGTTGAATATAAATATCCGTCCATAATTCGACCGTGACATGTAGTAAGCCGTTTGCTTTGAGTTCCAGCATCTAAATATATAGAACTCTCAAAAAATTGGATTGATAGCGAACTTTAAATAGGTATTTATAGGTTTTGAATAGATATTGCCTCAGAACAGGCGTTTGCCTAGTGAGGCAATATATCCAAGTACCTAATATTGATATATATTTTATTTGTATTGTATTTTGTATGAATATTGTAATAGTTATTATGGCTTATGTAATTATTTTTTATTTGGAAATAATAAAAAAAAACTTAATAAAAAGTCGTAATTGGTGAACGTTTCGAAAGCACATAAAGTTATCACGTAAACCAGCCGATGACTGGTCGTAAGCCCTGTATGTGCCTATATTTCCCGGTTCTCCCTTATATTTATTTATTTATTTATACGTCTTCTTGTACATAATATAAACAAATTTAATTGTACACTGGCGGGCTTATTGCCATTAGGCAATTTCTTCCAACCAACCAGATTACAAAGACCAGATTATTCCAACTTCGTGATCTGTGAGATGATTAATATCGTTAGTCTCCAGAATGTGGCAACTTGTCATTGGGTGTGTGTTAAATTAATATTTGACATAGTACCTGTTAGTTTCCCGAGAAGTAATATAAAAAAATGTCATAAATATAAGGGTGTTGTTAACAGAACGGAAACAAACTCGCTGACGTGGTTCAACCACTTCGAAAGAATGTAAAATGAATGCACATACCTTGGGACAAGTATGTAAACAAGGTTAAAATTTACTAATATTTCTGGCGCAGTTCAGAAGTGATATCTGTGAGAGACACCGTCACCTCATTTATAAGGATTGCTGCTTTCATTATTTACAATTAAACCGATTTCTCAATAGATGGCGTTACAATAAGGTTTCTTCGTTATTTCATAAATGGCAATAGTAATAACGCATTATTTTCAAACATATTATATACCTAAGGATCATGACTTTCACTCTTAGTCAACAAATTAGGCAATAGACATAATTTTCAATGTCATATCGATAGATGGCAATGGTGTTCTTAGCTTTTAAGTTACTTTGTAACATAATATTATGTAGAATTTTCAACATTTTGATTTTTTTTTTTTTTTTTTAACATGTCTACGTAGGGGACGCCAGCTATTAGGATTTGGGTCCATTTTACTCTTCCGAAGAAGCGCACTACGTAGCGTTGGGAGGGGTTTGCAATCTAGAAAAGAGTTTATTAATTCGGATTTTAAAAAGACCCGGGTTGTACGAAGATGGAAACACAGAGTTCGGAAGATCGTTCCACAGTCGGGCTGCTGTATTAATAAAGGAGTTCGAGAAGCGACTTGTTCGTATATGTTGAAGGTCCACTGTGAATGGATGCTGCGATTGAGTGAAGCGAGTGACTCGGTTGCGAGTGGGTGGAGGAGGGACCAAAGATGCAAGTTCTTCTGAGCAATTCCCGTGGTAGTATCTATAGAATAAACTTAAAATACCGACTCTGCGTCTGTGTTCTAGTGATTGCAATCCATCAGTCAGTGATGGATCATCAATCAGACGTATAGCACGCCTTTGGACAGCGTCGAGGGTATTCAGTAGGTATTGGGGGGCGCCACTCCAGAGGTGACTGCCATATTCAATAATTGGGCGTATTTGCGCTTTGTAGAGTATACAGATCTGGGTCTTAGTAAAATATCTGCGCGCTCTATATAGTACGCTCAATTTTTTGGAGGCGAGTTTCACCTTAGCTTCGATGGAGCCCTTGTAGTGTAATTGGTTCGTTATAGATACTCCAAGCAGGTCGATAGAGCTGCTGTTAGGTAGGGTGCTTCCGTTGAAAGACACTTGCAATTCATTGGGGTTTCTCTTCGCAGAAATTAGACAGGCTTGGGTTTTTGAGACGTTAAATGAAACAAGATTACTTTCACCCCAGGTATTGATTGAGTGGAGGTAGCTATTTATTTTTTGATGAAGGTCTTTCCGGGCTTCTGATATTTCACTCTGTTTAGGAGGTTTGTCAAAAGAGAAATTGTCATGGACTGTGCTGTCATCAGCGTAACAGTGGATGGGGGCGCGTAAGAGCAAGTCATTGATATGTAGGAGGAATAGGGTTGGAGATAGAATGGACCCTTGAGGGACTCCCGCATTAATGGAATGGGGAGAAGAAGAGCAACCGTCCACTACAGTTATGACTTCGCGATCTTTTAAAAAATTCGCAATCCAAGTACACAGAGACTGGGGTAGTCCATAAGAAGGGAGTTTCATTAAGAGACCTCGGTGCCAAACCCGGTCGAAAGCTTTAGAGATGTCAAGGGCGACAGTTTGAGCTTCTCCAAACCGTTCCATAACTCGACCCCAAACGGATGTCACATACGCGAGTAGATCGCCACAAGATCGATTTCCACGAAATCCATATTGGCGGTCGCTTAAAATTTTGTTTGCTTCAAGGTATGTGATCAACTTGGTGTTTAGTACCCTTTCCATTATTTTGGAGAGTACAGAAGTAATAGCGATGGGTCGGTAGTTAGATGGGTTGGAGCGATCACCTTTTTTGGGAATTGGGTGGATGACCGCTTTTTTCCAGTCACATGGGACAATACCAGTTTTAAACGAGAGTCTGAAGAGTTTAGTGAGAACTGGGGCTAGTTCGGCGGAGCATTTTTTTAACACAAGAACGGGAATTCCATCTGGTCCATTAGCTTTGTTAACATCCAACCCTCGGATGGCGAGTAAAACCTCAGAGAAGTTAATCCTTACTTCGTTCATTTTAAAACCACAATGTGGAACTGGTTGAGGAGTTTTTCCTCCGTCGTCAAGGGTTGAGTTATCTGCAAATAATTTACCGAGAAGATTAGCTTTGTCGGTGGCAGAGTTAGCAATGGATCCGTCATGGTGGTGATTGATAAGGGATGTCAACAAAAATGTATAATAATTGTGCTAGCGCTAAAAGTAATAAAAAAAATCGCGAAAAGCGTAAACCAGCCGATTAAATGTCGCAAGTCCTGTAGGCGCCTGATTTTCCCGGTTCAATTAAAAATATTTTATTCTCGTTTTATCTCTATTGAGATATTATAAATTTGACAAAAATAAAAGGGTTTCAGAACTAGTGTGTATTCGTATTGGTTTTTGTACGTGGCGTCACGATTTAGCTACAATACTGTAATAAGTATTTTGTATTAGAGGGTTTAGATTTTAGATTTTCGTTTGACAAAACATATCACCTAACTTTGTTCACTCATGCTACCGAAAAAAACTGTTTGGTTACCGATATTTTAACTAAACTTTTGTTATCAGTAACTGAAGTATAGAAACTACATACATATAACCATACAGTTTAGCTGAGTGAACAAAATACTTGATTATAATTATCAAATTTTTAATAGTGATTTTTTTTTACTAGCTTTCCATGCATCGTCTCAAATACATAATAATATCAGTATTAACTTTCCATTATTTGAGATTCAATTTCTGGTATCGCAACAACTTGCTATTGACAGACATTTACTTTACTTTTTTTAATTGATAGGTCAGTTTTTTTTCTGATAGACATTCATTTTTTATATCTGGCTCAAATATTGATAAAGTATTATCATCAAATATCAAATGATTTAATTTCGAAAAACAGTTTTTTTCGAGGGTTGTCAAACCCGCACTACGAAATTGCCGGCCTACGTATCTGATTTAGTATAAAATGACTCGTTCCTAATCCTCAGATCCCAGAGATCATGTGAAGAGACAGGGAATGGACCCAGAATTCTGAAATGGAGACCATCATGGGATATGAAAAGGGGAATAAGCCGGCCACAGAAAAGATGGGCCGATGATATTGTCCTCGTCGATGGAAGTAGAATGGTCCAGAAAGAACCAAAAAAGGACGGATGGAAGTACTTAGAAAAGGCCTACATTCAACAGGGGATAAATGGCTAAAGGAAGAAGAAGAAGCTAAAGATCCAAGGTTCGATTACCGCCATTACATGTGGTGACTCAATTTTACCATTTTTTTCAGTCTGGGTTTGTGAGACGATAAATATCGAAAGTCTCCAAAATGCGGCAACATGTTATTTTGTGCGTGCAAAATTGATATTTCATAAAGGATATTCTTCTTCTTCAGCCTATTTCAGGCCATTCCTGAATGAAGGCGTCCTCCATTTGACTCTACGTCGTCTTGTCTTATGCAGTTTAAATCCAGATCACACGACATTTTGTCGGACCTAACACACGACAAGAAACGGTGAGTTACAGATAGGAGCCACATAATAGTTTTTTTTTACTTCATATTTTTTCTAGTGGCAATACATTTTTAATGGAGCTGTTCACACTTGCTGTGTGTTAGGTCCGACAAAATGTCGTGTGATCTAGTGGCAATACATTTTAAATGGAACTGTTCACACTTGTCGTTATCGTGTAAGTGTGAACAGCTCCATTTAAAATGTATTGCCACTAGATCACCCGACATTATGTCGGACCAAATATATGACAAGTGGGAACTGGGATTTATTAGCCGTAAACTTTCAGAGAGAATAGTCACTCAAAATTCAATTTGAAATTCTAGGTTATATATTTATATATGTTATAATTTTTTTTCTTCCCTTTTTGTTTATTCTTAATTCTCTGTGTAATTATTGTTGTTATTTTTTCTTTTCGAATTATTTTTTATTATTGTAAAAAAATACTAAAAAATTTATAGAAATATAAATTGTATGTATAAAATATATTTGATTTGATTCGGGAAGCATGTGATTCATATTAACTACACCAACAAAGTTAACTTGTCTCTTTCTATGGTTCTGAAATAAAAATCGCGTCAGAGATTGGATTTATGACAGGTAGGTACTATGGCGGACATTAGGACCTGGTTAATCTATTTTGTGTGAGCCCATATGTTTATTGAGGTAATGAGTACCTATTTAGTATGGAACGGGTTCATAATTGCATATAATTGTCAGTAAAAATTGTAAACTGCTAGCCCTAGAAAAGGATTTCCTAGTTGGGCTGCAGTAATCTACTTATTGTTGTCATTATAAATATGGTGTGATAAAAAGTAAATAAATAAATAAATAATGAATATTGGCCATCTTAAAACAGAAATTCCTAGTAAGATGGGCATAGCATATTTCTATGTATTAAAATATGTCTTCTTCTTCTTTGCCCTTTTCCCGTCTTAGTCGGGGTCGGCTCTCCTGGTACGTAATCGCCAGGACACGCCAGGTCCTGGATCGTCAAGGTATCGAAGCTGTCCCCCTGAAGTTCCTTTTGAATGCTAGACCACCAGTTGCAAATTATGTATATATTTAATAATAAATAAATAGTTGTACAAAGTATCACCCATTAACAACTGTTGTATTGAATGAGTTGCAATCTTTCACCATAATCGTTTCACACTGACAGGTCATGTACGGTTGTAACGCATGCTAAATGGAATTACTGCACTTAAAAATTAGGTAGGTACTGTTTCACTAACACAAGTAAATTGCGAAATTCAAACACACGAGATAGCTGCTAATTAATTATATTTTACTACTATAATGTAATATCTTAATTAACTATTTTAGCCTGCTGTTATATTTTCTACAACAGCAAGAAAAGATAACAGTTCAGCAATGAGGTTCACCACGCATTCAAAATGTTGTGCCTTTTATGGTGAGACGAGACTGTTGTGTGGAGACGAACGCACGTGTCGTGCTTCCTTTTATAAGGCGATTCACACCCGCACACCTATGGCTGGTTACCCCACATTGTGGGATGCGCCGTGATGGTATGAATGAATGAAATATTTTTGCAACCATTTTTTTGTATTCCAACTGTCGATTCGTTCATGAGAATTCAATTCTCTGAATGAATCGACATTATTAAGCCAAGATGCGTGTACGAAGAAACATTTTGTATGGTGTAGTGGACTTTTTACATGCTAATAACACCAACTAGAGGCCTCGCAGCATATATGTTCCCATACATGGATTTACTCAGAATTCGGAGTAGAACATTTTATGTGAGCTTTGTGTGTGTGTGTGTGTGTGTGTGTGTGTGTGTGTGTGTGTGTGAGGGTGTGTGTGTGTCTGTGTGTGTGTCTGTGTGTCCGTCCCCCCTTATAACTTTTGATCCGCTCAATTTACAGAGCCCAAATTTTAAGAATATATAAAAAATTATAGGCCTACAAAACTTTTATACTCAGAATTGTGTATTTTTGTTTCAGTCAGGGGTTAACAACTTTTGAAATTTTGGTTTATTATTCCATATATCTCAGAAACCATAAAAGCTAGAACGCTGAAAATTCGTATAAACATAGAAAAATACAAAATCTCAAATTATTTTTTTCAAAAAATTTCCAGGGTTTCTCAAACATTTTTTATTAATAAAATATTTTTTTTATGATAAATTTATGAGTTTTACTGCCTATATTTCCAAATATTTTAAAAATATCGAAAAAACCGAAACACCTCAATTAGATTATTTAGTTTTCTATAAAAAATATTACTATTGTAGAAGTAAATCTCAATTTTTTTTTAACAATTTTTATAAAAATTGAATTTAGTGACGATATCACTTCATACAATTTGTATGGTAGTCGCCTATACACAATATGTAAGAAGTCTTAATAATTTGATACTTAAATCTCCAAACATACATACATACCTACAAACCATCATGCTGTTTTCATATTCTGTGTAGGAAAAACAGACTGACCTCCATACTACCCTATCCTGACAAACATACCTACATGTTTTATATAGAAAATAAAATATCTTCAAATATTTATTAATTTGTGTTGATTATAGTTTGGTACGTATTCTTTGATTATACATAATATCGCCATCGACAGTTGGATCTCATGTGTTACATGCAACTAGTTATTAGTAAAAGTAGTATTAGTACTCTATTTATCAACAATTGTATCTTGAAAATATTAAAGACAATTATTAAATTTAATATAAAACACCCAAAAATAAGACTTAGTTACCTACCTACCTACGACATAATATTATCAAAAAAATATTTTTAATAATAGCTATGTTTTTTTAAGCTAATCCGTTGAAATTATCATGCATGCATATAGGGTATCCTGTGCCAGGTGTGCGGGTGTGCATTACCTTATGAAAGGAAGTACGACACATGCATGTATACCCAGTCTCGTCTAACCTAAAAAGGCACTACATTCAGAATGTGTGGTGAACCTCATTGCTGTACTATTTGAGATGTTATTGTTGCCTGTTGTATGTATTTTCGAGTAGGTACCCGCCTATAACGGGACACTCGAAAACGATGATTATTGAAGAAAGTGGAAGCACTATTCTTATCCACCCAACCAGTCCAGGTTTCAGTCAAAGGATTTGCGTTTGAAATATTTTTTAGTAAAATGCTCCTCTGCTGGGAATCGAATCCTGGACTTCATCATTACGCCGGCGGCGGTCGTCAGTCACAAAATAAAGTTTAATGTTTTATTCATATGTGGTAAAAACATCAATATATCAACATCTTAATAGAGACGGAGTTCGAACATTATGGGAAAACCAGAAAGTGAAGGCATCGACAGGGCTTACGACCTGGTACCAGCTGGTTTACGTAGGCACCTTGTGTTCCTGTTTCTCCAATAATATTCCAACTTTGTCTCCATTGAGATTTTAAAAATTTCTCAAAAAAATATCGTAGATAATACTCCCGACAGGGAAAAAAATCCAATGTTTTTGCGTATAGGTATGCAACTTTTAAAAAGTCTTCGATCATTATTATTCAAATAAAAAAAAATTATATTTATTTATCTTTTTGTACATACAAAAAATGTACCTACTGCACACTGGTAATTTCTTCCAACCAACCATATTACAAAGTAGGCTACGACTATTTACACGACTCAACCATAGACGAAAACCAAAAATAACCACAGAAAACGCAGATAAATCAAGTTATAAAAATATTTACCTTTGTTTATACTTTGTTATAATTGTAGATCTCGATGAACAAAATGATTTATAAAATTAAGTAAATATAATAAGATGCCAATATAATTTATTTTTTCTTCAAGTTGGATTCCATGATGCATTTTTATGACCATTGAAAAAATGACAAAGGTAAATATTTTTTTATTTGATTTATCTGCGCTTTCTATGGTTATAAATGACCTAAAAACATAGACGACGTCAGAAAATTTGTCGTGTAAATAGACACTTTTTGGCGGGAAAACGCTTTTCCCGCCAATTCCGGTCGTAAAAATAGTGACACCGTACAAAGTATGACAAAATTGTGAATATACCTACATCAACAAAAATGAATGCAAAAAAAAAACTATAAAATATATATTACACTAATATAACAATTAAAACAGAAAAAAAATATTTCATAGCAAAAAGAGGGACAGGGAAAGGACAAGGAAAGGATATCGGGATCAGGTGTTTAGGGATAAATATTCCATCTTTAGTTTTTTATTGAAAATACAAAGTGAGTTAGATGATGCAATATCCGGACTTATGCTATTTCACAATCTTGCTGATTGTACTTCGAACGAAGAGCTGAAAAAAATCTGTATTATGGATGGGGATGGATTGTGTTATACGTTCAGCAGATCGAAGTGGAAGTCCATGTTTGGATAAATAAGTGAATTTGTTTTTGAGGTACTGTGGCAGATTTAGATATGCATTTCTCCACGCGATTTCTCGTTACAAACAACAAGGTTGCTTGTTTGTTAAGTTATCTGATAACCCCACTCTTATTAGAAATATAACTAACTAATAATTAAAATGTTAAAGTCACGTTAAATCCAGTATAAGTGGTATGAAAGTATGTACCCACTTGGATATATGTAATATTCAATATTTAAGTAAGTTAATATAATAGACAAGTACATACGAGTATGTACATGTGTACATATATATTTAAAATACAAAGATACAGAGTTATTGAACCACTGTGAACCTATTGACCTTACATTAGGTATATGTGAAAGAATACGTGAACAAACCAGCTAAGAGAGAAATACATACAACATAATATGACACTGTAAAGCGCAGTTTACACTAGAAAAAGCAATCGTATTAACTATTATAAATATTCCTAAATGTTATAAAAATATGAATAGTTTAACAGTAAGCACAAACGAATAAAGCGCTTTTATACTTGACGAAAATTGACTATATATATATATGTAGAAAGTTTGCTCTGCAGAAGCGAGCACTTAGAGCACTGCATGGTTTCAGTCCCAGAGACTCGTGTTTAACAATTTTTAGATAACAGGGTATTTTAACTATGCCCTTTGCATTTGCCCTCGAATGTTTGCTGCATGTACGTAGAAACTTGTAGAAAACACCAATGAACTGACTACAAATGACCATGAATACAATACAAGAAAGGAAGAATTGATTCGTCCTCCTGGGCACAGATTAAGCAAGGTATCAAAGAGTTTTATTTGTGTGAGCGTGAAAATATAATGATAGTAGCATGATAGTAGACTAATGTATAACTAATCTAGAGTTATGTAGTTAATAATTCTGAAATCCGATCTATAACTATTCAAGTTTCACTTAAGTCTAAATTTCTTTTGAATCACCCAATATCGCTGATCATATCTGTACCCTTATTCCCTTTCTCTTCTTATTCGTTTCCTCAATGCTGAGGGTCGTGATCTATGGGGTCGCTAATGGACCTCCAGTCCTCTCTGCCCTCCGCAGCTCGCACCGCCGAATAAAGGTCATTCCCAGTCATCTCCTTAATTTGGTCACACCATCGCGCAGGAGATCTGCCTCTACTTCTTTTGCCTGGTACACTTCCTGTGATAATATTTTTTTCCACAGATTGAACAGGATGGGGGACAGAACAGATCCCTGGCGGACTCCCTTTTGTGTGGTGAATGTACTGGACAAAATGCTATCCATTCTGACTCACGTTATCATAAAATTCACGTGTAATATTTTGCGATAAGTTAAAACTTAACACCTTCTCGATATGCCACATTAAACTTTGCGAATAAATTCACCTGTCGAATGTCATACGTATTTCGCTCAAAATCAGAATACCGCGTTACGAATGGCGAACGGAAGTTTACGCGGGCTAGTTTCCGCAGAAAACAGAATAACGATCTGCTATAAGAAAAGCATGTAGCATATAAACTTGTGTATATTGCCGCGATAAAAGAACCGGAACAGGCCCGCTGCGTGGTATGTTAGTCTATAGGTATATGTGGTCCCCTGCCGCTCTGCTTCGGTTGATCTGCTCCAATATTTAAAGTGCAACCTATTTCAAGAATCATCATGTTTGCATCGATTGTAAAATTATCTTCTTCTTCTTCTTCCTGGCACTGTCCCAACTTATTTTGCCATTGAAGGCTGTTGCGGTCGGCTTTTCTCGTCCTCAGGTTATTTCTTCTTCTATTGTGTTTGTGCTCTTGCTAAGGGCCATTTCTCCGCAGGGTTCTGTCGCCCTGTGTCATCCAGGTGTTGCACTTTGTTTCCATCTTGTTGGATTTCGAGGGAGATTCATTGACATGGCTCTGTTTACTGTGTGTTCTGGTGGTCTCCGCCTTGTGTGCCCATACCATCTTAGTTGTCTCTCTTCTAGCTTTTTATTTGTCAGTAACACCCCCATGAATACCACGAATGTGTGAACTTTGTATCTTATCCTTCAACGATACACCCGCTGACCACATGGCCATTCGCATCTGTGCCATCTCAAGCTGCCTGGTGAACGTGTTGTATACAGTCCAGCATTCGGAGCCACACATTATCGCGGGGCTGACGATAGTCTATCGATTGTAAACTTATCTCTACAATATTTTTGTATACCTAATAAAGTGGTAGTGATTGTTGTAAAAAAAGTGACCTCCATATTATTTGACACGAGAGTAGTTTCGTATCCTCATTAGTATGCAAGTGATGATATACCAACCAACTAAGACACGATACACTCTACAAAGGATGATGCATTCAACGTCGTGAGGGAACAAGATGCTGTACGTATATTTCTCAAATATATAGAGTTTGAAGATGACCAAATAGATTGGATTATACAAAGTTAAAGGTTTCAATTCAATTCTTGGTTTTAGAGCTTCGTCTTACAGACTTATTTTGTATCGTTTATATATTAAATAGATACAATTTCAAATGTCAATTTAACACGCACCTAATAAAAAGTTGCCATATTTTAGTGATTTCAGATATTTAACGTCTCACAAATTCAGACTAAAAACACAGTGAAAACTGCGTGTAATGTGTATCTTCACAGGGAATCAAAGCTGAGACCTTTCGCTCAGTAGTCAGATATCTAATTTTTAATCGTATGATGTAATCCAAAGTTACGTTTTACAGCATTGCTTTGAAGACTTGTTTATTAAATTTTAATAAAATATGGGGGTAACGCTATTTATTAATTGAACACTTGTTTAAATTTTAATAAAATATGGGGGTAATAATAATCTATCAATATTTAAATAATAATAATATTCATTCCAAAAAGGATTCTTTCTTGTTACGTGAGTACCTACCTAGATGAATTTAATAAAACACAACTTAACCTAACCTAAGTTAATGAACTCTATTTTTTCGTTTTAAACTATGTACAGCAGCAATATAGTGGTAACAATATATTATGATGATTCAAATTAAAATCAAGCCAAAAATATTTTCTACTTATAAAATAAAAGAATCAAAAAATGTAGTGCTCTGAGCAATAATAATATTAGGTATTTATATTTTAAGAAAAAAAAAACAAATATTAACAGAAATAAATATTCCCAATTATATGCTCGATCGGTGCGTTTATGGCATTTTATTTTTTTAATATATGGTACTTTAAAATAAATAGACGTGTTTGACTATTTGCACTTTTAGTGTTAGAATACAGTAATTGATATATAAGCTAGAAGTACAGTAATAGTTTATATAAATGAACCACAACGTGAGAGCGCTTCAATCGATCAATCCAGCCCCGGCATTACCCCAGACACTCGTTTATATAAATTTTCCAACTCAAAAAGAATGCCGAACTCCTGATTCGTGCATACTCGTATAATACCTATAAGCTATACTGATTGACTATTGTAAGGCGCAACATCAATATACATATTACACTTTTGATCTATTTAATAATTAACAATTTACGCATTGATGTGCTAATTTTTTGAGGAAGTAGTAACAATAATATTATTGGAGAGTAAAAATTAATCAGATCAGTAAAAGCGGCGGCATATTTGGATTTTATTTCTTAAATATACCTTGATTGTAAAGCATTTAGATTTATCAAAAACTAAATTAAATAAATATACATTATTTATTTTTTAAAAAGTTCTCTTTAAGTGGCAGACAACACTGAACGCGTTATCGCAAACAGTGGGCAATATCATTTTAACTCTCTTGCCGTTTCAACATTATTATTTTTTTAATATTGTTCATTTTTTATTGGTTTTCTCTTCTTTTGGATCAACAGAATAATCATATTTATTATTATAAGACAGGACGTTTCAACAAACGTCCTGCGGTCCGTATGCGGACTGCTAGTTGAAAGAAATGTTAGATCGAAAATATAATTTGGATACGTAAATAATGACAGATTTAGAATCAAAATGTAAGACAAACAAATATTTATTTATCTTTTGTTCCAAAATTGGAATTTTAATGGAGTAATAGTATTTTTTCAAATGATTTCTTGCTCAATACTCAATTTCTTACTCAAGGTTTTTCAATTTACTTTTCAATTAATTTTAAAATGGATTATAAAATGAATAAAAAATACAGACAAAACAAAACAATCAATAAATATATTTCCGTGTATCATGTAAACACACACACACACACACACACACACCCTCCCAAACACTCATATTATTTCTATATCTAAATAAATGAATAAATAAATAAATAAATAAATAAACAAATAAATAAATAAATAAATAAATAAATAAATAAATAAATAAATAAATAAATAAATAAATAAATAAATAAATAAATAAATAAATAAATAAATAAATAAATAAATGAATAAATAAATAAATAAATAAATAAACAAATAAATAAATAAATAAATAAATAAATAAATAAATAAATAAATAAATAAATAAATAAATAAATAAATAAATAAATAAATAAATAAATAAATAAATAAATAAATAAATAAATAAATAAATAAATGAATAAATAAATACATAAATAAAGTACTTTACGTTAACTTATAATGACGGATACACATGCGCACCAAAATTATTAAAATATACTAAATTATAAACTGCTTCTGAACAGGTTTTTAACCCAGAGATGCGGCTTATGTTTCGCATTTAATTTTTAGTGCCTATTTATATATCTGTATTACCTATAGCTAATTTACAATAATCTTTAGTTTTTTTTAATATCAGTTGAAATAGTTGACCAGATATGTATGTACATATTATATTTAAATTTTATATTGTGAAGATTACGCGTATGGATGCGCCACTTGCGTAAAAACGACACAGAGCTTTGTCGGGTCGTAAAAACGTTAATTTTAATTTTACAGTCGCCAGCGCTACGAGTCACAAACGACTCGCCATACTTTGAGAGTATGGTGTTATTGTTGATGTCAACTCGCATGCCGTATAACAATAAACATGAGAAAATAATTGTTTCGACAAGAGATAGGCGCACACAACGTTATCTCTGTTTAGTGCTCTTAAAGGATGGACCAATAATTATTATTAAAAGATCTTCCGAGACCTTAGTGCCGATGATCTGACCGGTCCCCATGAGGATAGGACAATCTTAAATACAATGTAAGTATTCGTGTTGATATTCAATGCTTTCGATTCAAAGATATTCGATGCTTTACTTTTTTCATTTGTATATCTACCTGTACTGGAAATTTGTAAACGATTTGACTAGAACAGCAATGGTTCAACATCAATTTGCTTTTAGAGCACCGACAGCACTCAATCGGCTTCCGTTGGAACTTAATAAAAAAAAATTAAAAAGGATATTACAAAACATCTTTAAAAAAATCGTAAATATAAACTTATTACTGGCATGAGTTTCTGAAACCTGGAGTGTGATGGAGGGCATACTGAGAATAAAGCAAGTGAAATGAGGGAAATTTTTCTAAAAAAAAAAAAATATAACAAACTTTGTAATACTTCTACTTTCGAGCTTTCGAGCTTGCGTTCGTTATATCTTATTACTAACTTAAAGGTTGGTGACAGTAGGTGGGGCTAATAATAATTTTAGAAGAGAATTCACTGCCGGGTATTGTATGAATGATTTGATTTTTTGGGACTCTATTAATTTCAATTATGTATCTCCAATTTGTCTAATTTCTTCCATTTCCTGCATTTATGAATTACTTCCACAACATTCAATTATGAAGATTGTGTGTGTGTGTGTGTGTGTGTGTGAAAGTGGGTGTGCAGTGTGCATGTGTGTGTATACATGATAGACGAACATAATATTGACAGATTAATAAATTTAGAAGAAAAATAAAATATTTTGCTGAGGGTGGTTGGGAAAAAAATAATTAATCAGTAGGTACACCTAGTTGTTTATTGTTATAATGTCACGATGTTAATTTTTTATTTATTTATTTAAGGTTACAAACATTTTTTTGAATACGATCTAAAATACGATCTTACGAAAACAAAAAAGACAAAGAAAGATAAAGAAACAATTAAAATAAGATCAGTCAAAATTAGTTAAACAATGGACAAGCTAGGAAATAAGGACAGGACTATGAGGACAGGACTATGAGGACAGGACTATGTTAGAAGTTTGTTTTTGAATGTCATATGTCATATTTTGTGAATCAAAAAATATGTCTAAGTCGGCATTTTTTTCTTAAGAGTTGAATAATCTTTTTAACACGCACATATTAGATATAATCTTATTATTCTGACAAATTAATTATTTTAAATAATCAATAAACATTTACCCCAAATAACTAATTTCCCAATAACAATGCATTTTATAACTGTTTCCAGCTTGTTTTATGTGATATTTTGATAAAGTTGAACTATTTTGTATTTCATACAAAGTAAACAATAAAGCTACACTTATTGCATTAAACCAGGAGTACTGTTAATCAATTTATTTGAATTTTATTCGGTTAGATTCAACAATAATATTTTGTTGTTTTTACATGTTATCAATGTAAAAAAAGTCAAACTCATAAAACCTAATATTAATATTAATAATGAGTTCTTAACTTCTCAGTAGAGACGAAGTTGGAATAAAACTAGTTGCATGTAACACATGAGATCCAACTGTCGATAGCGATAGTATGTATAGTTGAAGAATAAGTACTTACCAAACTATAAACCCATAAATACAAATTATTTAATAATTTAAGATATTTGGTTTTCTATACAACACATGTACCTAGGTATTGTATGTCAAGATAGGATAGTATGGAGGTCAGTCCTTTGATCCTACCCAGAATATGAAAACAGCATGATGGTATGTATGTATGTTTGGAGAGTATTAAGTCTTCTTAGATATTGTGTTATTTTTAAGGTACATTTGTGATGTGTAAATGTCATATTGATACTCGCTCCGACACGGGTATGTTCCCAGTGAAGCGGGTGTCGGTCGCACATAAAGAATAAAAAACAAGTGTAAAGAATTTAAAATAAATAAAAAAAAAAATTGTGTGAAGGCTACTGCCATACAAATTGTATGAAGCAATGTCGTCACTAAATTCAATTTAAAAAAAAATTGTTAAAAAAAGTTTGAGATGTGCTAATCCAATGTTTATATTTTTTATAGAAAATTAAATTATCTAGTTGGGGTGTTTCGGCTTTTTTCGATATGTATTTTTAAAAAATTTGGAAATATAGGCAGTTAAACTAATAAATTTATCATATAAATGTTTTATTTCTAAATAAAAAATGTTTGAGAAACCCTGGAATTTTTTTGAAAAAACTTATTTGAGTTTTTGTATTTGTACCAATTTTCAGCCTTCTAGCTTTTATGTTTTCTGAGATATATGGAAAAATAAAGTAAAAATTCAAAAGTTGATAACCCCTGACTGAAACAAAAATTCAAAATTCTGAGTATAAAAGTTTTGTAGACCTATAACTGTTTATATATTCTGAAATTTCGGGCTCTGTAAATTGAGCGGATCAAAAGTTATAAGGGGAGGACGGACACACACACACACACACACACACACACACAGACACACAGACACAAACACAGATACAAAGACACACGAAATGTTCTACTCCGAATTCTGAGTAAATCCGTGCATGGAACATATATGCTGCGCTTCTAAGTTGGTGTTTTTTGACTTCAAAGTTGGAAAAGGCTCGAAACATCCTGTGTATCCTGGCTTGATACATTGTCGATATGTTAAGAGAACAAAGTTCTCCTGAACAAATCGACAGTTGGACAATTCTCGCGTATTCTGGCTTGATACATTGTCGATATGTTAAGAGAACAAAGTTCTCCTGAACAAATCGACAGTTGGACAATTCTCGCGTATTCTGGCTTGATACATTGTCGATATGTTAAGAGAACAAAGTTCTCCTGAACAAATCGACAGTTGGACAATTCTCGCGTATTCTGGCTTGATACATTGTCGATATGTTAAGAGAACAAAGTTCTCCTGAACAAATCGACAGTTGGACAATTCTCGCGTATTCTGGCTTGATACATTGTCGATATGTTAAGAGAACAAAGTTCTCCTGAACAAATCGACAGTTGGATAAGAAAACCGGGAACTCAAGACACATTCCGGGGTTTCGACCTGTCATTGGCTGGTTTACGTGATCGCTTTATGTACTTGCGCAACGTTCACTAATTTTGCCTCCTTATTGATTTCCCTTTCAATCCAATTTTTGACATCCGTTTGTTTGAAAGATCTGAAGTCCACGAGTGTGAATCTTACATTCACATTCGTCGATTGGCCTTTTGCATTATGGTGCCGAGATTGCTAATGTAGAGGGCTCCATGAGATACTTTTCGTGCAATGCATTTTTTTCTGGTCGTTCACTTAGCGTTCTGTGAAGGGGCCGTTTACAGTCCCCATATGCAGAGCGGGTGGTGGTAGGAGTCTGTTTCTGAAAATAAGCAAAAAAATCTGTTTGTTTGAAAATAAGCAAAAAAATACCATTGCCATCTATGAAGTAACGAAGAAACCTTTTTGTGACGCCATCTATTGAGGAATTGGTTTGTAAACAATGAAAGCTACAGTCCTTATACATGAGGTGACAATGCTTTCGCACAGATGTCACCCCTGAACCACGACAGAATTGTGTGTTCATTTTTGACTGTAGCGTTGGCTATAACCCACTCTTAAATATGAACATCATTACTTAAATAGTAGCCTTGTTTATTGTTCTTCAAAAAAAGATCTATGAGATTCAGAATAAAATATAAGTTCACAAGGGGGGCAAGTCTGGTCCGACCGGCGAAATCAAAACCCTAGTGATTACCCATATCATGGATATAATTATCATATGGAGTTCTACAATATCTGTAAATGTCATAGAACTCCATACGGTAATTATATCCATGATATGGGTAATCACTAGGGTTTCACCGGCTTAGAATAGTGCTTCCACTCTTTTCTATTACTGTTTTCGAGTGTCCCGTAAGAGCCGGGTAATCGAAAATACAACAGGTAACAATAACATCTGACATAGTTCAGCAATGAGGTTCACCATCACACATTCTGAATGAAGTGCCTTTTTAGGTGAGACGAGACTGGTGTGTGGGTATACACATATGTGTTGTGCTCCCTTTTATAAGGCAATGCACACACGCACACCTTTCGCTGGTTACCCCACATTGTGGGATATGCCGTGATGGTTAGAATGAATGAATGAACTAGGGTTTTGATTTCGCCGATCAGACTAGACTTGCCCCCCTGATCAATGAAACAGGATTTCTTTATTTATGGTTACAAACAGTCACTTTTACAAAAATACATTAAATAAGACAATTACCCACATAAGGACCAGAATATGCAACACTTATAATACAAAATTAATAAAACACGTGAATGACGGTGTATCTGAATCAAAAGTATCTAGGAGAGGATTAAAAGGGAAGATTAAGAATATTAAAATATTACTACATGCCACCACGATGTATTATTTCATACGGCAGGTTATAATCTACACCCCTTCGTACATTCTAGTTCCGTCTTTAATCCTACATGGATATTCAAATTCGTTCCTTCATTCATATTATCGCTCGGTATAATAAAATATTTTATAATTATTATTAATATATACAATATCGTCCATCGAAGGCGCTTTAAGAGGGGAATTGCAATAAAGTCTCTATTTTATTGACATATCCCTTATATCGTTTATATCGAAAAGCTCGTTACCGGAGGCCATTGAGAGAAGAGAAGACGAGGTATTAATATTGTGTTAATAATATCCGATCTTCATATCCTTTTTTCTTTGATACGAACCGACACACAAAAGGTATATCCTTCGACAGATTGATCTTCTACTATTATATAGATTTAACTATTTTACATATCTATGTACTTACGACGGTTCATAATATTTTAGTTCTGTCGTAAATACTCAGTACAAAAATAAGCTAGCTGTGAGGCACCGGCTTAGAATAGTGCTTCCACTCTTTTCTATTATTGTTTTCGAGTGTCCCGAAAGAGCCGGGTAATCGAAAATACAACAGGCAACAATTACATCTGATATAGTTCAGCAATGAGGTTCGCCACCCATTCTGAATGTAGTGCCTTTTAGGTGAGACGAGACTGGTATGTGGGTGTACACAGATGTGTTGTGCTCCCTTTTATAAGGCAATGCACACCCGCACACCTTTCGCTGGTTACCCCACATTGTGGGATATGCCGTGATGGTATGTATGTATGTATTTATTTATTTATTTATTTATTGAGACATTCATGGCTCAAAGCCCTTTACAAAGCTCTTTACAAAGCCCTTTACAAAACAACTTAACCAAAAAAAAACAATTAATAAACATTAAAACAAATAACATCTATACATATCAACGTTAGCAGATAATATAAAATATAAAAACACATAAGAAAAGTAAAATAAACCCGAAAGTACATACATTAAGAACCAAAGAATAAATCAAAACTATATATTATGAATATTTCGAATTGTGTGAAGGATTTTGTTTTTTATGAATTATTGTGTTGTTTTTCTTTTGTTTAATGCGAGTTTTGTTTTATTTTTACATAATTTAATTAAATAAATAAATAAATAAATAAATAAATAAATAAATAAATAAATAAATAAATAAATAAATAAATAAATAAATAAATAAATAAATAAATAAATAAATAAATAAATAAATAAATAAATAAATAAATAAATAAATAAATAAATAAATAAATAAATAAATAAATAAATAAATAAATAAATAAATAAATAAATAAATAAATAAATAAATAAATAAATAAATAAATAAATAAATAAATAAATAAATAAATAAATAAATAAATAAATAAATAAATAAATAAATAATTATTATGGAATTCTACAGTTTGGAAGCCGCATCAATCGACAGATTGAAAACTGCTAACTATATATTTATTTTTGTGGCCTACAGGGCCACAAAAATACTAATCTTCTGTTGAATTAACTTATTTTACAAATTTACATTATTAAATCATGTTTTGCACCTCACTAGAATATGGTTGGAAGAAAGTGTACAATTTTTTAATTGTACACTGAAAAAAATATTATGACAACCGAACCGGCTACCTGCGTTTTACCCAAACCTTTGTTATCAGCAATAAAGGTTTATCAATTTGTGACTGTACTTTTTGGCTGTGTGCACAAAAAAAATTGTTGCACAAAACCAAATGTTTTGTAGTCACTAGAGATCGGTTAATTTTAATATGAAATTTTGATACTGTTAACGAAAAAAAAATCAGTACCTATGTATATAACATAAGCCATAATAATTATGTACAAAACAATATTATTTGATGCATTAACACTATATAAAATATCCCATCTTAAATTCGATTGCATTCAATTAAATAGTATGCTTCAAAAACAAATTCCATCTAGAATAACGAGACAGTGCCAACTTTTTTTCACAATTACTCCGAGAACTAATGCAGGATTCAGGATACCGCTTTATAGAATATGTAAAAACTTTAATGACCAATTCAATGACCATATTGACATTTTTATTACAATGAATCTATATTCAAAAGGGAAATTTTAAAAAAAGATCACTGATACAACCTCTTAGGACCTGGGTATGGCTGGAATGCACTGTTGAGGATGTAATGTTATATGATTGATGTCATTCTTGTGTATTCCAAACTATACTTCATAATATGTTTTTTCAATAAGTATTGATTTTTTATATTTTATTACTTTTATCACTATCTTAATCTCTAAGCACGTCTATGTTTACATTGTAACTTCTCTATGGGAAATATTGTGATTGCACATATAAATAAAATTTATTATTTATATAACAAAAATATGTATGTGTGATGTGATAAAATAAATCAATAAATATATACCTCTGCAATACGTCTATTATTATATTCAAATCATCAGTAATAAAGTCCCTAAATGCATCTGTGGCTTCTGGTGAGTAATGTTTTGCAAGCTCTCCTCTTTCTCTTTCCGTCCAATTCCTAATATCCTTTCCATTCCTTTCCCCATATTATAACTGATATTACAATTTACACAAAATTGATTATTTATGTTAGCTTAATTGGTCCACTAAGGGAGTTTTATATTATTTATGTATAACTTGTTATTAAGGCTATATGTTTACAAAATAAAATACAGTACAAATCAAATATATTTCAAGTTTTAGTATATATTACCTCACTTATAAATTGGCAAAAGCAATTTATTTATGTGTACAAAAATAAACGAATAGATAAATATATTAAATTATTTTCCAATACTTACGTTTTATAAGAAACCAAAGATATAAAGAATAACACCATGTTAGTATTTGTAACAATAGGATATATGGATTGCTTTCAGATTCATGCCATATAAGTTAAATACTTTGTATGAATCGAATTATTGTTTGTACGTGTTGTCCATATTTATGTACATACATTTGCAATAAAGACAAATTTTCCATATAAATAACAGTGGCATTATACGCTATGAATATACAGTAAAAAATAGATCAAGTCTTGCACTCACAAATCATGATAAAAAAAACAATCGATATAAATACGTATAATATAACTGAAAAGTACCGCTTTGAGAAAACATAAATTAGACACACTTGAGCTAGAAATAATGTATGGCGAAACAAACTGGAGGTCAAACCTAAAAAATGACAAAATTCTGAAGTTATATTATTGTATAAAAAAGGGGATAATGAGAACTTCGCGATGCTTCCCTAATGGTCGGCCTGGAAATCAATATAAACAAAACTAAAATCATGAGTTCATCTAACAGCACTATCACAATTGATAATAAAATAATTGAGGCTGTTGAAGAATACGTATACCTTGGACATAAGATAAAATAAGGAAAGGATAACCAGACAGCAGAAATACCCAGAAGGATCGGACTAGGTTGGGCAGCCTGTGGGAAACTTAAAAATGTCCTAAAAAACAGAGATATTCCCACATGACTGAAAAGAAAAGTGTTTGAAACATGTTTTCTGCCTGTGCTTAAGTATGGTCTGAAAACTATCACGCTAACTGCGAGGACCATACATAAGCTAAAATGCACTCAGAGATCCATGGAAAGGCAAATGATAGGCGTAAGTCTAAGAGACAAAATTAGAAATGAAGAAATCAGACGCCAGACAAAAGTTGTTGATGTCATGGATCGAGTTGCAAAACTTAAATGGCAATGGGCAGGTCATGTTGCCAGACAGGGTACGGACAGATGGGCACCCAGAATTCTAAATTGGAGACCATGGGATATGAAAAGGAGAATAGGCCGGCCCCAGAAAAGGTGGGCCGATGATATTGTCCCTGTCGCTGGAAGCAGATGGGTTCAAAAATCCCAAAAAAAAGATGAGTGGAAGCTTTTAGAAGAGGCCTACATCCAGCAGTGGAGAGATGGCTGAGAAAGAAGAAGATGAAGAAGAAACAAACGTTGTGCGCCGTTTAGTGATACAAGATCACTCCAAGTGCGCTGTAGCTTATTTGTTGGCTCAAGTCTTCCAAAGGTGTCAATGCTTTGAGCTCCACGTATGTCAAGAGGCAATTTATTTAATATCAAAGGCCCGTTGACTCTGCCCAATTCTTTTAAAGAGTTGGTACTCTGTGATCCAGATGATCTCAATGTAAGCTGTCTTCCCGATGGAACATTCCTTTGGCACAGTTCTTGAATGTAGTGTGGAGCCAAGTCGTACAGAGCCTTAAACACCATCAGGCATATCTTATAGTCCACTCGTTCTGGACATTTCAACCAGTGCAGTTCGTTAAGAAGAGGCGTTATGTGACATCTTTTGTCGGCACCATATATCAACCAACCAGATAGTAATATACGATTTAGAAAAATAGGAGGAATTTTTATGATACAATGTAGATTTGTGTAGATTAATCCAACTGTCGATTCGTTCATGAGAATTCAATTCTCTTAATGAATCGACATTATTAAGCCAAGATGCGTGTACGAAGGAAAATTTTGTATGGTGTAGTGGACTTTTTGCATGCTAATAACACGAACTAGAGGCCTCGCAGCATATATATTCCCATACATGGATTTACTCAGAATTCGGAGTAGAACATTTTATGTGAGTTTTGTGTCTGTGTGTGTCTGTGTGTGTGTGTGTGTGTGTGTGTGTGTGTGTGTGTGTGTGTGTGTGTGTGTGTGTGTGTGTGTGTGTGTGTGTGTGCGTGTGTGTGTGTGTGTGTGTGTGTGTGTGTGTGTGTGTGTGTGTGTGTGTGTGTGTGTGTGTGGTGTGGTGTGTGTGTCCGTCCGTCCCTTATAACTTTTGATCCGCTCAATTTATAGAGCCCAAATTTTCAAAATATATAAACAGTTATAGGCCTACAAAACTTTTATACTCAGAATTGTGAATTTTTGTTTCAGTCAGGGGTTATCAACTTTTGAAATTTTGGTTTATTTTTCCATATATCTCAGAAACCATAAAAGCTAGAATGCTGAAATTTGTTATAAACATAGACAAATACAAAATCTCAAAATAGTATTTTAAAAAAAAATCCAGGGTTTCTCAAACATTTTTTATTAAGAAAAATATTTTTTTTATGATAAATTTATGAGTTTAACTGCCTATATTTCCAGATTTTTTAAAAATATCAAAAAAAGCCGAAACACCCCAACTAGACAATTTAATTTTATATAAAAAATATTAACATTGTATTAGCACATCTCAAATTTTTTTTAATAAATTTAAAAAAAATTGAATTTAGTGACGACATTGCTTCATACAATTTGTATGGCAATCGCCTACACACAATATCTAAGAAGACTTAATTGTTTGATACTAATCTCCAAACATACATACATACCATCATTCTGTTTTCATATTCTGGGTAGGATCAAAGGACTGACCTCCATTCTATCCTATCTTGACATACATACATATGTAGGTACATGTGTTGTATAGAAAATCAAATATCTTAAAATATTAAATAATTTGTATTCATGGGATTATAGTTTGGTACTTATTCTTCAACTATACATACTATCGCTATCGACAGTTGGATCTCATGTGTTACATGCAACTAGTCTATTAAAACAAAAACAATCATACACAAAAAATGCTTCTATCACAGCCTTGTAACGCTCAATCAATACGCATGGTAAAATTTATAAAACTGTGTACAATTGAAAGACATGTTTTGAAAAATTGTTACGTAGTAACATAATGTTTAACATAGTCTATCACAAGAACTTGATTCGTTGTACTTATACTTCTTCTTGTTTTAAATATATGTATACCTTCATGTTGTAGACCAACAAATAACACGCGTCTTCTACCTGTTACAGGTAACAAATAATATATATTACGTTTTTTTGGCGTAGTGAGAAACATGATATTTATTTATACATACGTATATTATATAATTGACAAATAATATTCGTAACTGCAATGCCCCACTAGGTAAAAAACCTGTGCCGGGGCTAAAGCATTTTGAAATAGTGATACTTTTAACAGTGAATATATTATGTACATTACAAATTGAAAATTATAACGAAAAAATATCATAAAGAATAAGGTAGGTACATTCATGCATATCATCACGGCGTTATTGTTTCCAGATGTTATTGTTTCCTGGTGTATTTTCGATTATCCTATCTTTCTCGGGACACTCGAAAACAATAATAGTAAAGAGTGGAAGCACTATTTCAAGCCGGTGCCCCACAACATGTGTTATATATTAATTTAATAACATTTTATTTACATTTACTTACTTACATTAAATTTTATAAATCTTATAACAAATTGTTGAATAAAGTTTAAATCCACAAGAACTAGTTAACGTCATTTTCAGGTGTATTGTTTCACACTATTAAAATATATAGAACTTTCAAATATGATATTGATAATGTAACTCAATGAGAAGGCATAATTGGTGAACTTTGCGCAAGCGCATAAAGTGATCACGTAAACCGGCCGACGATAGGTCGTAAGCCCTGTAGGTGTCTTGTGTTCCTGGTTCTTCTATAATATACCCAACATCTCTATTGAGATGTAAAAAGGTTGTCAATAAAAACACAATAATATTGTTTAATTTCTAAAAACAGCAATCTAAATGCTCTTTCTTACGCTAAAAATAAAAAAAAAGATCTTGGTTGATAAATAAAATTCTAATTTACCGAAACGAAATAAAATCAAAGGCATTTTAAACAATTATACCTTTTGTGTCAGAATAACTACCAAACTAGGCAATACTTGTCATGTATTATGGCAGATCTTTAGATAAAACAAATTATGAATTATAAAAATGGGTACATAGCGTTAACTATTATATTAAATTTACAAAACAGTGTTTAATACCCCCCCCCCACCTTCTAGAGTTTGTGGTGAAATATGTGGCCTAATAAGTAAGACCAACTATATAAGTTCCACATTAGATCGAATGGAATTGTCATGAGTAATATAGACAGTTTACTAAATAAAAAAATTTTAAGTCAACAATTGTGCAATGCGATATCAATTATTTTTTTTCAATAAATGGGCAACGTACAACTAAATTAAAACAAAACAAAATATTATGTAAATAGCATAAGTTTTGTAACTTAATCAGGCCATCTTTGATTTCATGTTATATGTACTCACTGCTGGTAACAAAACAATTAATTATTCCTGTCTAGTGGTGGCTCATAAAAAGGGCCCTGGATATACAAAATATGTCAACAAACCTGATCCTTTCCTAATTATTATAATATGTGGTAAGGCATCAGTACACTGGCGAATTCTGAGTGGCGTTAGTATTTTTCAAAACATATTATTATTTATAGTGAAAAATAACTTTTTTTTGTAGAAAATAACATCGTTTTCTTACAAATATGTCTCTTTTACTGAAAAGTAACATCGTTTTTACAAAAACACACTACGTTATAGCCTTTCTATTAAAAAATAAATAACGGGAATAATAAAACCGCTTTTTATTTTTATTCAAAAATAATTTCTTTTCCAAAAAAAAGGCGAATAATAACAAATTTTTTTTACAAAAATACCACCTCTGTTCCAAAAAAATAACATGGATAATTCAGGTGTCTTATAACTAATAGAGTTTTTAGCCGCTTTTCCATTTTAAAATATCTCTTTGATTTGCTCAACACATTCGCGTTACTGAAGTTTTAAGTTGATAGATAAGATAATATTTCATATACAATGAAATTAAATTGTGCATTTAATGCTAAAAAGTTTTTTTTTTATTATTTTCAAGGCATTGCATACTATTGGATGATTTGTGCCAAAAAATCAGCAAATAAACAAATTAACACAAACAAATAAACTCAGACATGGGACTGAAATAAAAAATATAAAAAAATACAAATACATAAGAATTAAATAAACAAATTAACACAGACAAATATACTCAGATGCTTAAAATTTATAAGAGCTATATCAGGAGAACATATACAGTAATGGAACGCCTACATACAAATTTTACTTTCGTCTTATAATATATAGAATGAAATTAAATTGTGTATATGATGCTACAAATGTGATAATTTTTTTTAGGTATTTGATGCTACCAAGTTATAAGAAATGTATCAGGAAAACATACAATAATGGAACGTCTACATATAATCTAAAACAGTTGATAGACGATGGATTATTTCACCATATAAAGATAACAATAAAATTGTGATCATCAGGTCTTCGTAAGTGATTCTACTAGATAGGTAAGTAATTATTGTTCTTACACTAAAACAGTATGCCTCAAACTGTTTTGTGTCCAGTTAAAATATTTAAGGCAAAATACTTAAATTTATTTAAGGCAACGGCAAATCCATTCATATTTTAAAATCAGAAAATAACACAATTACTAGAGTCAAAATCTAACCATTTAAAATATCGGGGGCGCTAAAGAGATCTGGAAGGGCGTTTTTGGTCAAAAGTTAATTCAGGGAGCGTTAAGGACAAATTCAAACTGTTCGACAATTTTCGTTTTGATTTATTCAGACTAACAGTACAAGATTGAATTTTTTTCATTGCGCGGAAATTCGTGCTTTAATACAAAAACAACTGCTATCTAAATTATATTTTTATTGCCCATCACGCAATTTCAGATCTCAGTTTTTGTTCCATGTCGACCGTCGTTTCACAAATTATACACAAAACAATTATATTAGGCGGAGTTTCTCCAATTACAATACATACTTTAGACAATTCGATATAATACATAAATCACAAGCAGACTTCAAATCATACATTTTACAATTATTCAGTAAATAGTACCTATACCTAAATTTATTACCTACTTTCATCATAATTTGTCTCGCTTACACTTACACTTTCACCCTTTAATTTTAATTAATTATTATTTTTTCTGTAACAATTTATTGTATTTTTTTTTCACCCAATTTTTTTTTACTATTTTTTCTGTAAAAATATGATTAAATATACATTACCATATGTGAAAACATTTAATTGAGATGCAATGTATCATCCATATTTATTAAAACTGTTGTACATATTATATTCTTTTATCATTGTATCTTGTTTGTTTTCCGAAATAAATAAATAAATAAATAAAATTCTTTTTTTTTTAAATAAAGAATGAATATGTCCTTGAAACAACTACATATACGTCCATCTGCCTTTAGAAGTGGAGGAATAAAATATAGCACTTCAAGAATAAATAATTTGATATTGGTATTTATTATATTTCTTAGTTGAGCTATGAACCCACACATTGCAGAACCACTGCAATAATTTGCAACCAGTTTTGAATATAATCTTGACAATGGTCACGCCAGCATTCCGCAAAACCTCAAACGAAACTTGGTATGGAGTGATGGACAGGAGTAAGAAGAAGACAAGAAAATTATGTACCTACCCATGAAGGTATGGCACCCATCCTCAAACGTACATAATAATAGTTACATACAAGAATAAAAAGGCATTATTGTGACTGACATGTTGAATCTACTATCGGTAAACTTCAGTATGATCAGTACAAGGATCTCACCATCTTGAGTGAAATAACTCGGATGGGCCGGACACAACCAGAGAATAAGCGAAGAGGACGTTTCAAGACGAATTATGAATGGTGCACCGGGGGAACGAAGAAGAATCGGAAGGCCGAAGCTTCGATGGCTGGACGGAGTAGTGAAGGATGCAAACAACATCGGCATCCATAACTGGCGTAATGCACCACAAGACTGACATTCATGGAGACGGGCTTTGCAGGAGGCTAAGACCTGACCTGGGTTGTAGAACCACAGACGATGATATTCTGTTGGATTTTGTACGTTTACAATGTTTTTGAAAATATCACCAATTACGTTTTGGTTATTGAGAATCACTTTAATAGGGCGGGGTTTATTTTTGACCTTATTCCCCAACCTGAAGAGTTTAAAGTCATTACTAGATATTGAACTATTGGCAGCTTTCAGTACCTATATTATAAATCTTAGTGCTATCCTCTTTTAAAGCATCATCGAGTTTCTCTTTCAAACTTTCCGGTACGTTGCAGACTATAATATTTCTTTTTCTTTTAATCTCGTTGAATCAATTCCCGAGACGTCAAAACTACTATTATCATTTCGTTCAAGATTACTTACTCGATCTTCTCATGATGAAACTTCAGTATGAATCTAGTATTATTTATTACAATTAACATATTCAATATACGTGAAAATATTTTAGGTATTTAATCGAATTATAAATAATAGATTGCTGCTGCTGCTTCTTCTTCTTTCAATGGCGCTGCAGCCCATGTCGAGCCTTGGCCTCTTTGAACTTCCTCCTCCATAGTCTAGATGTCGTTTTCCATGCTGACACCTTGTTTCGGGTGTGCTGTAAGAGCCCAGTTATCACACCAGGCAAATTATGTAACATCTCCCATAGTTCAGCAATAAGTTTCACCTCCCATTCTTAATGTAGTGCCGTTTTATAAGGTTATACAGACCTGTCCATCTATCGTTGGTAACCCCACATTATGGGATATGATATATAATGAAAAATTTTAATGATGCTTGATTATGTACCTACAAATAATTTGTTATTTATTTGTAGCTTATTGTATAACACTAGCGGGCCTTTTGCCAAACGACAATTTCTTACAACCAATCAGGGGGGCAAGTCTAAGACGACGTAATATCAGCAATTAGACTATTCCATAGTCTTGGTGTATGTACTTCAAAGAAATAGCTAATAATGGTTCCCCCTTAACAAAATACGCCTTCTCTATAACCGGATGTATGCTGTGTGTAAGCACTTCTGTTGTATGTAGGTATTAGATATGTCTGTTGGTACATGCACATGTTTTACTATTAGGTACATTACAAAGAGAGGAAGATAATTATCTTCTTGTTGGAAAGTGGCTATTCAATAAAGTTATAGCCATTAACTTGGTATCTTGTTATTGTATGTATATTGTCTTGACAACTTTTTTTCATCAACCACAACTCCATCTTTTTCTACATCCACTTACTGTTCGTCTTTCTGTTAATTAACTTCTTTTCCTGCGAGGATTACATTATATTATATACTTACTAATTTTTAACAGTAATTATTAATACAAGTCGGATGGGTTTTATAATAATCACTCTGATGAGTAGATTCAAGACCGAATCCGTGATCTTTTTCCTTTAGCCATCTCTTCACTGCTGGATACATGGCATGTAATAATAACAAAACCTAGGCATGATAAAGTGTGTAAGCAGATACACATCGCTTTAGCAAAAAATATAATTGAATAGATTCTCCACCACCATGGTTCCAGTTCTCCCCAGTAGCACTTATTGAAATCAACACACATAAGCTTTATTGGAATAGAGATGTAATTACAGATAGAACCAACCTGCACAATAGACCCGATATAACCCTGATAGATTAAGACACAAAGCAAACCCATTTGATGTCTATTCAAAAAATAACAGATTTAGAACAAAAACACAGAAAATCATCAAAAACACCTCCCTCTAGCAGAACAGATCAAAACCCAATGGGGACTAATAAAGTTACAATAATACCGTTTACTGTATCATCTACTGGAATTGTACCAAAAATATGAATAATAACTATTTTTATTGACAAAAGCATCTCAATAGAGACGAAGTTGGGATATAATAGAAGAACCAGGAACGTAAACCAGCCGATGACAGGTCGTAAGCCCTGTAGATGCGCTGAGTTTCTGGCTCTTCTATTATATCCCAACTTCGTCTCTATCGAGATGTTATTATCAAAAAAATATCATTTGACTCCCGACACGGAAAAAATTCAATGTCTGCGTATATGCAAAAAAATATTCGATGAATAATAGCATCAAAAAACTCGATCTGCCCAATTTTTTAGTCACACAGATTCAAAAGAGTGATATTATAAACACATGTTTTATAGTTAGTAAATTTAAATTACCACCACCATAAATTACACACAAAATAACTAAGCAACTTGAGAACTCCTTCGTTGTGTTTTTTTATTTTTTACCAGTTACTCCGCGAAGAGACTGAATAAAAATAATAAGCACTTTCTTGCACCCCGCGCAACTGGCGAGGGCGTCTTCTGGATATCTCGTCTCTTCTTTGTACTTTTCGCACCCATCCACTTCCAGCGACGGGGACAATATCATGGACCCACCTTTCCTGAGGCCGGTCTATTCCCCTTATCATGTCCCATGGTCTCCATTTCAGAACTCTGGGTCTCAATCTGTCTGGCAACAGGACCAGCCCATCGCCATTCAAGTTTGGCATGTCGATCTATGACATCGACAACTTTTAAGATTTTCAACTAGTAACTTTTGATTACATGAAAATTCTTCGAAACACAATTGTTCGAATGTGCAATTGTACGAATAACAATTTTTCGAAAATCAGTTAACAGAATGACAATTGTCCGAAAGCAAATTATTCGAATTAACATTTGTTGGAAAACGAATTGACCGAATTTAATATATTTTTGTGTCATTATGTTGCCTCCTTTGGCACATTTGTTGCCAGTAAAATATATTCGATGAAGACTATTATTACTTTTTGTATTATTGTTGGGTACGTATGTTTGCACATTTTTAATAACTGATGATTGACAGCGCTGTGCGTCGCCATGTTGTTTATTCCATAGATTTTTATTATACATAATATACTATGTAGATGTAGTACTCCGTGCAAAAAGTGAGTCATGGAATATCGCGCGTTTGACTTTTTGGTTGGGAACATATTTCAGTTTTCCTTGCATTTCAACACATACTAAATAGTGTTTTTCAATAACGACTAATGTGAAAACAATTCACATTAGTCGTTATTCTCTATGGAAAAACGATGTACTAAAACGTCGAAAATCCCCCGGAAAAATGCCTCACTTCGATTCATACAAAATTTGCTAACTACGACATCTAGTATATTATAATAAAAATCTATGGTTTATTCCTCTCACAATACTACCAACATGACGTCATAAAAATTCGAACAATTGTTATTTCTGATAATTGTGTGTTCGGAAAATTGTTTTTCGAAAAAATGTGATTCGAATAATTGCTATTCTTAAAATTGATTTTCGTAAAATTGAGCATTCAAATAATTGTTTTTCGAATAATTTTCCTGTCACCTAACTTTTACCACCACGAAAAATCGTCTCTTCCGAGGAAGAAGCATTCACTCGATAAATTGTTTATTTATTTATACTTTATGTACAAGTGCACAAAGTTGGGTTGTCATGAGGGAATTTCTTCCAACCAACCCGAGAAACGAGAAGTCTCTTAAGTTAATATAATAGTATTTAGTGAAACATAGAAAACACAAACAAAGAGAGAAAAATAAATTTAAAATAATCACATAGCAATGAGGAAAAGAAGGAGGGTACGGAATGATATAGAAGGAATATTCAGGAACTATTTGTACAATAATAATAATAACACCTCACATAGCAATGAGGAAAAGAAGGAAGGTACGGAATGATATAGAAGGAATATTCAGAAAATATTTGATGTTTTTTTAAATATATTTTTAAATATTTGTTTGGATTCAAAATAATGGATTACGGATCACTATCATCACTTTCCAGAGTCTAGCTGATTTATTGCATCAATATTTCAATATTTGTTGCATATTAATGAAATATTTTTATATACTTATTTACACAATGTTTTGATATAGTAACCCCGTAAATATGGTTGGTTGGAAGATATTTCCATTTGGCACTAAGCCCGCCATTTTGAGCATGTGCTCAAAAAGTTTTAAACTATATTTTTACAACTATATTTGTAGGCATGTCAATTCAGTGCATATATTTTTACTCCTCACTAAGTGGGGAGTTTTGATTTTGAGTTTTTTTTATTGCAGAACTAGTATAATGCTGATATTGTATTCTGAAAGTTTCATCACAATGTATCTGTGTGGGTGTGCTGTGTGTTATGTAGGGCGTGTTCATTCTATTATATCGATTATAAACTAAAGTACTCATTCAATTCTAATCAAATTTAGTAAACTTGTATAAATAATGCTCACATAAACGCCCAGCGCCCTTGAGGTGAGATATTCACGAAAACGGCGCTATATAAATCATCCAAATTTATTATTATTATAAATAACATACGATCTGAATAGAGCTTCCCTATTTTTTTAACTGTCAAATATTTCAAAATGCTCAAAATGCCAAGATCAGGGAAATAAAATTTGAAATTTTTATTTTCAACTTGCTAAAAAAGCATACCACTTACCTTCATAAAATGGCATTGAAAAAATATCAAATTGTCATAATAAAATATTCGAATCAAAAATAACTTAACAAACTTATTTCATGATAATGCTTAAAAATTTTCCATACGATATTTGAATACATTGTGGAGTGACATGATAGTAAGGAGTACAGCGTTGGCCACAACCCACTATAATATAATAGTATCCAAGTGGGTATGTTGTCAGTTAAAATCATTTATAAATATGTAGAAAATTAATTATGTGTGCGTTTGTTAATATTTTATGGACGTTTAAATCACAGTATAATGGTTACCACCGGGACACGAACATGGTGTTTGGATTTATTTTTAATTTACGATTGCCACCCAGCCACCAACCAACTTGATTTAATGTACTTACCTACATTACGTACATATATTATCTTTCTAGGGACATTATTATGTACATTATACTATACACATAGACTTGTCCTTGTTTATTCTAAGTGCATGCATTATAATATTTTGTAAGTGATGACCAAAAGTCTTGTAAGTCTTGTAGTATTGGTCTTGCTCTTCACGACTGCACATGTGTTACTGAAGACCGTGTCCAGAGGTGCAAGATTGAAATTGAGACTTTTTTAAAGATTAACAGTGATGCGTTTTAAAAAGGACAATAGTTTTTTTTAATCTAGCTCTTGATATATTTGGTGTCCCAAAGCTTGGACTATGTAGGTTATAAATAAAACTAGTTGCATGTAACACATGAGATCCAACTGTCGATAGCGATAGTATGTATAGTTGAAGAATAGTAGAAAATTTTCTTTAAATTCTTTTATTTAAAGATTTTTATTTAAAAAAATTTATTTACTTAATTAAAAAATATGTAGTTATACAAAATAAGCAATTCGGGAAAAAAAGAAAAGAAAAAATCAGTGCTAGAAGGATCCTAAAGGGTCCTACTAGCAGTAGGACCCATATACGGGTAAGGGGCTAAGTAGGGCTAAGTGGGCTATAGGAAAATCCCCTAAAGGTTGTGGATTGATAGCTGAGAGTCCATATCACAAGAGTAGCAAACTCTGCACAAACAGACCCCAGTGGCCTTCAATAATAACAATAATAAATAAATTATATAGCGCCGTTTAATAAATCAGGATCATTCCAAGGGCGATTATATTCTATCTAATGTTGCTATACAAAACTAAGCTGATTTCAGTCCTTGAGAAAGTGCTCTTGCTTTGTGTACTGTGGACATCTGGAGGTAATCTATTCCGCTTTATAAGACCATTCGCACTAAAATATCGATCATAGTAAGCAGCTTTGTTGGCTCTGTCCAACTCCTTTGTGGAGTTGTTACTCTGTGATCCAGAAGACCTGAGTGTGAGATGCCTCCCAGACAATTTTTTTTTTTGACACAGCTCTTGCATGTATTGTGGTGCCAGGTTATTCAACCAGTAGAGGACATTTTGATTGTTTGCTAGCCATAACTTTTGAACTATAAACTGCTAGCAAACCTACTAGTAGAATATATTGACATTCGTGATATTAATAATATTATTGTTGCAAAATATAATATAACTGTTGTGAAGTAGCCAACTGTGTTTAATTGTAACATGTATTTTGTGTATTCGTACTTCGTACATACTTACTTAATCTCATAAATATATTCATTCATTCATTCATTCATACCATCACGGCATATTCCACAATGGGGTATAAACAGCGACAGGTGTCCGGATGAAAAACGTATAGGTATGTTAAATGGCAGAAACGAGTTTGAAAAATAGAAGTTTGAAATAATATAATATGTGTAATATTTTACGTGCAAGATTTTTTGTCCTCAAAAAATTTTTTTCTTCAAAGTTTCAAGCAAAGATCCGCGTATTTTTCAACTTTGCAACATATAATTATGTTATATTATAGGAATGGTCATTGTTCGGCGTAGAACAAATAGACTGGGTTGTTTCAACAAAATTATCGGTAATAATATGGTTTAAATACTTTTATTTCACAAAATTGTTCAAAATTAAGTAGCTTGACGACATTCGATTTCATAGATACAATCAAAAGTATTGAACAATTTTATGATATCAAAGTATTTTAACGATACTTTCACATTAATCTTAGCCTTAGTGTGTCTCTGTGTGTGTGTCCGTCTCCCCTTATTACTTTTGAGCCTAAAATTTCAAAAAGTATAGAAAGTGTTGTCTTAAAAACTTTTATTTTGTTCCAGTCAGGGGTTATTAACATTTTAATTTTTATTTCATTTTTCCATTTATCTCATCAACCATGTAAGATAGAACGCTGAAAATTTGTTCTTCAACTATACATATTATCGCCATCGACAGTTGGATCTTATGTGTTACATGCAACTAGTGAGATAGTAAAATTTCTATATACCTATTTTTTTAATTGTATATCATTATGAAATTTAGGTACTTAATGTTAATAAAATATGTAAATAACTAATAAAAAATCATTTTAACAGGTACCTACAATACAGCGTACGGGTGTTCGCATAGAAATAATATAACGAGATGAAAATGGGACATGTGGCCGCTAACGGTCGCCGTAGAAACAAAAGCGATTGTTAATTATTTTAATAACAATCTTATCCATGTTGGAATTTTTATATATCCACTAATATCTTTCTTCTCGCCAAGATGGCTATCCGACTGGCCAGGTACTTAACACCGATCAAACGGGTTTATCTATCTTATAGTAATAACCTCACTATTATATATATTATAATGTTTCTTGTTCGGTATTATATGTACTTGTATGGTGACCATACGTCATTTATTCACGGGACATGTTTTTCTTCTCGAGAATCATTTCTCGACAAATATTTATACATACAAAATCGAAAATCCTCGATTAAAATTTTCAAATTTCTCGTTAATTTTCTTATTTTTTTTTATTCCTATGTTTAAATTTAAGAGAAATAATTTTCAAAAAATATACCTACGAAATCTAAAATCCTCGATTAATATTTTCAAATTTCTCGTTGATTTTTTCGTTTTTTTTTTTATCCAAATACTTAAATTTATGAGAAATAATTCTCGAAAAATATACCTACCTATGAAATCTAAAATTCTCGATTAAAATTTTCAAATTTTCGTTAATTTTTTTGTTTTTTTTTAATCATATACTTAAATTTAAGATAAATGATTCTCATAAATATGCCTACAAAATATGAAATCTTCGATTAAAATTTTCAAATTTCTCATTGATTATTTTTATTCATATACTTACATAAATTGAAGAGAAATAACTCTCGAAAAATATACCTTCAAAACCTAAAATCCTCGATTAATTTTCAAATTTCAATTTTTTATATACGTTTATTTAATTTTTTTTATGGTTTTATTTGATGTAAAACAAAAAAAATAGAAAATCATAAGTTGACAAGTCGTCTTATCCTGCTGTTTTCTCATAATATAGGGTAATCAGCGACAGGTCTGAGAATGTGCATTACCTTTTGAAAGTAAGTACGATATATTTGTCGGCCTTCGTGACTCAGTTGGCTAGGTACCTGAATGCAGATCCAAGGGTCTCGGATGCGATTCCCGGTGGAAATACGGTTTTGAATTGTGTTTTAAGTCTCAATCTGTGAGACGATTAATATCGCAAGTCTCCATGTTTGGTACATGTTAGTTGCCCGAGAAGCTACATAAAATGAAATAAATATATCAAAAGTTCTCGAATATTCTTGGCATTTAATTTATTGACACTATTTGGCATCAAAAGTGTTGTACTCTCCCGTATTGATTTCAGGAAATTATGGCAACCTTAATATATATTTGTACTTTCTGTAATGGTCATTTCGATGTACAAGAATACAGAATGAAGAAGAAATTAAAACGTGTGTGTGATCGGTTGCCCCTTAATGTTTCGTACTTCCGCCAAATATCATTTTCAACTTATGATAATATTATTAATTATGAATAATGGACGCATATACGGTGATTGTCGCATTAAGGCAACTACCGTTCGTATAAATAACGAAAATAATATTACATTTTTTATTTTGTATGAATAAAAACATTTTATATTAAATATATTATTATTTATTTATTTATTTTCAACATAATTTAATTTATACAAGATCCCACTAACCATATATGGTTATTAGTGGGTTTCTATATCATACAATATACATAAATGCTAATTTAAACTAACCAACAATGAATAAAATTTCGAATTTGGTCTAACAATATAAAAATTTTATAAGAGATAAAAAAAAAACAACAGAATAAAAAAAACACATAAAAAAACCAAAAATACAATAGAGAAAAAACAAAAATAAAAGGAAAAAAATAAAGATAAAAGGAAGGAAAAAAAACATTTTTCGTTAAAAATGAATTTTTTACAGGATATTTTGATTTTATTATACGAATTTAATCTAATTAAGTCCGAGGGCAAGCTGTTAAAAATTGTTGGTATTGAAGACTACAGTGTTCTTTCACCGTAATTTCTAACACTTATTACACCTCGCAGAGCCTGGCTGCAGCTCAACAGAATAAGAACAGGTCCATACCTGTAGGTGTTGCAACCATCTTTTATGGAAATGGGGAAAGAGAGAATCGCCGGGGAGTGACTGTGGCTCAGCGCTCCAAACGATCCGCCACATTGTTGAAGAAGAGTGCCCGCTGCACAGGTAGGTATCTGGCAGAGCTGGGGGACATCCACGGGGCAAAGCAAGAGGTGGTGGACTGGCTGCGGGGTTTGAATTTAAGGCTCTGACGAGCTCCATAGACGCAGCCTTTCCTAGACGCAGAAGTTCCTAGCCATTTGAAAAGTAAGTAAGTAATTACATTTTAAACCATTTCCCATGCTCCAATATTTTTATTTTTTTTTATATTCTCTTGCTTTCAATGAAAGTATAAAAATAGTATTAACTCACCTGAAGAAGAGAACGGCAGTTCTTGAAACTAGTTGTGTATCAAAAAGAACAAGTGGAATTAAACAAAGTTTTTGTTATTTTAATATTTAAAAAACGGATTTTAAGATTGAGAAAGGTGAGGAAAGAAGTGGAATTTCCTCGACGGAAACGCCTCTACCTTAGAATATTTGTCATTTTTTTATATTGACATATTGGTTATAATTGGTACATGCTAAATACTTTACCAAATTTATGTGGTTGGTTGGAAGGTATTGCCATCTGGCAACAAACCCTCCATTGTCCACCATTATTTGATTGTGACAGCAGAATCTTTGATGTGAATAACATATAATAATAATAAATTGGGATAATTTTTATAGCGCCGTTTTTGTGATAACCTCACCTCAAGGGTGCTTTGAATATAACTATTAAAGGTTTTTGTAAGACTCACGGAAGAAGTGAGTTTTCATGTGTTTCCTGAATAGTGCTAAGTTGTCGATTTGCCTCAGTTCAGGTGGTAGTTTATTCCACGAGGCTGGTCCAGCCACAGCAAAAGCACGATCACCGAAAGATGTAGTGTTGACTCGATTTATTTCAGTTAACTTGCCAACCATGGATGTGGTGGCTGACCGAAGTGTTTGTTGTCGCTCGTTTACGGTGAGAGGGATGCAGAAGTCTGAAAGATACGTGGGAGCCATGCCATGGATCGCTTTGAAAGTCAACAAACATAATTTGTACTTGATTCTCTCTGGCACTTTTAGCCAGTGAAGATTTCGTAGATGGTTGCATATGTGTGAGAATTTCGCGGCTCCGGTGATTAGCCTAGCAGCAGCGTTGAAGACGGATTGAAGTTTGCTTAGCTCAAGCTTTGGGAGGTTTGCGTAGATACCATTACAGTAGTCCAGGCGGGAAATATGACCCGAGATAGCTGGAGTTTGTTGTCCCAGGATACCTCTGCTTCTCAAACCGTCACTGGATCAACACGATAGATAGAAGAAGAAGAATAAAAGCTTTTATTACTGAAAAAAAATGAAATCATTATTAAATTGCCCATTTGTTATAAACGCATTAAAACTAGTCATTTCCTACAAATGTCATATTAATCTATTCGCATTAATTATACTTGAGATGAGCCTCATATACCTATGTACCTTCATAGATATATGGACATTAGCTTCATAAAACTATGTAGGTACTCATAAATATATTATGCCAACTTAGTTGTTGGTAGCTAATGTCCAAGCAGAATAATCCAAGAAATAATCTCTGATAAAATTAGATTTATTCCTTTTTTATTTTTTTTATACCGAACGGAAGTCGTTTTCTAAACGTCAACTAAACATTTATGGCGGGAAATTAAATTCCTAAACGTTTATTCAAATTACCCGCCATTTATAAAAACACAATTTGCACAATGATTTAGAGATCAAATAAAAATACTTACCAATACATCATTTAAGACGCCGCTAGTGGATAAAAAGTTTGTGTAAGAAATCAAAAGAGTTGGGTTAGCCTAGAATCAAGCTATACATAGAAGCACTTTCACTTGATTTAACAGAATGCCTTAAGTTATTGTTTAGTAATCATAATGAAGTTATATTTGGATACATATCAACAGAAACGCAGAAGAAAGTGTTGCTGGAAACAGAAAAGTCAAAGCCTTACGATCCATCATCGGCTGTCTTGAGAGTTCACTTTATACGCTTTCACAATGATCATCATATGCCTTTTCAATTAGTTCCCATGTCAACCTAACTTTTGGAATTCCTATTGTTATATTTAGATTGAACAATGCTTAGAAAATGAATCCTTCGAGGATTCCGTACGTGGCTCTACATGGGACACCGTCGACCAGGAAGATCTCCAAATCGATGGCGAGAAAGTTAGAGTTCAGCCTTGCAAGAGATTCTTGTCTCCTGAAACAACACACTAAGAAAAAGTCTATGTATTTGTTACTACAAGGATATATTTATTATTTTCAAAAAATATCTAAATCATCATAACCGAATTATTTCACAGCGACAGTACGAAACATGTAGCTACCACAGAGTTAGGAATATACAGATTTTACATAAGCTACGATTTTAGGCCAGAGGTTTAAAATGGAACAAAGTATGCCAGACACATTCTGGGGCTTATTTACTATTTAAAATATGAATTTAATCCGATGCTAAGTCAGTTTCGGCCATACGAAAAACTGGGTAAGTATCAGCTTAAACAGAAATTTCAAATAGTAAGGCCCTATTATGTTTAAATTTGAACCGGATACTAGTTGCATATAACACATGAGATCCAACTGTCGATGGCGATAGTATGTATAGTTGAAGAATACGTACCAAACTATAAACCCATAAATCCAATTTATTGAATTTTTTAAGATTTTGTTTTTTATACAAAACATGTAGGTATGCATGTAATGATAGGACACACACAAACACACTGAATGTTCTGCTCCGAATTCTGAGTAAATACATGCTTGGAACACATTATATGCTGCGAAGCCTCTAAGTTGATGTTTTTTGACTTCAAAATTGAAAAAATATGAAAATATAGACGTGGGGGGGAAGTCTGGTCTAACAGTGGAATCAAAACCCTCAATTTAACCATATTTAGGTTGAATGGAAGACGTTAATTCATCAACAAGTCCGCCTTTTGGCTAATGTTTTCTTTTGAACATGGGGTTTTGTTTGAATTTTATTTTAGCCAATAAAGTTTTATTATTACGGATATACCAATTATCTTATGGAGTTCTATAAAATCATAAGATATTCCCCCTTGGCATACAAATCTCACGTATCTTGGCTTGAAACTGTCGATTCAGATAAATAAATTTTCTTGAACGAATCGACAGTTGGATGACACAATTATATAATGTAGCAGTAAAAGTATTTGTTCTTCGAAATCAAAATTCCTTTCGTAAAAACATGTACCTACCTACGTTTTGATATTTGTGTTGAGTATTGTTTCAATTCTCATTTCAAACATCAAATTTAGGTGGCACAGTCATGTGGTATGTACCAAGAAATATTGCTTTTGTAATGTCTATAGATTATTGATCTGTGGTTGCGATGCAACCATCAATATCAGCAACATTGCTTCATTTTTGAGATGTTTCATATTACTTCATTCATTTATATATACCTTAAAAGTGACCTATATCGATAAAATGAATAGTGTTGTAGATTATTAAATTTACAAACGTTTGTCGTTGACACGTTCTCCAATTTAGAATGACATTCCTAACAGATGATTAAAAGACAGTTGAGAACATAAAAATTATACCAAAAAAGGAAAATCTGCTGATGTATAAAGAATATTTTGTAATATTTGAATGATATATAACTATTGGCAATAGGTATGCCAATGCTATACAATTGATCGAAAGGATTTGCAATTAATGACAATGCCTTGTTTCGTCATCTGTACTTGTGTACAGTGTGAATTAAAAAAATGTACATATATAGGTACTGGTGTTACTTTAGTTGACAGAAGTGCAATTTTGAAACCCGTTCCAACTTATAAGCAAGTAAATATTAGAAAAATACACTACCTAGGTTCTTGGATAAATATATTCGTCCTTTTCCTCATGACTGAGGATAGCGGCTGTAGTCCGTCGCCACACGTATGGCCCGCCTCCATGCCAATCTGTTTTAGGCTGAACGCAGAGCACCCGTCACCGAAGACCCCATCGCTCCATCTGGTCGGTGAGCGACCACGAGATCTCCGACCTTCCACGCTGCCCATCACAATGAGCTCCTCGAGGCAGTCTGGTTCCCTTCTGGCAATGTGTCCAAAGAATTGAAGGATACGTCTGTAACATATCGTCGACAGACGATCCTCGATCTTTAGCTCGTCTATAATTGACACATTCGTTCTTATGGCTGTCCATGGGATGCGCAACATACGCCTCCAGCACTACATTACGAAAGCATCGATTCTCTTTCGCTCTAACCCCCTAAGTGTCCATGTTTCCACACCATACAGGAACATCGAGAATATCAGAGCCCTGATGAGTCTAGCTTTCGTGTTTTTGGTGATGGTTTTGTCCTTCCATACTCTTGTGAGCTTTCCCAGTGCTCCCTTTGCTATGGCGATGCGTCTTTTCACATCCGCTTCACAACCACCGGTGTCACATTATGTTGGAACTTTGATAAATACTGTTTATTTATATTTTTTTTATTGCAACATAACGCTGATTGACATAACGCTTCTTTGTGGTAGGCATTTTTTAGTATTTTTATTTATTTAGTTGAAAAACAAACAGGATATAATGTTATAAGTAAAGAATATACCATTTTTATTTTTAACATCTCGATAGAGACGAAATTGGGATATAATAGAAGAACCAGGAACTCAAGGCACCTACAGGGCTTACTACCTGTCATCGACTGGTTTACGTGATCACTTTATGCCCTTGCGCAACGTTGGGCAATGTAATTTTTTAAAACTCTATATATTTGAATAATGTCTAAAAATTCACCTGAAAATAAGACATTATTACTATTGCCATCTATGAAGCAACGAAGAAACCTTTTTGTAACGCCATCTATTAAGAAATTGTTTTATTTGTAAACAATGAAAGCAAAAGTCCTCATAAATGAGTGTCTCGTCCAGACGTCACCCCTGAACTGCGCCAGAAATATTATTTCACTGTCTTATTTTCAACATAAGACAGAATATAAGCGCCCTTGGAATGATCCTGATTTATTAAATTTATTAATTATACCTATAATTTATTATTATTATTATTATATAAGGCCACTGGGGTCTGTTTGTGCAGTGTTTGGTGCTCTTTTGATGTGGACTACCAGCTATCATTCCACCTCCTTTAGGGGATTTTCCTATAGCCCACTTAGCCCTTCTTAACCCCTTGGCCGTATATGAAGAACCTCTGCTAAGATTGTTTACAATTAAACTAATTTCTCAGGAGATGGCGTTAAAAAAAGGTTTCTTCCTTACTTCATAGATGGCTATAATAATAATGCATTATTTTCAAATGAATTTTTTCACATTATAGAAGGCATAATTGGTGAATGTATTGTAAATTTACTATGTCATACGATAAATAAATAATCAAATGTAGAAGATTTTTTCAGGCCATCCATCACGATAGTTCAAGTAGGATCTTTTGCAACAAAAGTTTGTATTGCACCATAAAAGAGCTATATAGGAATTCTTTTCAACGCTCGCAGTATGGCGTAATTATTATGTGTAGATACCTACATATGCCAGTATAGGAAACTGTAATGCCGACACGACATCTACTTGTGGAGATCTATAGGAGTGTCTACTCGATCGCTTTTTATTGTTAATTAATCGAGATCTATAAGCGAAGAAAAAAATTACGCCATTGGAGTCTGTTTGCTCATTAATAATTTGATCCAGTTTCACTTAATGCTAATTGGGATCATTTAGGTACATTATGTCACTTGCAGTGGCGTCACAAATCATAGTTAAACTCTTTTTAAACCAATATTCTTCTTCTTGTTATTTCATTAGGCCCAGGGTCTGTTTTATGCTTCTTTTTCAGCCTCCTGTGATGTGGACTGCCAATTATTTCGCCATCTCACGCGACCAAACAAACATCAAAAAACTGGTAATTGATTTGCTGAAAAGAAATCGTCTGCTTACTGGAAGAAGTCATTAACTGCCCATTTTGGCAAAAAAATAATATCTCAACACATCTCAACACATGTTGATATGGGCTGGCCCCTGATGATCACGTACATAGGATGCCAATCATAACCCAAGAAAATCATAGTTTAATCTTTCACCTTATATCATAGTTTAATCTTTCGCCGGATGAATGATGATCGTGTCCCCAAAAAGGTTCTTAATACCAATCCAGAGGGCAGAAGAAGTAGAGGCAGGCCCAAGCTAAGATGGCTGGACGATACAGAAGACGACATAAGAGCGATCGGAATAGCAAACTGGAGGAGAGCGGTGGAGGACAGGAACGGCTGGAGAAGGATTCTGGAGGAGGCCAGGGCCCACACAGGTCTGTAGCGCCAGTGATGATGATGATGATGAATCTTTCACCTTGGATAGGAGATTGATTCGGATAGCAAGATTGAAACGAGAGGACGATATACTTCATAGAGATGCGGCACAACTCCTGCAAGTTATGAAACAAACTGGAGAATGACGATTGAAGATAAAGAAGGCGAAAACTCTATTATTTGGTCTGGAGCTCCATCGAAGAAGGAGACATGTTTCTTAATTGCAAAAAAAAATCACATATTTACCAACACTCTTGTATATTTCTTTACTCGATTCTTTTTACCCGATGTTTTTAGTACCTATAGGTAATTATTCACATATTTTTTTGGACAAAATGTATTTTTTTTTGTATTAAAGTAGTGTTATTATTTATTTATTTGATTTTTTGAATCCTTAAAAAATAGTTATATTATAACAATAGGTATATTAATGTGAAAAAATATTAAATATTATGTAAGGATCCCACTCAGGTGAAGCCTGTATGTGGGAAAACATAATCGAAATAGATTTAAAAAAATTAAATTCAATAAATATAATTTTAAGATAAAAAAAAATTAAATTCCTGTTATATTTTTGTAAAAGGGTGTTATTTTTGTATGAGAGTGTAAAGTGGTGTTATTATTCCTGTTATATTTAAGTGTTTTTTTTGTTGGATGAAATTACTATATAGTTATAAACTCGCCAAAGCGCAGGGTGCAAGGAAGTATTAATTATTTTTTACGGCGCTATTTATATTATTGTCACTATTATGAAAAGTGGTGTTATAACTCACGTACTTTTTTTTAAGGGTGATATTTTCTTAGAAAAGCGAAAAATGGTGTTAATATTTGCGAAATATTTTTGTAAAAGGGTGTTATTTTCTTGTTGAAAAGCGAAAAGCGGTGTTATAATACGCGTTCTTTTTTTTTGTATAACGGGTTATTTTTTATGAAAAACCATGTTATAAAGTTAAAGAATGACATTTTTCAGAAAGCGATGTTATTTCTTTACAAGAAAAATATATAATAACAGTAATCAACAATTGATTTTGATTTATAGGTTATTTGTACTATAAATTATAATATATTTGAGTAATTAAAAAAAATATATTGAATAAAAACAATATTTTAACGTCCCAAAAGAGCCAAAATTGGATGTTATTTTTCTTAACGTGATAATTTGCTTAATTCGTGTATAAAATGCAAAATTCGCGTATAAAATCGGGTTTACCACAAATATTGTTTATTACATATTGATAATAAACAATGTTTAAAATATCCAAGTTTCTAAATATTATATCAATAGGTAAAATTTTCCTAAAATGGCGCTGGCGTTTACAACTGGTTTTAACAGTACCTACAGCATTTTATTTCCAGTTACATGAATTATTATTGATGATTCATAGAAAGAATTATAATAAAACGAAATTAATTAACTACTTAATAGTATACGTAATATATCATTAAAATATTTCTTGAAGACTACCTGCAAAAATTACCATTAAAAATTCTTGTATACTTTTACGTCTGTCATCAAATTAATGCTGTAAATTATGTTGATTATTTTTATAGTATAAACTTGCGTATACGCAATCATTGGATTTTTTTCCGTCGGGAGTAGGGATATTACAGGAGAACCGGACAATCAAGACACCTAAAGACCCTCTTAAGGGCTTATTACCTTTTATCGGCTATTTTACGTGATCACTTTATTAATTTATTTTATTTATTTATTTATTTATTTATTTATTTATTTATTTATTTATTTATTTATTTATTTATTTATTTATTTATTTATTTATTTATTTATTTATTTATTTATTTATTTATTTATTTATTTATTTATTTATTTATTTATTTATTTATTTATTTATTTATTTATTTATTTATTTATTTATTTATTTATTTATTTATTTATTTATTTATTTATTTATTTATTTATTTATTTATTTATTTATTTATTTATTTATTTATTTATTTATTTATTTATTTATTTATTTATTTATTTATTTATTTATTTATTTATTTATTTATTTATTTATTTATTTATTTATTTATTTATTTATTTATTTATTTATTTATTTATTTATTTATTTATTTATTTATTTATTTATTTATTTATTTATTTATTTATTTATTTACTTACTTACTTATTTACATATTCACTTGTTTATTTATTTATTTTATTTCGATATTTTTTGTGAAAACATCCTCGATATATAGGTACCTATATCTTATTTTACTACAGTCACAGTTACTTACAGTTATTTTATTACAATTTCATATCTCAATGAGTTTATTTTTCACAGTTGCATTGATTATTTAAAAATTATACTATATTTATTAATGTTTACGTTAGCTTAGTAGTCAGGCATTTGATTTCCGTATGCCAACGTCTTGAGTTCGATTCCTAGGGGAAATTTTTTATAATCTCACCTCATATGGGGAATGCAACCGGCCACTTCGAGGAAGCTGCGAGCGTACAAAAAATGTACGGCATGAAGAATAGCATATGGAGCCCTTTGGTTTCGCAACATCGCCATGTTGATGGAAAAAGAACACTAAACGAACAAAAGATTCACTCTTTGGCCGTCGTCGACTCGTGTCCTTTATATGGCCTTAAAACAGAAGTCGAAACAAGTTCTTTTAAAATGGATGAAGGATAAAAAAACAATGGTCTTGATTGAATAATCTTTCCGATGAAAACTCTGCTGAGTTGAAACAAAATTACAATTTTGAATAAAAAAAACCGAGTGTGTTGTGGCTAACGAATACTCCTAATACTCCTCACTACCGAATCACTCCCAAATATTTAATTTTGCACGGAAAATTTTCAGCATTTTCAGGAAGTGACTGATATTTTTTTATATATATTATATGATGAAAAATTGATTGTTCTTCAATGCCATTTATGAACGAGATGTGCCTTTTAAGCAATTTAAAAATAAAAATATCAAATTTCAATTTTCCTGTGCTTTGTGTCACTGAAATATTTGACATTTGAAAAGAATCGAATGATTACTTTAGTCTATAATTATTGATAACGTAGATAAACACGCTGTATATACTACATAGCACATAGTACACAGCAAGCAAACATCGATCCGTTGTGATGAAACTTTAAGAATACAATCTCAGCATGATGCTAGTTGAAAATCTTCAAAAAAAAATTTAGAAATAGCGAAATCATAATCAAGAAATAGTTAATGTAATAATAGTTAGAAGGGTGGTAGGCAGAGCGCTGGGTTAGTAATCCACCACATTCTTCTATCTTGACACATACATCGCCTCATCAACATTGATACACTGTCTTATACACACCCATCTTGCTAGTGATTCAATTTTACTTAAAATTTCTCAGCAGGTATCATGTAGAAAAAACATAATATGAGTTTCGTGACAATGTTTTTGTGTGTATAATGTATTGTGAAAACTTTTGTCCTCTGGGAATCTAATATTTGTTTACGAATCTAATTGAAATGTTTTTTCAAGAAGAAAAAATGAATAATTACTATGGTGTGGAGAGTTAAGTGTTGGCTACAACCCACATTTTTGATAACTAACAGGTCTTATGTCAAATATTAATTTAACACGCACTCAATAACAAGTTGCCACATTCTGGAGACTTACGATATTAATCGTCTCACAGATCCAGGCTGAAAACACAATTAAAACTGTTTCTCCCCTAGGAACGAACCCGGGATATTTGGATCTAACCTAACCTAACCAACTGAGGCACGAAAGCCGACACTATAATTAATACAAAAAATAATGACAAGCTAAATATTGAGTTTAGCATTTTTGTATGATTCAATGATGAGTAATATTAAGATAAGAATATGATCGAGTACTGAATCATACATTTTTAAGATTAAGGCATATATAAGAACGTATTGAGAATGTGTCATGAGAAGCTCCTTTGACCAGCAATGGAAGAAGAAGCATTCAAGCAAGATTTGCGTGATGAAAATTCTTCTTTGCTGCTAATCGAACCCTAGACGCCGGAACCGGAGTCAAACAGCTATACCACTACACCACAGTGATTTATCTGTCTTCCCACACAGGTAAAACATAGTGGAAGTGTTAAGGTATGTAGCGAAAGCCGAGAAATAAAACAATCCAATTAACAGCTGTCTCAACACCTTCGCATAATAATATATAGTATTGAACAATGCCTGAAGAAGTAATGAGGTCCCATTGAAACCACGGTCAGGCATTTAAATACATCTAATTCAATTGAATGCCCTTTAATTGGAAGACTACCGTAGAAAACTCTTGTATGCCTATTGAATGAATTAATGAATAGCTGAATCTCCATACATAACCATTTTACTCCTTACTTTTACTCCCTTGGGATATAGTGAGTAGTAAAATAGGGAGTTATGAATTCGAATATTTTTTATTATTGCATATGCGCAAACATTGGATTTTTTTCCCTGTCGGGAGTCAAAGATATTTTTTAACAGATTTTTAATTATCTCAATAGAGACGAAGTTGGAATATTTATTGTAGGAGAACCGGGAAATCAAGGCACCTACAGGGCTTACGACCTGTCATCGGCTGGTTTAGGTGATCACTTTATGCGCTTGCGCAACGTTCACCAATTATGCCTTTTAATGAGCTTTAACAGATTTTTAATTATCTCAAGATATAAGAATTGTAGCTTTCATTATTTACAAAAAACCAATTCTCTCAATAGATGGCGTTCCAACAAAATAAATAAAAATAATAAGATTGTTGTTCATAATTTCACCCATAGATGGCTGTAGTAAAAATTCCTTATTTTCAAGCGAAAAGAATTTCAGTATTACAATATATAGAACTTTCAAAATTGAATTGATAGGGATCTCATTAAAAGGCATAATTGGTGAACGTTGCGCAAGCGCATAAAGTGATCACGTAAACCAGCCGATGACAGGTCGTAAGCCCTGTAGGTGCCTTGATTTCCCGGTTCTCCTACAATAAATATTCCAACTTCGTCTCTATTGAGATAATTAAAAATCTGTTAAAAAGAGTTATGTATTATTAAGGTTATTTTTTTATTGAAAATTATCAACTGGTATTATGCTGAGATTGTATTCTGAAAGTTTTATCACAGTCTATCTGTGTGTGTGCTATGTACCTACTATGTACGGAGTGTTTATTTTACTTAATCGGTTTTATAAACTAGTTGCATGTGACACATGAGATCCAATTGTCGATAGCGATAGTATGTATAGTTGTTGAATAAGAATCAAACTATAAACCCATAAACCCAAATTATTGAAAATTTTAACACATGTTGGTATGTATGTCAAGATAGGACAGTATGGACGTCAGTTTTCTTTTCCTACCCGGGATATAAAAATAGCATGATGGTTCTGTATGTATGTTTGGAGATTAAGTATCAAACTATTAAGTATTCTTACATATTGTGTATAGGCGACTGCCATACAAATTGTATGAAGCAATATCGTCACTAAATTCATTTTTTAAAAAAAATGTTTAAAAAAATTGAGATGTACTACTACAATGCTGATATTTTTTATAGAAAATTAAATTATCTAGTTGGGGTGTTTCGGCTTTTTTCGATATTTTTAAAATCTTTGGAAATATAGGCAGTTAAACACATAAATTTATCATAAAATAATTGTTTTTCTTAATAAAATATGTTTGAAAACTCTGGAATTTTTTTGAAAAAAATATTTGAGATTTTGTATTTTTCTATGTTCGTACCAATTTTCAGCGTTCTAACTTTTATAGTTTCTGAGATATATGGAAAAATAAAGTAAAAATTCAAAAGTTGCTAACCCCTGACTGAAACAAAAATTCAAAATTGTGAGTATAAAAGTTTTGTAGGCCTATAACTATTTATATATTCTGAAATTTTGGGCTCTGTAAATTGAGCAGATCAAAAGTTATAAGGGGGGGGGGGGGGGGGGGGGACAGACAAAATGTTCTACACCGAATTCTGAGCAAATCCGTATAAGAAACATATATGCTGCGAAGTCTCTAAGTTGGTGTTTTTTTGCTTCAAAGTTAGAAAAGCCGTGAAAAAAGTATACCCTACATACAATTCTCACGTATTCTGGCTTTAAACATTGTCGATATGTTAAGAGAACAAAGTTCTCTTGAATAAATCGACAGTTGGAATACTCGCTTAGACTCCATTAGATTTTGAAGGATATCTGAGCCGTGCTTCTCAATTATTAAAACTGTAAAATATTTCAAAGTGACCCCAAGCTCATGAAACATAAAATTTGATATTTTTATTTGAAATTGCTAAAAAGGTACACCACTTTTATAAAATGGCAGTAAATGAACTATCAAGTTTTCACCATAAAATATTAAAATAAAAAATAATTTATCCAGCTGTGAGGCACCAGCTTAGAATATTGCTTCCACTCTTTTCTATTACTGTTTTCGAGTGTCCCGTAAGAGCCGGGTAATCGAAAATACAACAGGCAACAATAACATCTGACATAGTTCAGCAATGAGGTTCACCACCCATTCTGAATGTAGTGCCTTTTTAGGTGAGACGAGACTGGTGTGTGGGTATACACATATGTGTTGTGCTCCCTTTTATAAGGCAATGCACACCCGCACACCTTTCGCTGGTTACCCCACATTGTGGGATATGCCGAGATGGTATGGATGTGGAACTCATTTCATGAAAATGCCGAAAATTTTCCATACATAATTTGAATACTTTTTGGAGTGACTTGGTAGTGATGAGTATAGTGTTGGCCACAACCCACTCGTTTACTACTTGCCTGCATGGTGAAAGCATTCGTTTTGAAGTGGATACCAATGTACAGAGCTAATGAAAATGTGCTTAATGCTTTAGATTAGATAGTCTTTAAAATCAATCGATGTTTTTACTCTCCATTACTATGGAACAATGAAGAGATATTGTGATTTCAGTTAAGGGGGTGACTGCTGCCAACGTACCTATTTTTTCAATTTGAATTTGCATCATTACTACAAAACGAATCATTTTGAATAAATAACCTAGTTATTTGGATATGAATAAAGAAAAATATACATACCTTAACTTTTTAATCTCGTATATTCTGTATATATTCTTGTTGGAAAATAATAAGCATACCCCGATATTTGGCATTTATCTTAAATTTCTAAAAAAAAATATTTTTTTACAAATTAAAGAAGATCAAAATATCTGGAAAAATACGATGTAACGTTGCATTAATGCATCACTTTAAGTTAATAACCAAAAAAACTTTTATTTCGTAATGGCGCTGAATGGAAAATAAATATTTTTTAGGTTTATTTACTAAACTTTAATGCAACGTCATATCATATATTTCTAGATATTTTTGTCTTCTTTAATTAAAAAAAATATGTTGAACTACGCCTTATATGTTATTAAAAATATAAGATAAACGTTAAAAATCGGGATATGCCATTATTTTTCTACAAGAATATATATAGAACATTATCAAAAAGTAAAGATATATTTTTCTTTATTAATACCCAAACTGTTCTTCCCCCACCACCACCCGTTCTGCTTATGGGGACTAATAACGGCCCCTTGCAAAACTCTGAAAGAACACATAAAGAACATACGAAGAGTCCGGAGAACTCTAAAACCTTGCAGACACTGCACTTAATGTGCCAAAGAGAGCTAATCATGTTGAAACAACTGGCTCACTGCTCAGTGATAGTGAAGATAATAGTGCACCGAATTTAAGACAGAAAGTCTTGAAAGCCCTAAAGTTGCTCTTCGTGGCTACAAGGTCCGCATGTCCAATGGGTCCAAAGAAATTCCCTCGGACATCGTCGTAGAGTTCTCGTCGGAATGTTGACACGGAGAAGTTAGTGCATTCCCATAGGATATGCTCAGAAGTCTGTTCAGGGTTATCACAAAGCTGACATGAGGACGAATCGGATAAGTGAAAACGAAAGAGATAACTTTTGAAACTGCCGTGTCCAGTAAGGAATTGCGTGGTCCAATAATCGGGAACAATCCACGAGGAAAAAATTCGAGTCCTCACATCAGGAAGAAATAAAAATGTCAGTCTGCCCACGGAAGAAGAAGACCAGCGACGTTGCCAAGCATCTAAAAGAGAACTCCGGGCCATGTTCTCAATCTCTCCACGAACTGTGGGTAAATTTACAGGTGGGAGAGAAACACCACCCAAAATTGAGCTTCGACCTCTATACAGGTTGTGAATTGAAGCTCGTCGCTGTGTTTCCAGATCAAGGGGAGCCATACCTGTGAGAATAGAAAGTGTGTCGGTAGCGCAGGTTCTGTAAGCCTTTGCTAAAGCTATTAGAGCGAAGCGCTGTCCAGAAAGCAGCAGACGTCTAATGTATTGGGTTTCACAACGATGAGCCCAACAAGGAGCGGCATAACACATAATACTCAGAAAGGTAGCGTTGTAAAACAGTCTTGCTACTGGAAATTTAAGGCCCCAACTAGCTCGAGCAAGACGTGAAATCTTTTGGAAGGCTATTTTTGCACTATCGGATACAGCACGAACATGGTATTGGAAAGTTAGGCCTCTATCTAGTGTAACACCCAAAACTTTGACCCTATCCTTAAATATTACACGCGTATTGATAAATTTGATGGAGGGAGGACTTTTCATTATGCCTTTTAACACTAACCCATACGTCTTCTTAGGTGCGAAATTGAGTCTATGACTTATACCCCAATCTGCAACAGAAGAAAGTAACTGAGTAGCTGCGCGCTCAATAAGTGCTCGGGTGTTACCTTGAATAAGGATTGTAGCATCATCGGCATATGCCAAAATACTGCAGCCCGTAGGCGTTGAAAGTGATAGAAGTTCGTCGAACAAGATGTTCCATAACAGTGGACCCAGAACAGAACCCTGAGGGCACCCGATGCTAATTGGTCGCCAGTGCAAATCTTGTCCCCCGGGCATGGCCACATGTCTATTAGTAAAATAGCTCTTCACTAATTTATATATGTTGCTAGGAACCTTACGGTCTCGAAGTTTTTTTAAAATTAGAGGCCACCAGGCATTGTCGAATGCTCCCGCAATATCAAGAGATATAGAGATAACATATTTACTATCAGAGCTTCTAACAATATCAGATATAGCCAAGATAGCATCAACCGTTGATTTCCCAGCGCGAAAACCGAACTGACGATCGGACAGTGGGTGGGTACTGGAAAGATGATCTTCTAAGCGTCGACATATAAGCTTTTCTAAGACCTTACCCAAAATAGGTAGTAAAGTAATCGGTCTATATGATTTTGGGTCAGAAGGATCCAGGTCACTACGCTTGGGAATAACAGTCATTAAACCTGTTTTCCAACAATCCGGAAAGTAGCCTTCTCGCAAGCAATTGTTGTACAATAAGATAATCTCGTGGCGAGCTATGTGCCAGCACCTTTGTACGAGAGCTGCGTCAATGCGGTCAATGCCAGGAGATTTGTTTTGGTGAAGATTCTTGATTATAAAATCGAGCTCATCGAAATTGGCGAAGGTCGATATGGGAGTTTGCGGGATATCGGATTGGTTATTGCGTATTTGTGAATGAAGAGGAGTATCAGATGAAATGTCATCAGAAGAAATAAGTATGTCAAGTAGCGTGCTTGTCGTCGAGTCAGAGTCTATTGTGATAATTCCAGTTCGTGGATCACGGATACACGAGACTGACGCATTTGGATATTTTTTCATTGATGCATATCTAAACACAGCACCCCAAGGATCTGTGGTTGAAACCTCAGATACCAAACGGCGCCATGCATCAGACTTGGCACGAGAAATCTCGCGTTTGTCGCGTTAATACCCAAACTATCTAAATATTTTTTTTCAATACGATTTTATCAGAAATAATGATGATACCTATATTAAATTGAAAAATAGATACGTTGGCAGCATTCCCCCCCCTTAATAATTCTTTATTTTTTAAACACTTTTATTTTACTTCAGAATTTGTTTTTAGCGATGATTATGCATACCAAAACTGTTTCGAGCAAAATTCATTTGATATTTTTATAAAATTTAACAATTTTGTATTTCATACAAACTTGGTGTAATTGTCTAAGTCTTTTCGCGATAGATTATGTATGTTCTGTATTTGAATTTGTTTGATGTATGAAACAACTGCATTTGAAATCATGTGTTTGACATTGGCAGTATGAACCTAAACAATCTACGGACTAAATTAAAAAAAAATATTCTTTTTCAACGTAAAGAATACTTATGATAAGTGTGTGATATTTTATTTTTATTCTTTTGTTACCTTTGCATTTATTTTTTTGTGTTTTCAGTAGACAGAAACTAAACATAGCCCACTTGCAACACACGTGTAAGTGTGAATAGCTCCATTTAAAATTATATTGTCACTAGTTTGAAGGATGATGTGAATGTATGTGATCTTATATATGCGGATGACAAGGTCTTCATGGCAGAAAATGTGAAAGACTTAGAATACTGCCACAGTACCTCAAAAGCAAATTCACTTATTTATCCAACCATGGACTTCCACTCCGATCTGCTGAACGTACAACACTATCCATCCCTATCCATAATACAGAATTTCTCAGCTCTTCGTTCGAAGTACAATCAGCTAGATTATGGAATAGTCTTAGTCCGGATATTGCGTCGTCTTACTCACTTAGTATTTTCAAGAAAAAACTAAAGAAGGAATATTTATCCTTGAACACCTGATCCCGATTTCCTTACCTGTCCTTACCATATCCTTTTTTCTTGCTATGAATTATTATTTTTTTTTTTTTGTTTTAATAGTATTTATGTAAGTGTTATACGTATTTTCATTGATTTCTTTTACTCATATTTATTTGCTGTTGTACATACACAATGTTGTAATACTTCGTAATCTGGTTGGTTGGAAGAAATTGCCTAATGGCAATAAGCCCGCCAGTGTACAATTATATTTGTTTATATTATGTACAAGAAGATGTATAAATAAATAAATAAATAAATACTTGGTAAAAATGGTATTCGATGGATGCATCCAAAATGGACTGAGAATGAATGGAGCTAAGTCTAAAGTAATGGTATTTGAGAAGAGCGAAAGACGAACAATATGCGAGACACGAGTTAATAATGAACAACTAGAACAAGTGGATGAATATGTGTATCTAGGAAGTATATTTCAGCGTGATGGAAAATTGGAAAAGGATATAGAAAGAAGGGTAACGGCAGCAAATAGAGTAAATGGTGCATTAAGAACAATAATGGCTGACCCAATTATTTCAAGGCCAGCAAAACTCGCTGTGCACAACGCTATTGTCGTTCCAACCATAATGTATGCAAGTGAGACATGGGCATGGCAGAAGACGCATGAAAGTAAAATTAACGCTGTGGAAATGAGGTCCCTAAGACGAATGTGTGGTAAAACAATTTATGATAGGATAAGGAATCAAGATATCAGAAAAGAATGTAAGATTGAAAGGGATATTTTGAGTAGAATGAAGATAAATGCTTTGCGATGGTTCGGACATGTAGAGAGAATGAACGATGAACGACTGACAAAGAAAGTATACAAGGCTGAAAAGAGTGGAATGAGATGTAAGGGTCGACCGAGAAAGAGCCGGCATGATCATATAATTAAATGAGATTTTGAAAGAGTGGAACATACGAAGTCAGAACAATAGGAGAGCATGTATGACGCAATGTATGAATGTAAATGAGGCAAAACAGGTATGTCAAGATAGAAGAATTTGGCGTTCGGTTCTCTCTGCTTACCCCAAATAGGGAAACGGCGTGATGGTATGTATGTATGTATGTATGTTGTCACTAGTTTACACGACATTTTATCGTGCCTGACATACGACAAGTTAGAACGGGCAGTTAGGTATACACTTCCTCAAAAAACTTTGCAGATCAATGCGTGAATCTTGTGAACAGCTCCATTTTAAATGTATTACCACTAGTTCACACGACATTTTATCGTGCTCGACAAACGACAAGTGAGAATGGGAAGTTAGGTATACACTTCCTCAAAAGAATTTGCAGATAAATGCTCAAATTGTAAATTATTTAACAGATCAAAATAAAATGCAACAAACGCATCATCAAGCTTTCAATTGGGAATAGTTCACCCATCCAGATACTTAACATATCAAAGGATTAGGCTCTGAGGAGGTCGCTATACTACCTATTTTTTAGTTTCCTTGTTTTTTTATTATGTTACAACTTTATCTATTTTATGTTAATATAAAAAAACTTTTGTTTATCTATTAAATAAATAAATTAATAAACCAATATAAACACAAGTATTTTTTCCATAGCAAATTGGATTATAATGAATGAACGCATTATCAAGGTAAGAAAAAAAATACCTTTTTAAGTTTCATTTTAGACCATGATAATGTCGAGCCATCTCGGCGAAAACGTTCGGTTCATTAAATAAATAAATTTTAATATAATGTTTTATTTATATTTTTATATTTTGCTGTCGCAGTTTTCTGTCTTGAACAAATAAATAAAAAAGTAATTTTAATTAAAAAATAACTATGATAATATATAGGTTATGTTATAGTTACCAATATTTTAATTGCTATAAATGTTTATACATAAAGTAATCTATGCATACCTACCTTCCATCTGTTAAAGACAAATTGTGTTAATTAACTTTAAATAGATACTTAATGGCCCATTGTTGAGGAATAACCATTATTTACTAAGTACAAACATTAATTAGTAGGTGGATATTATTTACCTAAATCTTGTAATATTTATTTCAACACCAACTTACACCCTGTGCAAGTGGCGGCGAGTTTATTACCAAATGGCAATTCAATTTTACCAAACAATATATTCAACACAGAGAAGCAACATTTTCGTGAGAAATAATTTAAAATAAATTTTTCCTCTGCACTTTCCACGGCGGTTGACCAAAGAACGGGTATTTTTAGTTCAAAGTTCGTTCAAAATAGGTAATATGAGGTTTTGATTCCCGTGAAATTCTGAAGATGTCTCTAGAAGCGGCTAAACAAATAATATGAACAGAAAAAAAAAACATTTCCAGTTACATAATTTGTGTGGCTACCTATTTTTTTAATTCCTTAATAGATAGGTAGTTTCTTAACTTAATCGCTAGATGTCGGTGTGTGTGTTTAATTTTCAACAATGAATTTAAGTACAAAAAATATCATTAATCACAATTAAAATTATTTGAGGGTTTAACGAAAACCTACGAGCGGAGACTCAAACCAGGTTATTAAGTGAACAACACAGATTCTCAATATATTTCGATTTAATTTTAATTTAGACTTTTTGCAAAACAAATGATGGAATTTATTTCCCGTCTATTTTGTGTAACTTTAAAATTAATACCAAAGACCTTATATACTAAAGTAATAAGGTTTTTGATTAATACCAATACCTCTACCAATATTTAACACTAGAGTGCACGCACCCTATAATACTCCTAGAATGCTCGCGCGGGCTACATGTGTATTGTAGCTCACTTGAATACCCTTATTTTCCTAAAATCATGTAGTAATTTAATAAAACATCAAATATTATTACAAATCAAATTTTTTTATAATTATAAATGGCACTTATGTTACAAAATTTCTTCTTTGGGTTAATAGTTGAGCTTATTTTACAAACTTCAAAAAAGATGTTTTGACGACATTGTCCAAGTGACTGACAAAAGTTGGATGCGGAGAGGACAGAACAGAGACGAGTGGAAGTATACATACAGCATTGTAGAGACGAAGGTTGAAGAAGAAGAATAATGACATAAGCTTCATAAGTTCCCACTCAATTGTGTCCTCTTACAGATCGGAGCTCCTCGTTGCTGTCCGTGGGCCTCTTCAAGGTCCCATTGGACATGCGGACTTAGTGATTTCGAAGAACAATTACAAAGCCTTCAAACGATTTTGCCATAGATACGGTGCCTTATTATCCGAAGATTCTCACTGACTTTTCTGTTTCCAGAGATCTTGGTCTCTTCTCTGATGCCCTATATATATGGATCTGAAGTCATCTCAATTCGCACTTGTTGATTGTTCTTTTTGCACCATGGTGCCGAGATTGCTAATCTAGAGGGCTCCATGAGCTACTCTTCGTGCCATGCATTGTTTTTTTTTGTCATTCATTCTAGCGTTCTGCGAAGGGGCCGTTGACAGTCCCCATATGCGGAGCGGGTGGTGGTGGGAGTAGCGAATGACATAAGCTGCAGAGACTAGAGCCGACATGACTAGAACTAAAAACCTGCTAAAATAGAGTTACAGACATTAAGGATCTTCAGTCTCCCAGAAGTAAATTCCAGAGAAAGAACAGATCCACCAACTACATAAAGAAGAATAATTACTATTCGGTTTATTTAGATGGGTCGATGGCAGAGCGGTTAGCGCGCTGGGCTAGTAATCTATTTATTTATTTATACATCTTCTTGTACATAATATAAACAAATATAATTGTACACTGGCGGGCTTATTGCCATTAGGCAATTTCTTCCAACCAACCAGATTACAAAGTAAGTATGACAACATTGTGTATGTACAACAGCAAATAAAAAAGAGTAAAAGAAATCAAATAAAATACGTATAACACTTAAATACTATTAAACAAAAAAAAAAAATTGTAATTAATCTAGTGGTTGCGAGTTCGAATCCTGCCTCGACCGATTTCGTTCTCCTATAGGACAAGCATTTATGCTTATTTTAGGTAATGTAGGAAGTGGTATATGTACTTCTTTAACAAGGACATATTCATTTAAAAAAAACAATTTATTGAAGGAAATCTGAATGCTAGGAATTTTTTCGCTATCCACCACCACCCGCTCTGCATATGGGGACAATAAACGGCCCCTTCACAGAACGCTAAGTGAGCGACAAGAAAAAAATGCATAGCACGAAAAGTAGCTCATGGAGCCCTCTACATTGGCATAAATATTTACAGCCGTGGACTGTCATTATCTTAAGATATTTTTAAATGTAAAGCATCAGAGGTGTGATTAAGATCTAGGGAATCTACCAATAGTAAGGCACCATAACTATGACGAAACTTTTTAAAAGTTTTGAAGTTAGGAATGTTTGTAATGACACTAGGAGTCCGTTGCTGGAAGGCATGGAAATCCATTGTTAAGGAGGCTAGAGCTGTATTGGAGTTGTACGGCCACCGAAAGTAAGAAACAAGTAACTAAGTATTGAAAGTTGTCATGAAACTTGGAAAATATTTGAGAAGCAATGTATCATCAATACGTCATAGTTGTGGATCGCTTTATCAAAGCACGCTATCACAAAATATTAACGTTATGTTCATCTGTAAAAATATTTAATAATACCTTCTACGAAATATAGTAATTTTAATGGAGACATATTAAGATGCCCACAGATTATCTCATTGTTGTGTTAGCTAAAGAGATGGAAGCATTTTAGATTACACAAATACATTTATTATAATGAATAATTATTATTTTATGTTAACTTGTTATTTATAATTTGGAGTTTTTTTGGCTATGTGTTTTACGACCGGTTGCCACCAAACGCCAAGGATATAGTTTTCTTAAAGGATTTGAGAGCCACCGTTGACCCATTCATGGGTTCTTTCGCTTCCATCTATACTGTGCACTCCAGCCTGAGTACTCAGCACATTAAAGGCCTCTGATCCAAAAATGTTAGAGGAGACGGTTTGGCTGGGTTTGATGCCGAAGTAACCTTCTCTGGCCTTTTGGTCCGCTGTGTTAACAGCTGTGAGACCTGCCATGACATAGGGTGCGGAGTGCTGGATAGTAAAAGGCACACATGAACAAAAACTACGTGTTATGAATCGAAAATGCTGAGATGGGCAGACGGGGTGATAAAGTATAATAAAATTCGAAATGAACTAATTAGAGGAAGCTTTTGAGTTGCCCCCATACCATAAAAACTCACAGAGAGCCGACTCAGATGGTATGGACATGTAATAAGAAGGCAAAATGTTCTTGTTGTGTAAACTGCTCTAGCACTCTCAGAAAACAGGAATGGAAAAGGACGTCCACTATCCACGGGGTGAGGTAGTATGAGTGAGCTAATGGATAAAGCCCAAATAACAGCCCAGACAATACAGGACAGATCATCCTGGCGCCGCCGAAGGATTAAGAGACCCGACCCTACCTAAAGTAGAACAAGGTTAAGAAAATGAGAAAGTAGAAGTTACCTTGTTTTTGTGTTCACAAAGGGGCAGAGGTAACTAGCATTCATTTTATTTTTTTTATTTTCTATTGCTTCTTGGGCAACTAACTGGTACTATGTCAAACATAAATTCAATACACACCGAATAGAAAGTTGCCACATATCCTTCGTCTCACAGATCCAGACTGAAAACAACGGTGTCACCACCGGGAATATCTAGCCAACAGAGCTACGTTGACCGACAAATAAAATATTGACGTTTTTTTTTTACAATCATGCTCCGAAAATGGGTTGTCAGCAGACTATATTATGAACCGAGCGATCCTCGTGTGAATCTTCCTCGACTGACATCCAGGGGAAGACCGAAGATTTCTCGGATTGTGTAAATGCTCAATCAGATGCAGAGACATGGCCTCGGTGACATTCCGTCTAGAAACGGAAAATCAAGAATTCTGGCATGAACTGTACACAAACACTTTCCCCATGAGATAGTTAATATTGATCGGTGGAGACTTCCTGCCATGTAGGTGATATACACGGAGGTGGTTTTGAAAAAAATATATAGCGGACCTTGTTTTAAATAATGAGCAGGCTTCAATGGATCAAGAACCATCAAGTTGAAACAAACTAGGACAAAAGATTTGAATAGTTCGCAATTCAAATTTTATTCATCTGTGTAAATTCTTTCGTATTTAGATTTTTAATCCCTCTGAAATTTTCCCAGCTCTCTGACCTGGGCAGACAGCATCCAACAGCCTCCAGAACGACCACCTTGCCTAACATCATCCAATAAATACTTCTCTTGCACGTTTTTGGTCTTATATTTATAGGTAAATTATCATGAATCATCATCATCACTGGCACTACAGTCCGCTATGGACCCTGGCCTCCTCCAGAAATCATCTCCATCTCTCCCTATCGACCGCCTGTCTTCTCCAATTTATCAGTTCCATTCTTCTGATATCACACAGAACGTTGTCTAACCACCTCAATTAATTATGATGAATTTCTCCTCTCATGGGAACCGATCCCAGGACTAAACGATATCTGCTTTAAGACTATAATATAAAATAGTGGAAACACTACTCTCGGTACCTTGCATCTAAAAAAATAACAGAAAAATAAAGAAGACTTGAGTCTTCTTTGCCGCCGTCATAAATGCGATTATATTTATAAAGAAGAATTAAACTTTTTTTCTTCTTCATTCTTCCCAACCATCCGAATAAGAACCGAATAAGTGATTGGAGCGAGAGAGGTTACACGCAAAAGTGATTGTAATTAAAAACCGTTCTGAGGTATTGTTGCCACGCCCCCATACGAATAATTGCTTACCGCCATATGAACGTCTCGCGGTTACCTGTTTACCATCACTGGGACGTGCGCATGGACATTTCGATCGCCGGACGATTCTATTCTTTTAATTTTTATTTAATTTTATTGAAATTCCTCCTCCCTCAATCTGTAATTTCCTCACCACCCACCCGTTCTGCTTATGGCGAATTATAACGGCACCTTGCAAAACTTGCATAATATTCATAAACAAAATATTCATCATACTTAAATAGAACTTTGTAATTAGCGCTATGAATCAATGTAAATTTACAATATGTTTAATACTTTTTTCATTCAAAAAACACATGAAGAACATAAGAAGATTCCGGAGAACTCTAAAAACTTGCAGACACTGCATTTAAATTGCCAAAAGAGCTGATTATAAGCAAAAAGCTGGCTCGCTGTTCACTGAAAGTGAATTTAAGTGTATATACCTACACCGTATTTTTGAAAAAAATCTTGAAAGCCTTCAAGTTGATTTTCGGGGCTACAAGGTCCGCTCGTCCCTCATCATGGTAGAGTTCTCGTTGGGATTTTGACACGGAGAATCTAGTGCATTCCCATATAATAAGCCCAAAAGTCTGATCAGTGATCAGTCTGATCTCTTTAGTCTAATAAGGTAAAAATAATATTTTGATGATTAATACAGTATATTAATACTATCTTCGTGTATGATAATAAACTACTGGCTTGAAGATAATTTCTGAGCAATATCGAAAGGAAAAAGATAAGTATGGGCTGCTGTATATCTTAAAAAATAAAAATTGAAAGTTCCTAGTCGCGATACAGATAGGAGCAGATGTACATAGAATACGACATGGTAAGTAGGTACAGAACAAAGCCTATAATAGCGAAAGCCTAAGAAGATTACAAAGTAGTAGTGTAAAATACACAATCAGAAAAAAAATCGAAAACAGATAGTATAAAGAATAATATTTCTGCTTCTTTAGTAATTTTATTTTTGTCAGTGCCGATTGTTGTCAGTGCATCAAAGCGATATTTATCAGTATAAAAATCGTGAAAAGATATTTTTCAATAATGATAATAGTTTTTTTTCAAATACATCAGAAGCAAGTAACAAATAAAAAATAACAAATAACAACTAATTAAAAAAATATTAAAATTAAATTAATATTACTGTAAAAATAAAATTAAAAAAAATGTCCAAAAATAACAAAGAAGGGGATGTGAAGGGATGAAGAATAAAGAAATTATTGCTAAGTGTGACTTTAGAAGATTCTTAAAAACCACTAAGCTAGGAGCTTTCTTATACCATTGGGTAATTGTTTCCACTGTTCCACTAAAATAGTAGTCCATTTAGCATTATTGAGATTCGGCGGAGAGATTTCATCGCCGCATTACTAAGACTCGTCATAGGGTAAACATGTCCAGCTGACTGTCCTGGAGTTAAGCGTGTCCATAGGTAACAATCGGTAATCAATCACCCTCGGTACAGGTGCACACAGTGATGCTGTGAGGGTCACGGGATGACCTCGTGAGAATCTCCATAGGATGAACATTTTGGCATTCAGAAAATATCACATAACATTATTACCATCTTATACATTAACTCGCCAATCTCAACTGTAGCTTGTAACAGGCTACAGAAGACAATCGAAAGATTTGACTGTGAGTATTTGAAAATTATCTTAAACCCGTCAAAATTGACGGAATTTAATGTTATCCATGACTTTCTGCAGGTTATGTTTAGTACTAAATAATATAAATATAAAAATTAATACATTTAGTTTGACCAAAATTTTTTTTTTAACAAATAGGTATAGTAAGAGCATGATGCTGTAAACTATGTAACATTGTAAAACTATGGAGAATATCAATAGTTTTTAATTATGTATAAAGCACCCAGCCTACAAAAGTTAACAAAACTTGTAGTTTCTTTTATGTTTGGTGGTTTATTCCATTTTGAGATCTTTATGGTGTCAACTATTTTGTGTACATGTTAATCTCTTTTTTGGAAGTCTGTAATCCTGACATCCTATTATCGTAGGCTAAGTGTGAATATTGACAGTGAATAAGATATTTTGGAAGCATATTAATTCTCAGATTGTAAATCAAAGTTCATCTTATTCTGGTGCCCTGTCAGGAACCCCCGACGATCACTCTGGCGAATCCCTCTCTGTCCTGTGCTGCTCGGAATATCTGTTCCACATACATACATACCATCACGCCATGTCCCTCACGGGGTAGGCAGAGAGAACCGAAAGTCACTTACTTCTATCTTGATATACATTCATCGCCTCGTCAACATTCATACATCGTCTTATGCATGTTCGTCTGTTGTTCATGCTTCTAACATTTCCGTCTTTCAAAATACCATTCACATGGACGTGCCATCCCTTCCTTGGGCGCCCCCGACCTCTCATTCCATTCCTGACCGCAATGTATATTTTCTTCGCCAGGCGTTCCTCATTCATTCTCCTCATGTGGCCAAACCATCTCAATGTGTTCAATTTCATTCTATTAATAACATCTTTCTTTATCCTATATTCTTTCCTTATGTCCTCATTTCTGACTCTGTCATACATCGTTCTATTACAGATTCTTCTTAGCGATCTCATTTCAACTGCATTTATTCTACTTTCGTGCGACTTCTGCCATGTCCGAGTTTCACTTGCATACGTCAAAGTTGGCACTAAGATAGCGTTATGAATGGCAACTTTAGCATCCTTTGATATGTTGCAGTCATTCATAACTGGTTTAAGTGCGCCATTCACTCTGTTTCCTGCCTTCTTTAGATCTTCTTATCAATCCGTCCATTCCGTTGAAACATGCTTCCCAGATAGAAATATTCGTCGACTTCATTCCATTCCCTTCATTCCCTGCCTGTCCATTCCCTGATATTACACAGTCAGGACATATGTCTCCTTCCAGTACCTCGGCGACCGTCTATCTTGCCCTCCAGTATTAATTGAGCAAGTGGTATTTTTCTCCCCTCATTATATGGCCCAGATATGCGATATTGCGGACAGGAGTTGCCTAGTTGTCCTGGCTCGACTTAAGACTTCTGAATTTGTAACCAGATCTGTCCAAGGGAATTTGAGCATTCTGCGATGCAACAACATCTTAAAGCTTCCAACCTATTCATGGTATTAACCTTCAGCGTCCAAGTCTCACAGCCATATAACATATTATCCGATATTTTCCGTAGTATTGTTTTTTTATAGAAAATGAGTACTTTGAAGTTTCATTGAGCTTTGATGATTGAACTCATATTAAAAAAATATCAAACTCTTCAATTTGCAAAGGCGTCAGCAATCTGCATAACACGTATCTATTATTTTAGAGATGAATAATTAATTGAATGAAAGATAAATACATATAGCATAAATACATATAAACCATCACGCCATGTCTCTCATGGGGTATGCAAAAATAACCGAACCTCTTGAGACACATTCATATTGAAATCGTTTTTTTTTTATTAAAGAGGATGCTACAAAATACATTGTGGCCTACTGGGAGCGGATACCGACACGATAAAAAGAAAAAGAAGAAGGCAATACAATGGTTATGTAATGGACGTGAGAAAAGTCAACAAAATGATCGCCGTGTTTATGTGAGGTGAGTTTAGGTTAGACGAATCGAAAGAGAAGATGATAACATTATAAAGACGTGATTAAAGACGTCACGTCTGTTAGATGGTTTTATTAATGATGTGTCATTTGATGGGCCGATGAAGATACCTATTACTACTATGTATGCGTTTTCGATACTATGACGATTATTCAATAGATTGGTGTGAAATGAAGAGATATTGATCATCAGACAAGGTCCGTTAGGCATCATCTCAAAATGTCTAGCAAAAACTATGATTAAATCAATAAACTAAGAGATTTTGTAGAGTCTATGGTAATGTAAAATGATGGTAAATAGTTTACAACCAGTTGTGGAGCTGGGCAGGGTAATTCGTCTGGACCAGATTCCAGATCAACGAAATAAGTGATTATAAAATTGATTAAAAACTGGCCAAGATTAGATAGAACACTCATGTTAAGGTATGGTTTAGGATTTAAATAATGTGAGAAAGTGAACTTTGTACTTCTTGGTGGGTTTTAACGTACACATTAGCCATCAAACTGTTTTCTTATTCGGAGTTGGAAGTGAGAAAGAAGCACTTAATTTTTTTGTGACAGTTAATTTTCTGATCGTTCATATACTTTTATTACTACACACTTATTCAATCAATTATTTAGATATCTGTAACCTGAGTCCTGAAGTCCTGGGTTCGATCTCCGGTGGAGACACAATGTGTGTTTCACTGTTATCATTTGCCACTTATGAGCAATCTCGTCTTGTCAGCTTTCGTGGCTCAGTTGGCTGCTTATCCAACTCCTGACTCAAAGGTATCTACGGGGTTTGGATTCTCGGTGTATACACTGTTTATTAACTGTGTTTCCAGTCTGGATCTGTGAGACCAAAAATATCACTAGTTTTTAGAATGTGGTAACGTACTATTGAGTGCGTGTTTAATTGACATTTGACATAGTTCCTGTTAGTTGCCTGAGAAGCTATACAATCTTTTCCTCATTTGCATCATGGGAGAATGGCAGCCACATTCAATCATCCGCTGAATGGACCGCCTCCATGCAGGACGGTCTTGGGCAAGACGAAGGGATTCTGTGATAGATCCTGTAGCGGACTTGATGAGGTCACTTCTCTGGATCTTCTACCCTCCAAGTCTCCCATAACGACAAGCTTCTCAAGGTTATCTGACCCTTATGGCAATATGACAATCACAGTTATACAATAATTTATAAGTTAATAGTTGCAGTCCGGTGTTCCCCTAATAATTAACATGTCCCAAGAATACCTTCAATTGTCTACAAGCAGTTTCTACAGAAGTCAGCATTAAAAAAACCCAGTCACGCACTTCATATAAATGGTCTGTTAATCAGATCAGTCCCGGAGAGATGGACCATGGCTTCTTGAGAAGCTGTTAAATGTCTGATGGTAGCTGGTGCTATGTAACAATGAAGGAAAATGTGCGTTATAATATATCATCATGGTTATAATGTATTTAGCCCTGGGCGAAATACTCGTAAAGCGAGACCCGGGTATTAAACAGTAAATACTATACAATCTGTAATAGGTATATTGTAGATATACCTACATCGCTGTATCTACACATACAATATTCTAAGAGGAACATAATTATTTATTTATTTATTTGTCTTTCTGTACATAATATAAACAAATATATTGAACCCTGGTGGGCTAATACCCATTAGACAATTTCTTCCAACCAACAAAATTACAAAGTATGACAAAATTGTGTATGTACATGAACAAAAGCACGAAAGCAAAGAAAATCAAAGAAAAAATATATTACACTAAGAAAAAATCAAAACAAAAAAAATACCTATAATACATAGCAATAAAATGATGGGGTAAGGACAAGGATAGGAAATCGGGATCAGGTGTTAAAGGATAAATATTTGTTGTTTAGTTTCTTGTTGCAAATACAAAGTGAGATAGACGACGCCATATCCGGATTTATGCTATTCCATAATCTTGCTGTTTATCCTTCGAACGAAGTGCTGAGAAATTCTGTATTATGGATAGGGATGGATAGTGTTGTACGTTCAGTAGATCGGAGTGGAAGTCCATGATTTGATAAATAAGATAATTACTTGAATGAATCGATTATTTTATAGTTGCATATACGCAAAGTGACCACGTAAACCAGCCGATGACAGGTCGTAAGCCCTGTTTGTGCCTTCAGTTAACGGTTCTCCTATAATATACCATATTTACCCCTATTGAGATTTTAAAAATATGTCATAAAATAAACTTGAATGAATTTTATTCGATTCAAAGTGCAAATATATAAACACATACATACATACCATCACGCCATGTCCCTTACGGGGTAGGCAGAGAGAACCGAACGCCACTTACTTCTATCTTGACATACATTCATCGGCTAGTCAACATTCATACATCGTTTTATACATGTTCGTCTGTTGTTCATGCTTCTAACATTTTCGACTTTCAAAATACCGTTCACATGGACGTGCCATCCCTTCCTTGGGCGGCCCCGACCTCTCATTACATTCCTGTCCGCAATGTATATTTTCTTCGTCAGGCGTTCATCATTCATTCTCCCTCATTCCCCATTCTTAAATTTTGGCATTTGTTAATTATGTATTGTTACGAGGCACTGGTTTAGAATAGTGCTTCTATTCTTTTCTATTATAGAGCTGGGTATTCAAAAATATTTCTTCTTCTTTTACTTGACCTTGTCCTACTTTAGGTAGGGTTGGCTCTCCTAATCCTTGGCGCTAGGACAATCTGTCCTGTTTTGTCGGGGCTGATATTTGGGTATTCGAAAATACAACGCGTATTAATAACATCTTACATAGTTCAGCAATTGAGATTCACCGCCCATTCTGAATGAAGTGCTTTTTTTTGGTGTGACGATACTCCCCCCTAGACAACATGCCATTTAAGCTAAGAGTTATATCGCTAAGCGATAGTAAATGTATGGAATTGGTAGCTATGACATCACGTGACAGCCACCAATTTCATACATTTCTATCGCTTAGTGATATAACGCTTAGCTTAAATGACACGTTGTCTAGGGGGGCTGGTAGTGCGTTGAGAATCTTCTTCAGGGCAACGTTCATAATGAACTCCGAGTGCACTTAGTTACGCTCTAAGCCGTTCATAATGACCGGAAACAGACGCTCGAAAGACACTCTGTGGCGTTCAGATTGAACGTCGAGTGTACGCACCAAGCGCTCGGTAAAATTAACGGGTGAGAAACGCTCTGATAGTTATAGTATCTGTTGACTTCTGTTTTATCTGTGGAATGATGACTTCTATTTGTTCCTGTGATATATATTATATCATTCACAAGGAAGTTAATTTATAAAATTATCATTCAAAAATTTCCAATAATAGGTCAGAGAGCATTATTTACTCCACTGCCCAATTGTTGTCTTTCGATGAAAATATAACCTAAAAATAGACATGTATGATAAATGACATTTGACATTTAAAACGCACGATGCTGCGTTCAGATTGAAACGCCGCTCGAAAGCGTTCAGTGAGATTGGTGTGAAAAACGCCATAATCTGCAACTTCAGGTACATCCGACGCCCGACGTCGAGCGTTGAATATTTAATTTAATCAGTATTTAATGATATTTTTCACCCACCCGAGAAAAGATTAAAATCCCGAAAACCCATATGGACAGTGGAGGAAGATGGTTTTAATTTAGAAGGTATCTGGAGAGAAAGATGGGCTACAGAAAATACTCAAAATAAACATTTAATAGTAGACCCTGCAACTCGAGTACCTGGTTTCGACCTGCCACGGAGGGTTTGGGTACACCAAAACAGAGTGAGGACAGAACAAGGCTGCTGTAATTACTTACTCTGGAGGTGGGGAAAAAGAGATAATCCTGACTGTGAGTGTGGAGCTGAGCAGTCTGTGAAACACGTGGTCCAAGAGTGCCAGCTAAATAAATTTAACGGAAGCCTCAAAGATATACATGAGGCGAAACCAGAGGCGGTGGACTGGCTCTCAGCACTGGAACCAAGACTATAATCTGATACACCACACGAAAAGTAAGTAGAGCGTTGAATCTGAACACAGCACAGCCCATAGTTCTCCATGCGCTGGAAATGTCCCAATCATTACTAGTTGTATCTTATCTTTCATGTTCAATTTTCATAGCACATTCATGAATGTACTTTCAAATTAATTTCAAAGTAACATCACATTCTTCTACATTATCTTCATATCTCGATACAAAGATTGAAGATTCACGAATAACAGAAGGTCTCATTAAGTGTAGGTACACCTACCAACCATTCGATAATAATTCACGTTGAAAATGCTGAAGGCGAAACCGGTGACCGAAATGGTAGACAATGTGTGGCTGATGTGAAATAGGTAGGTACCTATGGGGAATATATAGACTGAGTATAAGTTGTTAAACAGAATTATAATATCTCCTATTATAATCTCGGCTACTATCGGTTGTCATTGGGGTTGCCATCACTTCAACAAAATAAGGGACTGTCGCCTTATTTGACCATTTATTAAGTAATTTTTATCTAATTTTATTCATTGCTTCTGAAGTCACACTTCTTATCCTATCCACAAAACTTTTATTCCTTTATACTTCATCCTTTCATTTCCAATCCTTTTTCTATTTTGGATATTATGATTTTTAAATTGTGTTTTTGTAGTAATTTTTTTTTACTTTTTTTTCTTCATTATAATGTTTTTTGGTTTCTATTTGTATTTTTTTAACTTGCTACTGATGTATTTGCTAGTGTGGTTGACTGGTTGAAAAATTTTGCGCGATAAGAGAATTTTATAATTATAACTAATACCTACTTGTAATAATTAGCTTATTTTTATTACAATTGTATAACTATATTAATTATTTTATTTTTATTTTATGTAGCTTCTTGGGCAACTTACAGGTACCTACCATGTCAAATAATTGCTTAACACGCACCCAATAACAAGTTGCCACATTCTAAAGACTTCACAGATCCAGACTGAAAACGCAACTAATAACTGTGTCTCCATCGGGAATCGAACCCGGGACCCTTGGATCAGCAGTCAGATACCTAGCCAAGAGAGCCACAAAGGCCGACTTTTGTAAAAAAAAAAATACTTCAATATAGAAGAATGGCCTGGATTGGACATGTGATCAAATTGAGAGAAGAAAGCCAAAAAACGCATACTTCAATATAGAAGAATGGCCTGGATTGGACATGTGATCAAATTGAGAGAAGAAAGCCAGAAAACGCATCCTTCAAAATAAGCCTGTGGCAGAGTTTCTAAGCAGAGTCACCCGAGATTCCTTTCCGTCATTCATTTGACGATTGTAAAAGGCAGATCCGGATGCCCGATGCTATGGCATATCATAATTATATTTGAATCGCTGCTGGGGAACCCTCTTGACCTTCTTTCTTTTTAGTTTCTCCGACTCTGCTCAGTATCTGTGGCTACAGATTCCCTCTGGAAATTATTACCGACATATCGAAAACTAATGCTCATGCGCGACAAATCGGCAGTTCAGCAGTCGGCAGGCATCTTCATACGCTCCCATCACCTCTAGCTCCCATCACCTCTGGACGTTCTCTCCACGGACTCTCCGCATCAACGTTTCAATAATCGATCTTTTTACTCGCGATAAAGTATACTAATTTAATCTTGTTACCTGTAAAATTATATTCTGCAATAAACGCGAGAAATGTAAGTCAAAATTTTGACAAATATTCATTTAAAACCTGCTCACTGATAATTGATTTGTAACTTTGGCTTCTGAGAATAAATTGAACACGCATTCAGCAAATCCATAAATCTTTAATGACTCGAACTACCACCTAAGATCCTAGCCTTGCGCCTGTAGCACCACATTTCGAAGGCAGATAAAAAAATATTAAAAAGTCCCGTATTGTTTCCTAGAAGTCATGGCGACCCTAGCCATCACCTAAGGCTGTATGCTCATTCTTCAATAACGGCCTAAAGACAACAGTGATGCCAAGTATATGGAATGCGCTATATTGTACTTAAACATGTATTACTGCTACCATATGTCAAAAATATACGCTAGATATAAATCAAAATTACTAGAATATAATATCTATCTGACCATATTGTTTATCAGAAAATATAACAGCCATTGTGGAGCAATGATGTTGTTGATGATAAATTATACATATAAATTTATAAGTTCATAGTTGATTAGATGTAATTATGTGTAGAAAAAAGCATTTGATCAAAACGTGTTATTGTACATAGAAATTATTGAAATAATTCTGAAATATATAAATATCATGGCTTTCATTGTAGACGAACCAATTTCACAACAGATGGCATTATATAAATAGTCTCGTCGACATTTTTTGCTTTGGAGCATATTTTGTACTTACATTGTAATCTTTTTCTTTTTCGTGTCCGGCTAAGCTCTACCACTCCAATAAGCAGTGACTAACATCGCGTTGTCATTTGTCATAATCAGATCCCCAGGACTACAGACAACTCCCATCAGTGGACACATCAACAATACATTAGCTTTAGGATCATGCTGAAAATCAGCTGCTGGGGGCTTGTCCTCCTGCAACATAGCCTGAGCATGGTCCTTTTGAGTCGGAAAAGTTGTTTTTTCTTTTTAATTTGTAGATAATAATAATAAAAAGTCTTTATTTCTTTTAAACATAATAAAAACATCGTGATTGGATAAAAGAGTCCTGGTGCATGACACTCAAGGACCAACAAAGACTGCTTACATTTGAACACAGGATATTGCGTAAAATATTAGGCCCAAGATCAGGAATTGCGGCAGGTACCTGGAGACTACGAAGTAATGAGGGAATTCGTGCATTGACAAGACAACCTTTAATCACCAGCGAAATCAGGTCCAGAAGATTAGCCTGGATTGGACATGTTGTCAGATCAAGGGAAGAAAGAGCCACAAAACGTATCCTGCAAAATAACCCTGTGGGCAAGAGACCCCTGGGAAGACCAAGGCAGAGATTGATGGACAATGTTACCCGAGATCTGAACGTGCTGAATGCTTGTGATGACTGGGAGACCACAGCAGCTGCAGGAAGGCTTGGAAAGCTATTGTTCAGGAGGCTAAAGCTCTACCGGAGTTGTATGGCCATCGGAAGTAAGTAAGAAGTAATTTTAAGTAAGAAAAGAAATAATTCAACAAATATTAATATAAATGAACAAGTGAAATCCCACCAGCCAATGACTGTCTCAATTTTTTTTTGTATCAATAAATGTTTCATTATAATTATTGTTATTTTATAGATGGCGTTGATGTATTCAGCTTATTTAAACTGCACTGGTTGAAATGTCCAGAAGAGTGGACTATAAGGTATGCCTGATGGTGTTCGAGGCTCTGAACGACTTGGCTCCACACTATATTCAAGAACTGTATTAAAAGAATTTTCCATCAGGAAGACGGCTGACATTTAGATTATCTGGATCACAGACAGCTTATTAAAATAATTGTACAGAGTCAATAAGGCTCCTTATGATCACGATTTCAGTATGAACGGGCCTTTGAAATGGAATAAATTTCCTCTTGACATACGTGGAGCTCAGACCATTGACACCTTCGGTAGACTTCTTAAGACTGTCTGTGTTTCTGTGAGCCAACAAATAAGCTACAGCGCCCTTGGAGTGTTCTTGTATCACTAAACGGCGCTTTATAAATTATATTTATTATTATTTTGTGTTTGAATAATTCCATTCAACATATTCTATAGAATTTTCAATTTGAATTGATAAAGGAAGTTAATTCAAAGTCACGTTACGCAATAGCTTAAAATGATCACGTAAACCAGCCGATGTCAGGTCGTAAGCCCTGTAGGTGCCTGATTTCCCAGTTCTTCTATAAATATATTCAAACTTTGTCTCTATTGAGGTATAAAGTTTGTCAAGAAATATATCGAGTTTGTTTTTAATAATATGATTGACAAGGGAATCCAACGGTTTGCATTATTCCGGTTTGTTGGTCTAAATAAATAAACAAATATCTATAAGATCAACTTGAGTAAAAAAAACTTTTTTTTAGATCGCGTACAAAAAATATTTGAACACTACTGTTTTCAACATTACTTTCCCTAAACGGATTGGCTAATTTTTATATTACACACGTTTCAAATCATTTATTGCTTATTGCTAAAAATATGGCTATTATTTTTTATTGGATATTTTTTATACATAGTAATTATATATACCAATATAATCCTACATAAAATGATTAATTAAAAAAATCAACAATAAAATATTCCATAGTCTAAAAATGAACAAGCTTGGAAAAAAAAGAAATGTATACTCATCATCAACTAGTTGGCTTTTCTTACAATGATGAACCTCCAGATGAAATGACCAGAATCGATATGTAGATCAAAGGATAATTGCAATTGGATGACTATTCAAACCTCCCACCTTCTGTATATATATACAAAAGAGAAAGGCAATCGTGGTTTCACTGGATTCATGTGTCCAGGCCAACGAACACAGGCGACCAGAGTACCAGCCAGAATAGGTAAGCAACACGGGCTTGCGACCATGTATGCGGGATTAAGGGGCCCCTTTATGACTCAAGTCACGCTCACCACTCACCCACCAACCTCCGACTGATACTCCATCCCCCTGCGCAACCAAATCCAATAGGACGCGGATAATGCTGCTTTTACAACCCTATCCAAAAATTCTTTTATTTTACCTCTTGGGAGACCCAGGTCTTTAAAGTAGGAATATAAAGATCTCGCCCCCACCTCTACAGCATATATATTCGTGCTAAAGCCATTTTGAACTGTTTCATCTAACAGTTCCTTGTACAGTACATGTTTATAAATTTAAAATAGAGTTTTAAACGTAAATGAAAGTCCTTTCTATCCAGAGTCACACTTTAAACTGTGACCCTTTTCTTTAATACAAATTAATCAAGATATTGTCCGATTGCTGCACGTATGGCTCATCATGGTACATTTTGAGAGGAGTTTAAGAGACCTTATGCGGACTTGGTGATCTCGAAGAATATTTACCAAGCAGACGATTTTTTCGACCACACCAGTCACATCTCACTTATAAAGGCAATATTTATAATGGGTGGTGAACCGCATTGCTGAACTATACGAGATGTTATTTTGACTCATATTTTCGAGGCTTTTACGGGACACTCGAAAAAAATGACAATATGTCAGAGACGAAACACTATTCAAAGCCGGTCAGGAATCAGATGTTTATTGTTTGTGGATAAATATTTATTATAATTATTTTTAGTCCGTATGTAACTGTTATTTATTATTTTGTATTCAGTGAATAATTTGGATAAACAATGTCTTGAAAAAATAACAATAAACACACCATCTATCGAAACGATGTGACAACAATATGTGATATTTTTCGTGTCGTAAATTGTCATTGTTCAGTTATCCGATAGGTGGCAGTTGCTCTCCAATTATCTTATTTTTGACAACTATGATTGTATTTTAATATTTAGAATTTTAACACAATAGTGTCATATTTTTGATAATTTATCCGTGCATTGTGTTTATTTTTAGTATCAAAATTTTAACACCTTATTTATTATAAACTTGTTAGTTTTCTACAGTCGTGTTTAAATGATTATTGATCAATAGTTGGATAATATTTTAAACTGACTTCTAAAATTGGAGGAGGTTATCAATACAGCTATAACTTTTTACCACTTTGTCCGATTTCGATATTTTATTTCATTAGAAAGGGGGGGTATCTTCCAACTTTTACTATTTCAAGGTCATGATTTTTTCATGGTATCCACGAGGAAATCATAAAACTCTTCAATTTTCACTTCAGCGATAGTAATTCTTCGCCATATTATCAGATATCAATGATTTCTTTTTAAGTAGGAAAAAAGTGCTTAAGGATTTGCGTATTATTGTAAAGGCGAATTGTATGAAAAATAATTAAACTGTATACATACATACCATAATTGGCGCTTTTCTGTAATTGAAATTATTCCTTTATTATGTTTGTATTGTTACATGTTGTATGTGTAGTCTATTGAAAAGCCAGATAAATAAAAATAAAATAAAAAAATACCATCACGCTATGCCCCTCATGGGGTGGGCTGAGAGAACCGAACACAACATTCCTCTATCTTAATAAACATTAATTTTGAAGTCGGTTATTTTATATGACATATTATCATTGATAATACAGCCTTATAAAATATGCAAAAAAACAAAATTTTATTAAAAAAAGGACCAATTTCATTTGTCCGCAGAATAATTGAATAATCACATCACAACAAAAAATAAATTAAAACGTTATTAACAATTATTGTATATTTGCCTATGACCGGAATGATAGGGAAGAAAAAAGGATAGGAGAAGGATTCAATTTGTTACTGCTGTGATATGACATAAAATCAATAAGTTAAAATAGATACACAAATTAAAAATATTAACAATATACAAGTATTTTTTTGTTGGCCCAGGATACGCCAGCGACGCAATATAGGTACACATTCTGTCCCTATTGCACAATATTCTCTCTAATCCAAACCTGCCACAGTACCTTAAAAACAAATTCACTTATTTATCCAACCATGGACTTCCACTCCGATCTGCTGAACGTACAATACTAGCCATCCCTACCCATAATACAGAATTTCTTAGCTCTTCGTTCGAAGTACATACAATCAGCAAGACTATGAAATAGCCTTTGCGTTGTCTAACTCACTTTGTATTTTCAAGAAAAACTAAAGAAGGAATATTTATTCCTGAACACCTGATCCCGATTTCCTATCCTTGTACATACACAATTTTGTCATACTTTGTAATCTGGTTGGTTGGAAGAAATTGCGTAATGGCAATAAGCCCGCCAGTGTACAATGTATTTGTTTTAATTATGTACAGAAAGATGAATAAATAAATAAATATATTATGACCACTTTTACCTTGTGTGTTAATGTGATAGGCTTCATAAGTATCAGGAAAGCATAAAATGATATTGCATGTGTTCCAGTATCAACACGTATGTAGATATGTGTACCTATTTAAGTATGTACATATGTATGTAAGGTGTACATATTAACTGACCACAATTTACCTGTCATGGTATGAGATGAATCTTTATCGGATCTCCTTGTTGCTACACCAACGCATTGTTTTACATAGTTTTTATTTTTTGTCAACAGAACCGCCGCTAGAATTTTTAATTTAACTTATTTTTGTAACAAAAAAGCGCATGATTGCGTTATACGATAAAATTATTGAATTTTATTTTGCATAGATACAGAAAACAATAAAAAAATACCCTTAGAGTCGTAGATTTAAGGTTAAACATTAATTGAACGCAACGCATTAAACACGAGAGTTAATTCAGAAAAAAAAGGTTACGAACTGGGAAATTATGTGGTTTTTGAATGTTTGTTTGGAATTTGAGAAGATATCGATATTATAAAATATAGAAATAAACACAAATGAGATGAAGCACAAAGAAACAATGTAGAAATAACAAAATTATAGCACACAAATCAAAATATCATTTATTATTCTGGGTAGGAAAAAATGACTGACCTCCATACTATCCTATCTTGACATACTTACGTACCTACATGTGTTGTATAGAAAACAAAATATCTTAAAATATTTAATAATTTGGATTTATGGGTAAATAGTTTGGTAAGTATTATTCAACTATACATATTATCGCTGTCGACAGTTGGATCTCATGTGTTACATGCAACTCGTTTCTCTTAACATAATATCGACGAAGTATCAAGCCAAGATACGCAAGATTTGTATACAGAATCTATGTATATTTTTCACGGATTTTTCAAATTTGAAGTCAAAACTTAGAGGCTTCGCGGCATATACGTTATATGTAGATATGGATTTAATCAGAATTCGGAGTAGAAGATTCGGAGTAGAGTATTGTGTCTGTCCCCCCTTCCCGTCCCCCCCTTTGATCCGTTCAATACACATTCCTATAATTTCAGAATATATAGAAAGTCATATCAGGGGTAATCAACTTTTGAATTATTATTTTATTTGTTTTCATATTTCTCAAAAAGCACGAACGGTGAAAATTGTTAATAATATAGACAAATATAAATCTCATTTTTTTTAAATCCAGAGTATCTCATATATTTTTAATTAAGAAAAAAATTTTTAATGATAAATTTATGTGTTTAACTCCCTATATTTCCAAAGATTCACAGATCAAATCATCAAGTTTAGCTGAGAGCCCAGCAAAAATATATTCAGGACCGACCCTTGGTAAAAAATTCTAAAAAATATTGTTCCGGATCTGTTATAAAGGTAGGTATCAACGAGAACGTAAGAAACTCGTTTATAATTTGAGCAACCATTATTTTTACGAGAGACGTTTGCTCCCGGTTTAGCCGGTGGCTATTGTTTTGATAAATCGGAGCCGACGTTTCGATTCACTAGTTTTAATTCATGCTCATGGCAAAATGGTATCGAAAGATGGATATCTCGGATACTATTTCATATATGGACCATTTTTATGGCTTATTGTCGTCAAATTGATAGATATTATGTACTTTCGGTCACAAACGCACGTCCTCAACAAAGAAAAGAGAAGTTTTGTTAATTATTTTAATTTCTACTTCGGTTATATTGTCTGTATTAGCAGAAGTGATTACCAAGAGTATATGACCTTGGGCCTTATTCCCATTCACGTGTAATATTTTGCGATAAGTTCCGCTAATCTTTACGTATCACGGAATGTAAAGTGAAAGTTACGCAACAGGAGCTGTCATTCATTACTACAATCTGTGAAACGAACGAATGTGTGCACGCGTCGGTTTATGTCTTTTCACAAAACTTAACACAGCCTCGATATGCCGCATAAAACATAGCGAATAAATTCACCTGTCGAATGTCATACGTATTTCGCTCCAATCAGAATACCGCGTTACGAATGGCGAACGGAGGTTTTCTCGACATAATGCGCGGAAGTTTACGCGGGCTAGTGTCCGCGGAAAACAGAATAACGATCCGCTATAAGAAACACGTGTAGCGTAATAATTTGTGTATATTGCCACGATAAAAGAACCGGAATAGGCCCATTAGTCATGGAGTGGTTTAGCAAAATTCTTTCATCAAAAGTCTTTCATCAAAAGTCTTTCATCAAGTCCTTAATGAAAAAAAAATACGACCTCAGTAAATAGACTACCAATGTTATATAGAAAATTAACATCCACGCCAATGTTATGCTAAGAAACCCGTAAATTTTGAAAGTAAATTATAATAATATTTTTTTACCTATTTTTTATGTAAGTTGTGCATTATTTACTATTGTAAACTCTTCCGTGTATTTCGATTAATTTGTATATATTAAATTCATTTTATATAATATGTACCTACCTACCTACATATGTATATTCTTTATTTTTTGTACAAGTCTTCATTTCTCTATTATCTTTTATACCTAAACAAACTATATTTACATAATATAATTTTACCTGTATACTTGTGGAAACATGACATGTTATTGGCATAGTTGTTATTATTTTATTGTTAATCCCTTATATTGTATTTAGCTGTTTGTTTCCCGAATATAAATAAATAAATAAATAATATATGAACTGTATAACCATGATTTTTTGTAAAATGTTTATGCCGTATAATAAATGAATAAATAAAGTGGTTTAATGAACTCCCTTTGAGTCTTAGGCTCGAAATAAATTATAATATATTTAAAAATTAAATAAAAAAAATGTACTGAATTATTTATTATTTTTTTTGTTATTTCATTCGTATTTTTGTGTAGCTTCATATTTTTTAGTATATGTACAATGTTTTGGTGTGTGTAACAATACACAATAGATACTCCCCTCTTTTAATACGAGATTTTATCTCAATTAAAGAGGGTTATTATGAATCATATCATGGAATTTGGAAACCTTTTTAATTGTAATTTATATGTAAACTTTGTAATAAATAAAATAAATAAAAAAAAATTCAGATAATATGGCCTATTCATGGCCTGCGCCAAGTATCTGTTTATTTGTATTAAAATATGCATATTCTTTAGGTATGTATATATCATTGGGATACAACGAACAAATCATACTTTTTATATTATCATTAATATATTCTTAAATCAAAGCATTTTATCCAGTTTGTTTTCTAAATAAACAAATAAGATTTAATTGTTTTTAAAATAATGAAACACAATATTTACCAAACGTTCGCGTAGCCGTAGCGCATTAAAATAATTGAGATCTTTCAAAATGATTATTTTGTATCTAACTAAACATTGAAAATCAGTTACAATCGTCAGAAACAATATCGCTATTTTTTTATGTTCATTAGAAAATATTTTGTTTTGTCCATTGCGGGCGCATTATTATAATTATCATTGGTTTTTATGTCCAATAGCAATAAAACCGCACGTACAATAGCTTTGCGGAGATTTCGCAGTCGTTATTTTAGCAAAGTAATTTAATTTTATGTGGTGTACCTACGGCCGAGGAGTTATGAGTTGGGCCATTTCCGTGTTTTAATTGGTTCGCAGACGAGATAGTAATAACTATGTATTGTTTATAACGAGACACTGCTGGTCAATCTGATGATCTCGATAAATGAGGAGACGTAGCAAATCTGGGGAGGTATTTGAAATATTATGTGAATGCCAAACGTCATATTTTGAAAAAAAAAATTAAGATAATATTTATGTTCACAAAGGCGGTTTTTTTATTATTTATTTATTCATAATACAATATATACGATTACAAATACTTAGTTTGATTGCAATAAGGCAATTTCTTCCAACAAATCCGAGAAAAGTTAAGTTTCAAAATTTAATTCGCACCTACATACGTCATATTACTCCTCATCCCTAGTGGGGAGTTCACAACAATCGCAACGTAAATTTAATTCGAAATTTTTAAGGTTAGTTTTTTAATGCATATTATCATGTTATCATAATATTATATACAAAACAGAAATGATTAAACAAAATCATTTCATGTAGGTAACTGATGAATATTTTCCAAACAAAATTTGAAAACATTCTGGAATGACTTGTTGGTGAATAGTGTAGCGTTAGCCACAACCCACTCGTTTTTTGTAAATAAATGAATTTAATTAATGTCAATCTAAATAAGTAATATATTACATAACACCTAATATTAATAAATAAAATAATAAATATTTAAATAAATAAATAAATAAATAATTAAATAAATAAATAAATAATTAAATAATAAATAATTAAATAATAAATAATTAAATAAATAAATAAATACATAAATAAATAAATAAATAAATAAATAAATAAATAAATAAATAAATAAATAAATAAATAAATAAATAAATAAATAATGAATAAATAAATTAAATTAATTAATGAATGAAGAAATAAATAAATAAATAAATAAATGAATATATAAATAAATAATTTATTTATTTAATTAATAAATAAAGTTTGACAATTATGAGGAGGACCTACCTTATGACTGAATAGGTAGTCGGTGCTTTGAGCCAATACATAAAGGGTGGGGTCGTGTAAGTGAAAGAAACATAATTCCAAGTGCTAATTATTATGACACATACCTACTACGATCAAACTACCGGGTGACTAGAAATGATATTAATCACAATATAATAATAATAATTATTATTATTACATATTATAACCCGAAGCTTTGCTTACTAACTTGTCTAGTTTCCTACAGTAAATAATTGACGCGATAAATAATCAAAGCTTGAACAGTTTCATGTGTCAGTTTTACACTTTACTTACGAAACATGAACCGATCTGCCCGAAGGAGATTACTAATAATATGCAGGGCCGTTCTTCGACGTGTTGCGCCTGACCATACCAATGAACACGATGATGTTCGCGATCTACTTCTACGCCGAAGGACGTTATATGTAGGACCCATTGGTCCTGTTCATCCCCAACGCAGCCGCAACGTCAGACAACACAATATCCTTTATCCAGCGAGTTCAACCACTACCCCTAAGAGTCCAACCACACTCGTGAAGGCCCGTGAATCATAGGAGGGTAACCCCTGCTATACCAATGAACAGTTTGGTATCCATTCATCCATACCGTCATGGCATAGCCCGTATTATGCGGTTGTCTATTACCATAGTAAAGGAAGCGCTACTCACGCGTGTATCCCCACACACGAAAAAAGGAAATAAATTCAGAATGAGTTGTGAAGCTCATTGCTGAACTATGGGAAATGTGTATTTTGCCAATTTGATTTTTGATTATCCGGCTCTTACGGGACATCCGAATACGGACATAATAAAAAATATCGTCGTTTATATCTTTTAATATGAGTGGTGGCAGAGCGGTTAGCGCGCTGGGTTTGTAATTGAGGAATTAGTTTATAGTTGGCGTTACAAAAAAAAGGTTTCTTCGTTACTTCATAATGGCAATAGTAGATATAATTCCTTATTTTCAGGTGAATTGTTTCACATTATTCAAATATATAGAACTTTCAAAAATGACATTTATAAGGGAACTCAATAAGAAGGCATAAATGTTGAACGTTGCGCAAGCTCATAAATTGATCACGTAAACCAGCCGATGTCAGGTCGTAAGCCCTGTAGGTGTCTTGAGTTCCCGTTTCATCTATAATATCCCAACTCCGTCTCTATTGAGATGTTAAAATAAGGAATTAAAGAACGTAAAATGAATATCATTCATGAATTATTTAGTAATGCAATTTCTTTGGTAATGTAATTTCTAACACATATTTTTGCATAGTATATTTTTTTTATTTTATATATCTTATCGGAATACTAACTGATCATTTAAAGTATCTACTAATTAAAAACACACCAAAAACAAGTTGCCACATTTCGGAGACGTACCGTTTTTCGTCCCAAAAAACCACACTGATTTTTTTTTCTTTTATTTTTACTCCTCTTTGTATTTTTTGATATATATTTTTTTATTATTTGTCATGCCATTACCTTGTTGCCATTGTATAAATTGTATTGTATATTTGCGATAACTCTGGGTGGTTGGAAGAAATTTCCATTACGCAAAAAAACCCGCCAGTGTACAAATCATGTGTACAAGAATTTATAAATAAATTAACTAAACACAATGAAAACTTTGCCTCTACCGGGAATCAAAATTTGGACCTTTGGGTCAAGAGTCGGATATTTTACTGATCGATTCACGAATGCTTACATGTGTATTCTATAAATATTTATTTATTTAATTAATATTAGGGGGAAACATACAGCACTTTGTAAATTACCTACTCCAGAAAACAACGAATGAAAAATATTTGCCAAAACAGTAAAGTACTTACTTCATCATGAATTTTGTCATGTAAACAGTGGAGTAAGTTTGAAATAAAAAATATATAATAAAAAACAAATAAAGAAGAAAAAAGTTATTGAAAATTAAAAAAAAAAATGAGTGGGAAGGGATAAATGAGTTAGGTATTCTATGCCTCGTATCACTGCGTCATTGCCGATATACTCCGGCGATATTGCGGATATTAATATAACTAAAATTGTATATTTTTTCCACAGTCAATTGGCCCATAAAAGCGTACCTACTCATTTAGATTTCCTCCTGAAAGCGGTCCTGATCGCCATGATTTTAATTGTATTAATATCTAACACCTGCTTTTTAACTATTGTGTTTCGATCAACTAATGTAATATGTGTAAAACTAGGTATGGGGATTTGACGATTAATTTTAAAATAGGTGTGGTACCTATAGATTTGTGTATAGGTGTAGTCAAATATCTTGAACTTTTAGCCGAGAAGGGGGGCGATTTGCACGTAAACCAACGAAGCGAAAAGGCACAAATTTTGATCATGTGATCATACTTACAGCATTCGAATCCCAACATGATGCAAGCTTGTAATAAACCCGTACTTCCGTACTGACGTCTTGGGTTCAATTTCCGGCAGGGAAAATTTTTTTTTGTTAATAGTAAGGAAATTTTATTTTTAAAATTAACCGAACTATAGTGACTACAAAACATTTGGTTTTGTGCAACCAAATGTTTTGTGCATATATCCAAATAGTACAGTCTCCATAATCTTACTTCTCCATACAGGAAACAAAGGTTAGTTGGAATAAATTGCCACTTGACAATAAAATGAGTATTAACGCTGAGTGTGAGAAATATTTTTTAGTATATTTCTTCTCTGCTGGGATTCGAACCCTGGGCGCCTGCACAGAAGTCAAAAAACTAACCACTATACCACGGCGATCGTCCTAATCTGTTATTAAATTGAATTTCATATTATTTATCATACTAAAGACAGCTAACCTACGTCCTTACAATAAGGCAACGGAGTCCTTACAAGTGAAATGAATTATATTTCATTCTGTACTGAGAACTTGGTACAAAGATTTCGTTTACAATATAAAACCTCGCATCCGCCATTCAAACAGAAAACAGCTCGCTTGTAAACAATTGCGAGACATTTGCATTAAAATTAACAAACAATGTGGTACATTCATGTTGGATATCAATAGTTTATTACACTGGAACCTTTGAATATAAACATTCATAGTTTATTATCTCAACTCGCAACAGTCGATGCAAGATATTATGCATTACGAGTACTAAAATATAATGTTACTTACAATCGTTTCCGTTTTACGTCCATTCAAAGAGATACATTGTATATTTTTTGTTCATCCAATGAAACAAAATGATATTTTTACTCCTCAATATCCCAAGATAATACCTATAGTGGGGAGTTAAGATTTCGCCATTTTTAAGTTTTTTTTTCTGCAGATTATCAACAAGCATCATGCTGAGATTGTATTCTGAAAATTTCATCACAATGTATCTGTGTATGTGTGCTGTTGTGCTGTATACTATGTGCTATGTGCGGCGTGTTTATTCAGCTTTATCGATTATAGACAAAAGTTCTCCTTCGATTCTTTTCAAATTTTGCAAATTTGTATATCTAAGAGCTTTTCAATTTTTTAACTGTCAAATATTTTCAAATAAAAACTTACAGCAAAAGATGGGGTCAAAAGCTATGGGTGAACACTCTGCTCTGTATAGTGTCTGTCCGAATTAGCTATTTATGTACATTGGTTTTAAAGGAATGTCATTTTTCCCTATCTATATTTTTTTTATAAAGATTATTGTTTGTTCTAGGAGCAGTGAATCCAAGATGTCTATGTCAAAAGTTATTGGCTTTTATTGTAGGTAAGTCCACTTTTGCTATGACTGCCTTCTATAATTATGTCATCTGGCCACATTTTTGTGGTATTCTGACACTATCTTGAAAGCGTCATCTGCAAGCCGGATAATGTCATCTGTCCGTGTATTTGTGGTATTCTGACAATGTAATCTGTAAGCCAGATAATGTCATCTGACCATCTTTTTGTGGTGTTATGACAATATCATCTGTAAGCCAGATCATGTTATCTGTCCATCTTATTGTGGTATTCTGACATTCTTGACAATGTCATCTATGTACTTCTCTTCCTGGCACTGTCCCAACTTACTGCCTATTATATTAGCTATTGAAGTCGAATCTATGTACTCTGTATACTTACTCTTCTTGTATGATCTGTGGTTCTGAGTATCGCTTTCGTGCAAGCCGTTTCCTTGTTGCAAGCCGGATAATCTCATCTGTTCACATTTTTATGCTATTCTGATACTGTCTTGATAATGTCAAGTTTGTGTTTAATTGTGTTTATATTTTTTTTATTCAGGAAAACTATAGTTGTTAACATATATTATTATCGGCTTTATATGACCGATGCTTTGATGTGAGTGATCCAATCAAGTGGAATGAAATGCCTCCAGTAGTCCGCACCGCTCAGAACAAGAGCACATTCACTAATGGACTAAAAACTGTTTTGTTTCATAGAGCACCACATAACTAAATTATCATCCCCCTTAAAATCTTCATTAATAATAATTATTATTTTTATGCAGTAATGCAAGTTTCTATTTTATATCGCTAATTACAGTCATCAATGACATTCACCAAGAAGTATACCGGCAAATAAAATAAATTTAAAAAACCACATGGTATGTTGAGAATTCAGGACCAAAGACATAGGTGTAATTTTCCATACTTATTTTTTATATAATTGTCCATTATAATATATAATGTGGTTGATGCGACGGTTTTAATATTTTAATTATAATTTTGCGGTAAGTATAGTAGGTAGGTACATAATATTATAGACTTAATAAGGTTGGGAATGATCAATAAAGGTATGAAGATAGTGAGTATAATAGTGATTGTTATATGCTACCAGATCGGTAGTGAATACATTTCACAAGATGAAGATAAATAGATCAAGATAACACCGCAAAATACTTGCCCCTTACATCGAACAATACCCGACCCCATACATCATTATACTAACAACTTATTAACGCAGAGAAAACTCAATATTAAATATAGCTATTCTTTTTTATAGAAACAGACTCTGTTTAGTGAAAGTGATCTTTGATGTTGTATTTTGATCCTATAAATACATAAATATATAAATAAATACATAAATAAATAAATAAATAAATAAATTAATTAATTAATTAATAAATAAATAATTAAATAAATAAATAAACAAATATATAAATACATAAATAAATAAATAAATAAATAAATAAATAAATAAATAAATAAATAAATAAATAAATAAATAAATAAATGAATAAATAAATAAATGAATAAATAAATAAATAAATAAATAAATAAATAAATAAATATAGAAATAAATAAATAAATAAATAAATAAATAAATAAATAAATAAATAAATAAATAAATTAATTAATTAATTAATTAATAATAAAAATTAAATAATTTATATAAATTATACCTATAAGTAAATAAATAAAAAAATTTAAATAAAAATTACAAATTTGAATTAAATAAAGGAACAAAAATAAAAAAAATGAATAATAAATAAATAATTAAAGAAATAAGTAAATAAATAAACATAAAAAAATAAATATAGATACATAAATTAATAATTAAATACATAAATAACTTAATAATAAAATAAATATGTAAATGGAAAAAAACAATAAATAAAGTGTTCACAACTGTTATTGATTAAGAAAAATCATATTTATTTTCTACACCATATATCTTTTCTTGAAAATGTATAAAATAATGTCTGGGGTCCGTTATGTAGTGTCGTTTGATGCGCTTTAAAGAAGTTAACATCGTGTGTATACCAACCTACAAAAGTTATCCTGAGGGCATGTTTCTGAACAAGAGGAATATTTACCATTTACCAACAGTATATATACATATGTAATATTTATTATATAGTTATAAAAGTATTCATAAATACATCAACTACATACTGCTGTCATAAAAAAATCTTACGTTTTTTATTTTTATTTGCACATTTTTTAATAAAATTAATTTGTCCTTGAAACAAGTACATATTCTAAACAAATCAAAAATGCTTGTCTTGTAACTTTGCTTATTTCCACTTGTTTATTTTTATTCCACCTGTAGAAGAGAAAAGTAGTTCTTGAAACTAGTTGTGATTAAAATAAATAAGTGGATTACTTACTATGGCAGGTCCTATTAAGCGGAATGCACTGCCTCCAGATGTCCGCAGTGCTCTTAGTATGAAAACTTTCACTAAAGGACTGAAAACAGTTTTGTTTCGTATAGCAGTACAAAACTGAACTATCAGCGTCCTTGGAATGATCTTGAATCATTAAACGGCGCTTTAAATATATATTATTATGAAATGCTGTGCCTTGTTCATACAAATCTTTATTATACTGTAAATGTGACTCGTTTCACAAGTTGGCACTAAAATTCATGCATACTTTCGATGTTTGTATCGATTTCTCCGATATATGTTTCAAAACTAATCCGTATATCGATATCGGTAAAACCATGTATCGTTATAACCCTAATTAAAATATATTAAACTTGATTCCTATAAATTAAAGTGTATAATTTGTAGTTGGAATTCTATAGTAATAATTATAATAAGGATTGAAATTCTCTATAACTGTTTCTATATCACAGGTTTATTACACGAAATAATTAATTATATATTGGTTTATTGATACAGATATAGGTATGCAAATGATGACAAATCGATTTAGGATTATACGAGATGCATTTGGACAAACATTTTGTAATTCTAGAGCTGATTTAGACGAACTTGTATGCTGAATGCTGATACTACACAATACACAACTCAGACAATAAAAAAAAATCGACAAGTAAATTTCTTTGGAATTATTCGATTCGGAATTATTCTTGAACAAATTTTAATGGGGCCACGAGGTCGAGAGGTACACCATTTCTAATGAAAAAAAAACATTGTAATACGATAACGTGGTAAGAAATTTCACTGAATATTCCCATAAAAAAATCATGTCGAATCATTTTTAAAGTAGGATATATGTTTACTACCTACCTATTGACGGTTTAATTTTCTTAAACCAGCTGATTTTTATTAAATACGTATCAAAGGCCAACTGATGCGTTTGAAACACCCTAAGTCCCGATTAGGGATTTCAATCCGGAAAACCGGACCCGATAATGCAGCGGATCCGGGACCATTTAAAACATTCATGTAATCGATTTGTATAAAGCAAACAGGGCCTTCTCGGCAGTTGGTTATTTTTATAACTCTGCGAGAAATCTATTGGCAGATGACATAATTACCACAATCTGTTTTCAAGGATCCTTTATTTCAGAACCGATAATGATTTTTCTTACTTTTTTTATATTAATTTAAGAAAATGGGCAACGTACAAAAATAAAAAATCAACAATATAATAAATAAGAATAACATAACTAGGTTATTGTTACTTCATCGGCCCATCTTTGATTTCATGATACATGTACTCACTGCTGGTAACAAAGCAATTAATTATTCCTGTCTAATGTGGCTCCTGAAAAGGGTCCTGGACATATAGAATATGTCCACGGACCTGATCATTTCCAAATTATTATATGTGGTAAGGCGTTGAGATGTTCCTTGTTCGACTGTTTGGTATTTTGAAGTTAATAATTTTCAGAAGATCTGTACAGTCAATACTGGAGTTTACATAAATGTACATTCAGATTCAGTTTCAGTGTCGTTAACCCGAAGTTTATTAAACAAAAATATTAGAATTACAATATATTTTTAGTTCCCCGTCTCACTAGGAATACCTGTTCTGAGACGGGTCACTTATAATATTACTGTTTAAAATATATAATATTTTAAACAGTTCTAGCCAAGGTAATTCTGGCCTTGAAATTTATTTACGGGCTATTTCACCACCTCTGGATAAAGTTCTAGATAACTATCCATAAGATAAATTTATCTTAAGGATAAATGAAGACTCCTTGACGTCCCTTCATTGACTATTTATTGTCGGCCTTCGTGGCTCAGTTGGTTAGGTATCTGACTGCTGATCCAAAGGTCCAGGGTTCAATTGCCGATGGAGACACATTGTGTTTTCAGTCTGGATCTGTGAGACGATAAATATCATAAGTCTCCAGAATGTGGCAACTTGTTATTGGGTGCGTGTTGAATTAATATTTGACATAATACCTGTTAGTTGCCGAGAAGTAATATATTTATATAAAATAAAATATAAAATCTCAGTTGATGATCTTGATTTAGTTATATTTGATTAAGTTCAATCTAAGAAGTGTGATTAGACAAAAAATATTGATAAACAGTGAGAATAAATTAAAATAAGTAAACTTATTTCTTAAAAAATAATCATTTTTAATTAAGAAAAGAAAAAAAAAATGATGTGATTAATATAAATTTCCAAATAAGAACAATTATATATACTATGTTTATATTAAGTATTTTTTAAAATATAGCTATTTTTTGTTATTGTTTTTATATATGTGTAAATGGAAATAAATAATTTCATTTCATTTCATTTCATATGGCCGGATCAATGAAAATTCGTCCGAATCTGACCGGATTGAAATTGGTTCCGGAGTGCAATCCCTAGACCCGATATTACAATAGCATAATTAAACGATAATCTTGCTATTGTAATATATGTAGAGCCTAAATATGAACTGCAGTAGGCACATAAAATCAAGAAACAATATTTATAATTTAATACATAACGCATCCATATTTCAAGCAAGTTTTATTAACATGTAATATATTTAGAATTATTCCTTATTATTAACTATTAAATAATTTATTCATATATTCATCATATATCATTTGTATTCCTATAATTTTAATGGATTTATATAGCATTGCTGTCTCTCTTGAGCACAAGTACTTTTAATTAATAAACGCTCCTCAAACTGCTCACGAAAAAAAAATAATCTTTGCCAAAACCTTATCTCCCTGACATAAATATTTTTTTAATGAACATAAATCTTGTAGGTTTTAAATTGTGTGATAAATATTTACTCATAAATAAATTTAATAATATTTTTGTAATGAGGCAATATTTTTGAATTATTATTGTACTATTATTATGTATTTAAATAATAAAAAATTGTTTTAATATCTTATATTTATTGGAGAAAGTAATTACAAACATTCGACACATTCATAAGTAGTAATTAAATCAAAAACATGTAGGTATCTCATCTTATAATTTTAATACTGTAACTTAAGGAATGTAACATGTACTTGACCTTTTTGTATGGGAAACTCACTGATAGCCTTTAGGCTAGTGAGATCCTAATTATTATTATGTAAAACTTTTATGAAAATAAATATAAAATACTTATAACCGAAGTAGGCCGTAAATTGTATTAAATAAATAAATAATCATCATGGTATGGAATTGTTGTACCCTATCAATGTTTTTGTACCTACTCTACTGGATTTTTGAAATAAATAAATATGATTATTATATCCATGATCATGATCATTTTGATTTTACTGTTTGACCGGACTTACTAGCCAAGCCATACAAAATCTCGCGGATAATGACTTGAAACTTTGTCGATCTGTTGAAAAAAATTCTCTTGAACAAATCGACGGTTGGATTATTTAAATAAACAATCAAATAATAATTAAAGTTTTAGAATCTTTGATTGATTGCACCCACTCATTTGTTTCACCCATTCAACCAGTATCAATGTGCTAGCTACCTTACTACGCGAAAGTAATATAATAAATAAAACTTAATCAGCGCACAATTTTGCATATGGCGGGATGCGCTTGTTTTGGTCGTACTGTACTTGACAGGTACCAACCAACTAACCAACATTCACTCGCCTTACCGAGAATAAATGTAATAAACGGGTCTTCATTTACACGAACCATATTATTTTTTTTTTATTTATAAACAAAAACAATACAAGGTTCACATATAAATCATAATTTAAAAAGGTATACAATTTCCATCATATAATTCATAATAACCCTCTTTAATTGAGATAAAATCTCGTGTTAAAAGAGGGGAGTATCTATTTAATATTGTTACATTTGCCAAAACATTGTACATCTACTAAAAAATATGAAGCTACACAAACCAAGAATGAAATAACAAAAAATAAATAAATAAATCAGTACAATTTTTTAATTTTATTTTTAAATATATTATAATTTTTTTCGAGTCTAAGACTCAAAAGGAGTTCATTAAACCACTTAGTACCTTTATACTTATAGAAATGTTGTGAGGCAGTTGTACGTTAAAGAGGAATGGTAATACATCCTTGTGAATTTATTCTGCTGCTTAAAGAAAATGACAATTGGTTTGAATTTGTAAGAATATCTTTATGAATTTGGAACAATGAAATTTTTTTGTAGATATTTTCAACAGTTGAAACTTTAAATTCTTGAAATACATTAATAGTTGGATAATCAAATCTCTTTTTTAATATAATTTTAATAGTGATTCTTTGAAAAACTTCTAAAGGCACTAAAGTGGTTTTAAAAGCTCCCCCCCAACATATAATGCCATATTGTAAGATGGATTGAAATAATGAAAAATATATTGTTTTAAGCAAGTTTGCTTGAAGTACGTACTTAGTACACGAATATTCGTGTACTAAATACATAATTATTCGTTGTGGCAGTTGTTAAGGGTAAAATTGAAGGCCGTAGAGGGATAGGCAGAATAAGCTATCCTAGCTCCAAAACTTTTTTTGCATTGCTTCTCGGGCAAGTAACAGGTACTATGTCAAATATTAATTTAACACGCACCCAATAACAAGTTGCCGCATTCTGGAGACATACGATATTTATCGTCTCACAGATCCAGACTGAAAACACAATTTAAAACTGTGTCTCCACCGGGAATCGAACCCTGGACTTTTGGCTCAGCAGTCAGATATCTAACCAACTGAGCCATGAAGGCCGACTATCGATTCGGGAAATGATAGGAAAGAGGCGTGTGGAGGATCTTTTTCTTTAAATTTTGACAATCCTTGAATGCATTTTTGAAGAGTGCATATGTATTGTATCAAAAGTTTAAACAATATAAAAATAACTCGATTTTCCAGACCGTGAAAGCATTTTGAAAATTTGGACAGATGAAATTACAGAGAAGAAATTAACCGTTGTCTATGGAAAACTAATCAACCCTAAGTTTATGACATACATGATATCAATGTGAAGTCAATCGGACTTATAGTTTGGGCTGCAGAGAGGACACAACAAATAAAGTAAATGATGAATTCATAGAGAAGAAATCAAAATTTGTCTATGGAAAACTAATCAGCTCTAGGTCTATGCACTTTACACACATGATGTTAATATGAAGTCGGTCGGACTCATAGTTTAGGCTGTAGAGAAGTCACAAAAAGGATAATCCATACATACAAACACATCACGACGAAACTCACAGTGTGCACTCTCTACATGATACCCGTTGAGGAATTGATGTAAAAAAACAGGTTCGTTTAAAAATTGTGAAATCACGACTCTCCACTATTCCATAGTGTGGAGAGTAAAAATGTAAATTAAGACAGTTAATCACACAAAATGTATATTGAAATTCTGCGTCTCCGTTAAAAGCGAGGAACAAAAGTGCCCTTGATTTATTTATTTTCATGCAATGTAAAACTTATACATCTTAATTGTTGAAGTTGACCGAGATTAATTTATGCATTCTTTAACAACAAGATAAACTAAAGAACATAATATTTTTTAACAGATTTTTAATTATCTCAATAGAGACGAAGTTAGAATATTTATTGTAGGAGAACCGGGAAATCAAGGCACCTACAGGGCTTACGACCTGTCATCGGCTGGTTTACGTGATCACTTTATGCGCTTGCGCAACGTTCACCAATTATGCCTTTTAATGAGATCCCTATCAATTCAATTTTGAAAGTTCTATATATTGTAATACTGAAATTCTTATACATAATATTATATATGCATCACAGAAAGGTCGATCGATACAACGTAAAACAATAAGTGTATTACTTGAAGGTAACAAAAATAATTTAATTACTTGAAGATCATAAAAATAAGTTAATTACTTAAAAATAACAAAAATAAATTAATTACTTTTTGGTAAAATAAATAAGTTTTACCAAATTATACCAAATTAAAAATACCTTTTTGGTAAAATAAATAAGTTAATTAAGTACTTGAATATAACAAAAATAAATTAATGATTTGAAGGTAAAAAATATAAGTTAATTACTTGAAGGTAACAAAAATAAGTTAAGCACATGAAGGGTACAAAAAAAAAATTATTTGAAAGTAACAAAAATAAGTTAATTACTTGAAGGTAACAAAAATAAATTATTTACTTGGAGGTAACAAAAATAAGTTAATTACCTGAAGGTAACAAAAAGATGGGTCGATGGCAGAGCGGTTAGCGCGCTGGGATAGTAATCCAGTGGTCGCGAGTTCGAATCCTGCCTCGACCGATTTCGTTCACCTATAGCACAAGCATTTATATGCTTATTTTAGGGAACGTAGGAAGATCCTTTTTTTCTCTTCCCTTCCTTTCCCGTCACAGGCAAACATACAGTAAATCTTAGTTATATTCAAATTTATGATGTTTAAAATGTTTCATATTTAATATCTGTGGACATATTATGTAATTGGTCTGTTTGTTATTATTTTATAGTGTATTATTCTATTTTAGTATTTTAAGACTGTATTTTCGCTAAATAAATTAATAAATAAATGTATATGTACTTGATTAACAAGGACATATTCATTTTTATTAAAAAAAAATAATAATTTAATTACTTGAAGGTTAGAAAAATAACCTTATCACTTGAAGGGTACAAAAACAAATTAATTACTTGAATGTAACAAAAATAAGTTCAGTTTAGTTTGTCGATCGAAAATTTTTAATAGAACTCCATTGTATGTAGATATATTACAAATATAAAAAAAATACTTGGTATTTGGCATTTTTTCAATTTGAAATTAATTGATTATTGACGCTAGTTTCGTGCAAGGCACATCGTCAGAATAATAAAGTTATTAATTATTCTGGCGACGTGACTTACACGAAACGCGTCAATATTAAATTTTTTTTTTAAATGAATATGTCCTTGTTAAACAAGTACATATACATATTCCTACGCTCCCTAAAATAAGCAAATAAATGCTTGTGCTTAGGTGAACGAAATCGGTCGAGGCAGGATTCGAACTCGCGACCACTGGATTGCTAGCCCAGCGCGCTAACCGCTCTGCCACCGACCCATCTAAATATAAATAGAACAAAAACCAAGTATTTTTTTATTTCATATTTGTAATATATCTATAAAAAGTAAGTTTATTACTTGAAGGTATAAAAATAAGTTAATTACTTGAAGATAATAAAAATAAGTTAATTACTTGAAGATTACAAAAATATGTTAATTACTTGAAGATAATAAAATAAGTTAATTACTTGAAGGTAACCTAAATAAACAAAAGAAGATGATAGGTGGGTACTTGAAAGCAATTAGAATAATAAAAGTAAGTATTTACATTTTTTTACTCCTTACTACCCGGAAGGGTTATAGCAGATTTTCAATTCGTATCATGCTAAGATTGTATTCTAAAAGAAACCTTAGTATCTTATCTTATATAGGCCTAAAAAATTTCATTTTACACTTAGTAAATAACAGGAGTTAATGTTCTCAAAGAGGTAGTAATGTAATTAGTACCTACTGAACGTCTTGTACTTCCACTTGATGCTCTTGAACTTCGAAACCTACATAATATGTAGGGATAGGAATAATATTATCGCACGTACAATACGTAGGACTTGTATTTAATGTTGAAAACCGTCGATCTTTTTTGTTTTATTGTCTCCTGATAATCCTAGAACTATAAGCAAAATAGACTATCATAGTTATAAAACGATTGGGTTGTGGCCAACACTATACTCCTCACTACCAAATCACTACACAATGTATTCTAATTTTGTATGGATAATGTTCAGAATTTTCACGAATGTGTTTGTTTAATTATAACAAAGGTTTGGCTAAAAAGCAGGTTGCCAGTTCGGTTGTCATAATTTTTTTCCAGTGTCTTTGCTCCTTGCGCAAGTGACGAATAGCCGTGTGGCAATTTCTTCCAAATAACCAGTTTTTCCAGCCCTGAAAAGAAATATTTGCGTGAGAAATGCATTTAAATAAATTTCTTTTCTGCTGGGGATAGAACCCAGGACGCCCGCACAAAAGTCAAACGGCTTACCAACTGTGCCATGGTGATCGGCTACATATTACCTATATATTTTTTTGAAAAACATTGGTTACTTACATAATATATAATAATAGAAATGTTATATAATTTACTAATACAAGTAATATAAGGAATTTATAAAATAATATTATCTTAGAAACACAATCAAAATCAGCGGAGAAGTTGAAGTCTATGGATAATGAATGTTATGACGATCTCGGCAGACCGGATCGGTCTTCATTGCCTCGCAAATATATTATTAGGAATACAAAGGTGTGTTCTTCTGCATCATAATCTCCCGGTTGTAATTATTATTGAGACAGGAAAGCAACCAAAAAGAAAAAAAGATTCTTGGAAACGGTGGACTGTTCTGATTGCTAGATCTCTGAGAGGCAATGAAGCAAGAAATACCTCTAATTACCTTGAAAGCGACCCAAGGGGATGGACTACTGTATCCGGTGCATTCTTGCCTAGCAAAGACTGGGTATTTAATAATTCACAACATCAAAGAGTATGAAATATAATGTGTATTATTTACATTGATGTCGGTTAATATACGTATTATATTAAAACGAGCCATTTTTCACACGACAAATTTAATATTCGATAAATTAAATATTCGACTATAAATTTTATACGATAAATTTAATATTCGACTCGATAAAGAGATCGAAAGAAGAGTTATGGTAGAAAACAGAGTGAATGGATCACTAAGACCAATTATGAATGATCGTAACATATCAAAGTTGCCATTCATAACGCCATCGTAGTGCCAACCTTGACGTATGCAAGAGAAACCTGGACAAGTAGAATAAATGCAGTTGAAATGAGATCGTTAAGAATAATTTGTAATAGAACGATGTATGACCGGGTAAGAAATGAGGATATAAGGAAAGAATGTAAGATGAAGAAAGATGTCATTACTAGAATGAAAGTGAACACATTGAGATGGTTTGTTCACAAGGGGAGAATGAATGAGGAGCGCCTGATGATGAAAATATACAGAGCGGGAAGGAATGGAATGAGAGGTCGGGGACGCCCAAGAAAGGGATGGCACGACCATGTGGACGATATTTTGAAAAACGGATATGTTAGAGCAATAGACGAACATGTATGAGACGATGCATGGATGTGGACGAGGCGAGGGATGCGTGCCAGGATAGAAAAATGTGGCATTCGGTTCTCTGTGCCTACCCCGCAAGGGACATAGCGTGATGGTATGTATGTACATACATTTAATATTTAAGGGATTGTCCTTCGTGTGCTTATGGAGAGGAAGTCGAGACCCTGGACCATGTGTTTTTTTGAATGCCCAATCTACACCGAATATGATTTGTACTATATACTTAATACTCACATCTTCTTTAATTAAATTTCCTACATATTTATTTACACATAGCAAAATTTCTTCGCCTTAATGGATTTAATTTATAATGCAATAAGATCAAGTCTCAAAATAATTTAATTACATTTTTTATTTTGCATAGTTTCTGAAGAACAGACCAACTAGGTCTACTAAACGAAGAAGAAGAAGAAGTAATCATCCTAATTACTTGGGTTGAAAGCCATATATGTAAGCTAAAAAAAATTAACACGATATCTACATACAATTTATTTTGGGGCATTGATATTCGTATTCGGCCTTCGAGGCTCAGTTGGTTAGATATCAAGCTCCTGACCCAAAGTTCCCAGATTCCGGTGTAGACACAGTTTTTGATTGCGTGATCAATCTGGATCTATGAGACGGTAAAAAATCATATGTTCCCAAAAAAAATCATATTCAAAATCATGTTTAATTGATATTTGACATTGTACCAGTTTAATTCCCGAAGTATTATAACATATTATGTACATAACTGGTATTGCTTGATAAAATTTGTCATTTTCTGTGGCTTAGTTAGTTAGGCACCTATCTGCATTTTGAGTCAAAAGATTCTTGATTTTTTTTTTAAATTAAATTAAAAAAATATAATAATAACAAATAAACTTTATATCTTACTAACTGATTCCTATGAAAGCGGACTATATACAAAATGTTAAAGAATTCTGTTCAATTTCATCTTAAATTAGCATCAATGTATTACATTCATTTAGGCGTATGTTAAATATAACTATTGTACCCACAATGTCAAGTTTTTTTTTTATTTACAAGTTTCTTTTGAATTTTAAAAGACAAAACATAAATATTGGATCCCTTTCTTTATAACCTACTTGTACATAAAAATATCATTTATCTGACAACATAGTAATCGATGTTGAATATCGAGGGTTATAATTAAGTTAATTATTGTAAAATGCTGTGTAACGGTTGATATGTAGTGAACAATATTAACCCTTAATTACTCGCACGATGAAAATTACATAACTGCTCGCATGGGGTCACAGGTGACCCCAAATTCTAGGAATAATTTTTATTATTTATTAAATATATAAGTAAATAAAAATTGTTTATTATTAAAGCGCCTTTTTAATTCTATTATAATTAAAAGGAATATCATGAACTAAATATCTAATTAACCAAAAACAAGCTAAATTCAAATAATTATCAAAAATTAACAATTTGTACTTATTCTGAGATCAAAGTTAAAATTTTAGAATATTTTTAGGAACTCTCCGAATCACTTTTATTACACTGTTGACAGTAAATTTGAGAGTGATCATTGCACACAAACTTTGTGCATTTTGTTGGTACTTTTCGATCGGTTTTTCGCGGGCAGTTGTTGCAACGCCCACGTTTTGCAATTGTTGGTGGGACGCGGTTTTCCAATTCATGCACTTCCAAAAGTCGTTTTAAAATCTTAGGGGTTGCACTGACTTCAATTCGTCGTTTCTGGAGATTATGAACAAGTTCAACAGACAATTGCCGCAAAAAAATGACGGCTCACGTGAGTACGTGATTTGTTGGTATTTGTTCGATGTACAACGAGTGCATTTATGTCTGAATACAATACTTACAATAAAACGTCATTTTTGAACAATTTCATTTTATCAAGCTGTAAAAAACATATTTAGAAAATAAATTTATACACTGGACATATAATAATACACAAAAAAAATATAAAATAAAAAACTCACCTCTTTAAAAAAAGTAACGTAATTACTCGCACGGGGTCACCGCTTAAGAGCGCAGCGACATATCCTTCCACTCTCGTAACTTGGTCGCTATTGGAATACAAGCTTCGACGGTTATTTCGAGAAACAGCAAATACTTCATTTTTTAATGCGAAATTGCTTTGACCCCATGCGAGTAATTAAGGGTTAAGCAGGATCTCAATACAAAGTATGCAGGAGATTGACAAGCAACAAAGGATAATTCTACATTTTATGTATGTATGAGAATAAATAAGAAAAACTGCATGTTATACAATAAGTAGGTACTCACTAAGAAGAGATTTTAAGCCTTTGTTTCTTGAACAAACTCGATGAATCAAAATTTATGAGTTGTAAAAATATTCACTTATTAACTACTCAAAATTGTTTGTTTTTTACTCCTCACCAACCCATGGGATTATAGTGTGGAGTTGTGAATTCCCAATATTTAGAGTTATTCTTTGAATTACAGATTATCAACTAGTATCATGCTAAGATTGTACCCCATTAGATTTTGAAGAATGTCTGACCAGTGGTTCTGAATTTTTAACTGTCTAATACTTCTTAGTGACCCCAAGCTCAGGAAAATTAAAATTTGATATGTTTAGTTTCAAATTGCTAAAAAATCACATCACTTCCATCAAATGGCATTGAAAAATCATCAAGTTTTCATAATATTACCTATATTCATAATATTGTAAAAGGTTATCAAACCGTTAATTGAAATAAAAATAAAATAAAAATAAATATATTTAAATCAAAAATAATTAAACAAACTCATTTTGTGAAAAAGCTAAATATTTTGCATTCAAAATTTGAATACTTTGTAAAGTGACTTGGTAGTGAGAAGTAAAGTGTTGGCCACAACTCACTCGTTTTGAATTAGTTTAAACATCATAGTTATGAGCAATATTATACCTGAAATTGGTCGCGAGTTTTTGAGGACCATGATCTTAGTATTAACATGTCTTTATTGTATTTAAGAAGGCATTATTATTTTTTTCACATTATAATAACAAAGAAAATGTTTTTAACGTGGTAAAAATACCTTGTAGAATTTTTTTTAACAGATTTTTAATTATCTCAATAGAGACGAAGTTGGAATATTTATTGTAGGAGAACCGGGAAATCAAGGCACCTACAGGGCTTACGACCTGTCATCGGCTGGTTTACGTGATCACTTTATGCGCTTGCGCAACGTTCACCAATTATGCCTTTTAATGAGATCCCTATCAATTCAATTTTGAAAGTTCTATATATTGTAATACTGAAATTCTTTTCGCTTGAAAATAAGGAATTTTTACTACAGCCATCTATGGGTGAAATTATGAACAACAATCTTATTATTTTTATTTATTTTGTTGGAACGCCATCTATTGAGAGAATTGGTTTTTTGTAAATAATGAAAGCTACAATTCTTATATCTGAGGTGACAATGCATTTTTCGCATAGAAGTCACCCCTGAATTGCGCCAGACTTATAAGGTCATTTTTTGTCTTATTTACCTACTTGTACCAATGTGTAAGTATGCAATAATAAAAATATTCGAATACCTTGTAGAAGTTTTGTGTTTCGTTTATTATATACATATTTTAACAATTATTAATATTTTATTTTGTGCAGTATATTTTTTAATCATTTTAGGTATAGTTACATATGTATGAATTACCCAGTCAATAAAAAAGGGGCAAGTCTGGGGGGCAAGTCTGGTCCGACCGGCGAAATCAAAACCCCAGTGATTACCCATATCGTGGATATAATTATCATATAGAGTTCTATGACATATTATAAGACCCCCCAAGACTTGCCCCCCAAGACTGTCCTAGAATCATGCACAGGGTAGTTTTCTTCTTCTTTCGTGTCAGCAACGCATTGTTGCGTTGCTGTGGTGGAAGGATTGGCCAGAGAATTTCTGTTACCAGGGGGCACCGCGTGGAGGTTCCTTCCGACAGGGTAGTTTGGAAAGCATTTATGTCTGTAGTAGATGTATTTCTTTGTCATTTTCCAAAATATTTATTTTTGGTATGTATTTTTCAACAAATAATCATGTTGGACTGTCCCAGATTTACGCAGACACGTTGGGGTTGGTAGACAGTACTAAATGAATAAAGAAGAGCGCTCGGTATGATTGCTGACCAGGGTAATATAAGATCGCAAGAGGTAGGTATAAACGTATTTCTCTTGTATAGGTACATAGGTAGGAGGTACCTGGGCATGTTTGCTAAATTGCATCAAGGATGCTGTGTGTATTTAAATATGCATTTACATCGCGACGAGACACGCAACCGGCAATTATTATTGCATTGTCTGCACGGCAAGCAGCGCGTGTGGTGATTGTTAAGTGTCCGTAATGACAAGAAGTCTTAAACAAAAGTGCTCCTTATGTTATTATAATATACCCTCTCGGAAACCTCTTCGTTGACATGCTATCCTGATACCTCGATTATAACCGTGACTGGTTCGGATAAGAAGAAACGAGTGGGTTGGAGTCAATTCTCGTGTGGGTACTTTATCGCATTCATCATCTTTTTCTCCTAATAATAAAACATTCTCTTTCCTGGTCGTGTACTTCATTGCTGAAGATCATGCCTAACTTGATGAGCCATTTTTGCCTCTCCGACAAAAGGCCGTAGAAAAATGGATTGCCTAATGCATGATTTTTTACTATGATAAACAAAACCAAAAAAGCTATATGTACAATTTTGATAATAGGTATGGTTTTGCTCATAAGTGAAGATCTGGAAGAACTTCATACTGTAATATAATAACTCCACGATGATTCCCTAAAAGGTCGGTCTGGAAATCAACATTTACAAAACCAAAATCATGAGTCCATCCAACAGAACTATCATAATTGATAAAGAAGTTGTTGATTCATAATTGAAGCTGTTGAAGTATACTATATCTGGGACATTAAAATAAGGAAAGGATGACTAGACAGCAGAAATACCCAGAAGGATCAACTACGTTGAGCAGCTATGGAAAGGCTAGGCGTAAGTCTATGAGACTGAACAAGAAATGAGGAGATCAGACCCCAGACAAAAGTCGTCGATATCATAGATCGAGTTGGATAACTTAAATGGTAATGGGCGGTTCATGTTGCCAGACAGGGAATGGAAAGATGGGTATCCAGAATTCTGAAAGGAGACCTGGCCTCAGAAAAAGGTTGGTCGATAATATTGTCGCCGTCGCTGATAGGAGATGGGTCCAAAAAAAACGAATGGAAGTACTAAGAAGTGGGCTATTTCCAGCAGTCGAGAGCTGGCTGAAGAAAGGAGAAAAAGAAGATTATGGTTGAGAGGTGTATGACAATGATTGCTAAGAAATGGAATTCGCTAATTTGTTATTTTGGGAAATCTTTCGGAATACATTCATTCCACATGCTCCCTTGATTTTTTTAATAAAACATTTGATTTTTTTTTTAATTTAGACAATTTACAATAATTAACACATCAAAGTTAAATCTTTTGTTGAGGAGGTGTACAAGTCGGCGGATAGCTACAAAAAATGTTTAAAAGCAGTTAACGAACCACCCAGCTATTGAAATGTTTAAATTGTTTCATATTATGAGCAGAAGGATAAAAAATGGACTGCGTCGTTTATCGCATTGAGTAAATTCGTTCATTCGTTCCTACCAAATGTATACAGCTTTATTATTATCACGAATATTCTGTGTCTTGGTAAGTCACGATTTTTAAACTGACACTTCAATTCTGTAGACGTAAAACAAACGATTTTATTGTTGCTGATTGCGTATTATCTAAAACTAAAATAATGCAAAACCATTGATTAATGGTTTCAAAAAGAATACAATAAAATCTTTGCAAAATGCAGACGTAGTCTGCATTTTGCAAAGATTTTATGAAATATGCTTTTATGGACTATATCTTGTGTTGTGTTAGGTTTCTCCAACAATCACTTCGGAGTAAGTTGATGATGAAGAGTGCTGCATGGTCTAAAACATTTCATTTGATTTGGCTCTGCAATAGATCCAAGAACTGTTTCTAAATCAGAAAGAAGTCTTTGATTTTGATCGTCTAAATCATAGAATACCAATAATTCAAGGGAATTGGATAGATTGGAATGGAGGAAGCTACAAAGTGTAGAAACCCTCTAACATACGCGAAGCGAGTATGTATAATAGGTATACGCGAAGGTATATTGTAAGCTTTCAAAAATTTTGGTACTCCTATTGTGTTTCACATATTAAAAGAGAGCTCCCTTGATGATCATCATAATTATCGTTAAACGGCGCAAGATACATTTGGATCCTTTTGGAGGAAATCATCCCGGTTTTGGGCGATACGAAACAGCTTCTCCACATTCCTAAAGCAGTTATTTAGAACAAAGTAAAGGTAAAAGAAAACAGAAAGCAGACCAGTTTGTATAAATATCAGCAAAGAACTTAAAAAAATTTGGATTATGGGGACAACATATCCAAATTTAAGCTTCAAACTTTACCAAATAGTTTCTACGTTAATTCATAGATGGCGGTGGTGTTTTTAAAGTTATTTTCAAACGATTAGTTTCTCAGGATTAAAATATATAGAAATTTCAAAATTACATTTATAAGGGAACTCAATAAGAAGGCATAGTTGGTGAATGTTGCGCAAGCGCATAAAGTGATCACATAAACCAGCCGATGAAGCCTCGTAGGTGCCTTGAGTTCCTGGTTCTCCTGTGATATTCCAAATTCATCTCTATTCAGATGTTAAAAAATTTTCAAAAAAAAACACTAGGTATATAATATTTTGTTGCCATTGGTTGTCTATGGCACTCTTCAAGGAACGCTTGGGATGTGTTCAGATACCACACTCGACTTAGGGTGTCTGATGTACCTAAAGTGGCAGATTAGGGAGTTTTTCACACTTATTTCACTGAACGCTTTCGAGCGCGGCGTTTCAATCTGAACGCAGCATCGGGCGTTTTAAATCTCAAATGCCATTTATCATATAAGTTTCTTTTTAGGTTATATTTTCATCGAAAAACAATAATTTGGGCAGTGGAGTAAATAATGCTCTCTGACCTTTTCTTGGAAATTTTTGAATGATATTTTCATAAATAAACCTCTTCGTGAATGCATATTGCCATCATAAATAATGTCTTTATACGTCGTAGCTATACTTTTTGTGGCACATATTAACTAATAAAATTAAAATTACAAATTACTTTGTTTAATCCCAGTGAGTATTTATAGTTAACTATTTGCGGAGCTGACCCGCTCCATCATCAGAACAAACTTATACAAACGTATAGAAGTCATCTTACCACAGAAAAAATATAAGTCAATAGATACTTCAACTGTCAAGCGTCACTTCAAGCGTCACTAAATGTACTCGGCGTTCATTGTAAACGTAGCCTTGGTCTAGGGTTGTCAAGGAACTCCTAAGTTGTCTATGACAGTAAATATCTATGTAAATTTGTATGTGGTTGATTCGTCTATACTCTATAGCATTAGATAATGACTTCTCTTGTGAAGTAGTCGTCCTGTGGGCACCTAATTGACTCAAGGTGATGGGATGTAAACCCAACCATTAGTTGAGAGAGAGAATTGTTAGTTAACCAATACATCAACACTGGGTATTAGTTACAATTCTTAATGGTGTTATGGGGTATCCATGTTTGATTATTCATGTTTTGAAATAATGCCAGTAACTTACTTACTTCTTACCTCTTAACTTACTTACATCTTTTTTAAAATATATGTATTACACAATTGAGATTGGAAGCGGTGTGTCCAAGAAAACGATTAGGTACATGAAAATTCTTCGAAACACAATTGTTCGAATGCGCAATTGTACGAATAACAATTTTTCGAAAATCAGTTATCAGAATGACAATTGTCCGAAAGCAAATTATTCGAACTAACATTTGTTGGAAAACCAATTAACCGAATTTAATATATTTTTGTGTCATTATGTTGCCTCCTTTGACATATTTGTTGCCAGTAAAATATATTCGATGAAGACTATTATTACTTGTTGTATTATTGTTGGGTACGTATGTTTGCACATTTTTAATAACTGATGTTTGACAGCGCGGGATAGCCTAGTTTGTACACCAGTTTATGTTTATCTAGTAACCACACCAATTAGTTATTTTATTTTAATATTATAGTTACTTTTTTAAATATGTAATGCAACTGGCTCACGCCAGTCGCAATTATAACTACAAACAAACCTATTTTTACCAAAGTTTTGTAGGTTTAGGTTTAAAAAATAGGTGCACATCCTAGGATATCTGACAGCGCGGTGCGTCGCCATGTTGTTTATTCCATAGATTTTTACTAAACATAATATACTATGTACATAGATGTAGTACTCCGTGCAAAAAGTGAGTCATTTGTTTTCGATTCATACAAAATTTGCTAACTACGACATCTAGTATATTATAATAAAAATCAATGGTTTATTCCTCTCACAATACTACCAACATGACGTCATAAAATTCGAACAATTGTAAATTCTGATAATTGTGTGTTCGGAAAATTGTTTTTCGAAAAAATGTGATTCGAATAATTGCCATTCGTAAAATTGATTTTCGTAAAATTGAGCATTCGAATAATTGTTTTTCGAATAATTTTCCTGTCACCCAAGAAAACGACGGGAGTAAGGGGAGGTGGGAGGTCAATGTACATATTTGTGTGTAACTCTGGACAAACTGATAAAGGTGATTAGGTAATTGCAAAACAGGGGATTGAATGCCATAAAGCAATCTCTTACAACTAACTCAAGCAATGTTAAGCCTCAAGTTAATGATATGTCACTGAGATATTTCTGGGAACAGACATTTATATACTATTTGTTAGAAAACATAAAACACAATACATATATAATAAACCAGTAAAGTTCCCAAACGTTTTTATACAATCAACTTACACACTACACACCTCTATTGAACAGGAAGGGAGAGGAAATAGGGGAATAGGAATAAACTCCAAGATTTTAAAATTTACGCTTAAATCATACACCAACAACAGCTTTACCTAAATTTACCGATATCATCATGAAATATGTCCAGGGTTTGCGAACTATGTATTTAATTTATTGTGGTTAGTTGTTGAGCGATTCACGAATATGATTTATATGAAATTGGCTCATGGGCATTTTACAAAAAACTGATCGTTTGATCTAGTGTGACGCGGGGGGCAATCAAGAGTTATTTTTGCAATAAGTATGAAGATTCGGTTATATTGTTTACAATTTTGTATAAGAATTTTTTGTCTAGCATTAATCTTCGGGAATGTAATGTTTGTATCTAATGGTATGATTCAGATTCAACCATTGTAGAAATTTGTGCTGAATACTTTATATTCAGTTGTGTATCTTGATAGATGTGTAGTGTATTCCAGAAAAATTATGCAAACTTCTTTTGACTACGAGCGAATAGTAAAAAATTTTAAAATTTAATAGACAGGTAGTCTTTTGTGACTCTTGTGATAAACCCCAAGAGACTATAAACTTTCGATAAAATCGACTCAATGTGTTTAGTGAAAGTAAGCTTGGAATCGAGAATAACACCAAGATCCATTAACAAAGCCTTTTCTCTACTATGTGTAATCGTAAGATATTAATTATATTGTAAGATTCTGTAAAAGTGACGAGACCAAGTATTCGAGCTATGGTCTTCTTTTCTTTCTCAGCCAACTCTCCACTGCTGTAGACCTCTTTCAACTCTTTCCACCCTTCTCTATGTTGGGCGTTCCTGTAGTTGCGGGATAAATATGGTACAAGGACGGCCAGAAACTGGGGTCTATGGACGATAAATAAATAAAAAATAAAAAATTCTGTACAGTAAAAGATTATTTATTCAAAACAATAGCGATAAAGTAATAAAACGTTTTTTTACCCAATTTATTGACCATTTTTGACAGTTTTTTCGATATTGGCATTTCCATCAGTAAAGTATATATTTTTGCCTGAAACGATGAAGCGTGCGATCGACATTTTTAAAGAGGGATATGTAAAGAGCGTGTATAACAGACAAATTTTTGTGAATTAATGTTTACGAGGCGATAGATGCGTACCAAGGTAGAAAAATACGGCGTTAGGTTTTCTCCGCCTGACCCATTAGTTGGTATTCATGTGAATGCACACTCATATTTCTAGTCCTCGAGCTTTATGCAGAAGAATCAGTACCCCGTTCCACCATCTTACTTTTCAACTTTGCGCTTTGCACTTTGCAATTCGTCGGCTTGTTTTCGTTCCACCATTACATTTTTCAGCAAAGTAAAAGTTGCAATGTGCAAAGCGAAAAGTAGACGTCTATTGCAAAGCAAATAAGCCGTTCTGTTCCACCATCGCTACTTTTCATAAATGACTTTGCAAACTTTGCGAATGAATTGATAAGAATATTTTTACATTTCAAATTTGCCATTCGTCGAGTTGTGAAAGTAGAAGTTGTTTGTTTAGAATTTTTACGTAAATTTACTATAAAATGTTGTAGATATTATTGTTAGAAAGGGATGAGGAAGACGGGGTTGTAAGAAATTATAGAGAATGGATAAATTTCGAAAATATTTTACCCACGCAGTTCCTCGAATATTTTCGAATAAATAGGACTCAGTGTGAATATGTCTTGAGTAAGTACACGATTTATTCTTGTTTTTTCAGGTAATTTAAACTATGTTTATGTGATTATTTTGTCGGCTTTTTAAGTTTATATGATTATTTTACTACTCATTTATATTTTAAGGTACAGAACAGCACTAAGAGAAACAAAGGATTGTCTCCTCAGCAGTAAATAATTCAGTCAAGCACCTTTTGTTTCACTGTATTAGTGATAGTGTCACTAAATGCTCCAAAAAGAACTCCTTTCTTTTCTTTAATTATCTCCAACAAGGCTATTTTTTTCTAAATATTGTCTTTCCGGCTCATTTTCTAACAACAACGAAATCACAGAACAGACAAGAACGAACGGTGTCAAATGATCGTTTACGCTACGCGCGAAACACTCGGTACTACTAAGTTATCACTAGGTGTCGCTAGCGTCAATTGAAAAGACTTTACAAATGTTTGGCGACTCCGCAAATTGACCATTTTTTTTTCGTGGAACGCGAACGCTTTGCACTTTGGGAAATTCTCAAATCGCAAAGCGAAAAGTGAAAATTTCAAAAGTACAATGGTGGAACGGAGCACAGGTTATGCATTAGATATCTAAACTCGTATAAATACATATATTTTATGTTGTGTATCAAATTCCAGTTATTGTTTGGTCATCCCATACACAATGTCAGGTTCACACGCAGTGAATTAACCGCGAAGATGACGGTTTACCGGCTAACCGAAACATAACCACCGGTTGCCAAACAAGACTGATTATAATTAGGTACCTAATAATTTCCTTTATTATGTGCAAAATGTTTCATCTCAAACTCTTTACTTTGTATATGAAATTTTACCATACCAATGTGACCCAAGATTCAAATGTATTGGTATTGTAAGTGTGCTATTGTATTGGGACCGTAAGCTAAGACCATGTGAGGATAAGTGGGTGAAATTCTCTTTGAGGTAAGTGGGTGTAAGAGGGTTATTAAGGATTTGGTAGAGCAGGGAAAGAACATGGGAATCTCTTCGGTAACGGATTTTTAACCAGTGGTCAAACACGTGGTCAAACTTCCTGAGTCTAAACACGTATCGAATGCAGACATTTTGTAACCGTTCGAGTTTGTTAAGTTGATCTTCAGTTGCATCTAGGTAGGCAGCGTCAGCGTAGTCAAGTAATGGTAGCACGAGTTGTTGAGTTAGAGTGTTTTTAGTCTTAACTGGTAAATAGTTTTTAAGTCGGTTTAGTCCATGAAAAGTTCGAAAGATGCGTTGGCTTACTCCCTTTTTATGACCCGACCATGAAAGATTACAATTCATGATCAGACTAAGGTTTCTGACCTCTGGATAAAATGGTAAGACAACGTCGTCAAGGAGCACCTCAGGCATAGGTGATAAATGTGTGGTTCTGAGAAACAGAAGTCTATCTAGTTATCTAGTTTTCATAATAAAAGCCTGGAGCCTGGGTTTTGTTCTAAGAACATGTAAATTTTTCACCAACTTCAGAACGTTCTTGCTCCTTTACAATAGTTATATTCGTCCACATTTAGAGTATTGTTCACAGATTTGGAACCCACGCTACAGTAAATACGTTGATCGACTAGAAAGAGTCCAAAAACGATTTCTAAAATTCTTAAATTTCAAATCATATAACATATACAGTTCTTATGATGAAATTGAGAAACATTTCTGAATGAAAAAAATCGTACACAGGAGAGAAGTTGCGGATCAAATGTTTCTCTTTAAAATTATTAATTCAAAAGTTGACTGTCCTGATTTATTAAATAAAATTAATTTCCATGCGCCGTTGCGAAATGGCAGATTGAACTACTTGTTTTATGTTCCTCGAAGTAACACTAATTCTAATCAAAATGAGTTTATCAAAAGGGCTTGTAACTTCTATAATGTCAACCTCTCAGCCAGTATCACACATTCTGATATATTCACCGCTAGTAATAACGCATACAAAAATTCTCTCTATAAGTGCATAGCATGAACTCGTATGTTGAATTTTTTTTTTTTTTTGTTAGTTATTTGTGTTTTTTTCTAATATTATCTTTTGTATACTTTTATTTACATTTTGAGTTGTTGTTTGTAACAAAAATATAACAATTTAACTGTCACAATCCTTTTCCCATCCTTTTTTTTCTCTTCCCTTCCTTTCCCGTCACAGGCAAACATACATCTTAGTTATATTTAAATGTATGATGCTTAAAATGTTTCATATTTAATATCTGTGGACATATGTAATTGGTCTGTTTGTTTTTATTTTATAGTGTATTATTCCATTTTAGTATTTTAAGACTGTATTTGTCCCTAAATAAATAAATAAACAAATAAATAAAATGTTTACCTAAATCAAAAATAATTTAACAAACTCATTTCATAAAAATGCTGAAAATTTTCCATACAAATTTTGAATAATTTTTAAAGTACCTAACTTGGAATTGAGGAATAGGTGTAGCGTTGGCCAAAAAAACTCGTTTGCAATCCTTCAACTGTGATATTTTAAGAATATTTGTTCTGAATGTTTTGTGCTGGATAGCAGAAAACATGCATGTATACCCGCACACCAGTCTCGCCTGACATAAAAAGTCTCTACATTCAAAATTGGTGGTGAAGCATTAATAATCATTCAACTACGTGTTCACATACCTACTTTGCTAATGGTATTTTAATGGGTAAGATATAATTGTTTCCATTGAATGTTATACATATAGTGAACCTCTTTCTAAAGTTTCAAGAAGAAACAGCAAGTATTGATACATTTTTCATCTTAAATATTACATTGATATCTTAATAATGATTTATATTACTTTGTACGTGTGGCGAGTGATAGAACATAATTTTAAAACAATAAGTAAAAAAAAACATCCTAGTCTTAATATGTATGTATGTATACATTATTCCACTTGATATTATGTAGATATGTAAAAAGACAAAGTTTAAGTATGCCGCCATATTGTGTTAAAGAATCGTAAAAATATTGTAAGCAGTATTTTTTAAATTAAAAATTATAATTTATATCTTCTATTAATGTCCAGCTTTGTATTTCCCTTGTCCCAAACGTACAATAGGAAGACACCAGGTGTCGTCAACCAGTATCTCGTTAAAATATTTTTAAATATTATTTTGGTATACCTTCTTATACGAAAATACATTATGACCCGAATGCAGAGTCCTAGGTACCTAAATACTAACTCCTAACCTCACTGAAGTATTTAGTATCCTTAACTTAGCAATTGCGTTGCAAAGACATCACTAACTAAATACTACGCCAAACTTAAGGTCGATGGCGTAGAATTTCACATCATTTTGTATGAAGAAAAGAGATAGATAGCTTCCTATGGGCTTAGAAAGCTATCTATCTCTTTTCTGACGTTTGACGTTTAAAATGTTTTTTTGCTATAACAACTCAAACATATATAACCAACTTTACACTTCACACTGACAGCTCGATGTCACGATTTTTCCGATTCCGATGCGCAAAATTTTCGGCATCTCGTATGGATCGCTGAATACTCCGTTTGGTATTTGATTTGACAAAATTACCAAATACATATTCAACAAAGCCGATAAAATCATCATCCACTGAAAAAATCTCGTATTCTAGTACTAAACCACTCGTAAGGTTCCTCGTTATCAACCTTACTTTTTGACAATTCGCAAATGATAGTGTACGCCGATGCGCATACGCTAAGTATTTAGATATGTCTCTGCAATGCAATTCTCATAGAAAAACGTCGTAGCATCCCCCAGTTAGGAAGCCACGTGATCTCCTAACTTAAGTGAGCGACTGTGCAATGAAAACATGGTTAGTATTTTGAATTTAGTATTTAGGTAGGACCATGCATTCGGACCTATGTTATAGTTATATTTTGCTACCGTAAACCTCTATTCAGAAAGAAAGGAAGGTTGTGGCATTCGTAGTCAAACTGAACAAAGCAGGAATGTGCTACCGTAAACTTCCGGTCTCTGAAATGGCAATTTTATATTGTATTTTAGTATGTCTAAAATATCAACATTCTTAAAAAAAACTTTGTAAATGTTGCATGCCCTTTGAATGAATGAATTTTGAGAATAGTTAATCCTTCAGAGAGGCAATCTAAAAGTTGGATAGGTATATATTCTCTGTATGTGTGTGACCCTTCTCAATCTGACATGCATAGAGATCCTTGGAGTCTTATACATATCATTTAGCTCATCATTATATTTCATCCTTCTTGCAATAATCCTTTCTATTAATACAATTTAAAGATTGATCCGCTTGTTATTATGTTAACTCTTACTTCTCAGGACTGGAAAGAATAGGGTGGAAGAAATCGCCATTTGGCAATGCACTCATCACAAAAATTGTATCATTTTTTTGTCAATATTGCTATGTACATCACATTTTTTTTTTCATTAAAGTGTATTGTGAGATAAATATGTAAATAAATATAAATTAAGATAATTCATAAATCAAAATATTGAAACCTTCCAGGGTTCTCGTATGGAAAATTAAACTTAAGGGGGGGACTGCTACCAACGTACCTATTTTTCAATTTGATATACCATAATTATATCTTATCAAATCATTTTGAAAAAAATAATTTAGATAGTTTGAATATTAATAAACAAAAATATACCTTAACTTTTTAATAATGTTCTGTTTCTTGTAGAAAAATAATGGCATACCCCGATTTTCAACGTTTATCATATATTTTTAATAAACTATTAGGCGTAGAGTAATATTTTATTTTTTTAATTAAAGAAGAAAAAAATATCTAGAAAAATATGATGTGTCGTTGCATTATTGCTTAAAAAACATTTATTTTCCATTCAGCGCCATTGCGTAATAAAAGTTTTTTTGGTTTGTTTACTTAACCTGATGCGTTAATGCAATATCATATCATATTTTTACAGGTATTTTGTTCTTCTTTAATTTATAAAATAAAATTTTGCTCTATACCTTATAGTTTTATAGAAATTTAAGATAAATGTCTAAAATCGGGGTTTGCTTATTATTTTCCTACAAGAATATATATAGAACATAATCAAAAAGTTCAGGTATATTTCTCTTAATTAATATTCAAACTAAATAGGTTATTTTTTTCAAAATGATTCGTTTAGTAATAATGATGGTATATCAAATTGAAAAAATAGGTACGTTGGCAATTGTCACCCTCTTAACTGAAATAGTTTTAGAATTCTCCGATAGTCACTGTTGTGTTAGTTTGGTATTCGATATATTTTTTCAAATAGGTAGGTACCTACTTAAAATCGTTCGAAGCTATAAAAACGAATACCATCCAATATCATAAAAATCGGATGTAGGTAAATGAAAAATTATGCAATTATCTTATACCTGTAATTTTATTAATTAGTAACAGACTTACAATATATATTTTAAAACAGGATTAAAAGTCGCGGAGTGCAAGGAAGTGCTCACAAAAAAAATAAAAAAAAATAATCCGAATGGTTAGCGACGAATGTATCAGGACATCATAAGAGGTTATGTGACAATAATTACCACAGTAAATAATAAAAATACCAGTTTTAATATCCCACGTAGGATTTAACGATGAGACGTTTATGGGAGTAGTGCTTTGTCGGACTTTAAGCGCCCCATTATGATTGCTTCATACACTTTCATACGTCGTGTTATCGACATTTTTTTTCTTACAATTATAATTTTCACTGTCGTAAAAGAATGGGCATATAATAAGAGACACAAAGAATAAAAAAAATCATATTTTATATCAATAAAACTTAGGTACAAATGTACGAAGAAATTATTTTGGAGTAGATACCTACCTACATTCATACGTATCCCACAATGTGGTGGAACCATAACATGTATGTGAGTGTGCATTATCGTTTAAAATTAAGCATTACACATGCGTGTATACCCACATACCAGTCTCGTCAGTACCTACAACTTCTTTTCTCAAACGTTTGTATAAATTGAAACGACATATCATCATCATCATCATCATCATTGAGGACATAAGTTATCATAAGTAGGTAATAAATTTAATAGTCTATCAAAGATAGGCAACTCAGTAAAGTGAAATGAAATGAAATGAAATTATTTATTTCCATTTACACATATATATAAAAACAATAACAAAAAATAGCTATATTTTAAAAAAAATATATACTTATCATAAACATAGTACTTATATATAATTTTTCGTATTTGGAAATTTACTGCCTCACTAGACAAGTCTGTTCTGAGGCAGTACTGTTTCAATTTGCCCAGTGGTTACATGTTTTTGAAATATAACAGACATAATCAAATTGCCGTTAGGCAATAAGTCCGCCATTTGTACTAGCTATTAAGTAATGTACATGTACAATAAGTGTTTTAAATAAATAAATAAACATAAACAGGAAAGAAAAAGTATCAGAAAATTTACCGTGAACTCTCATTTTATTTTAGTCCATATAATTGTAGTGGAAACGTTAATTATAATTATTTAAAATCCGCTATCCGCTCGTTTTCGTCCTGAAAAGGACGGTTTTGCCGACGTTTCAACCGAATATCATCGGTCATTATCGAGGCTGGTCGGTTCGCAAACGTAGACACGGTGCGACTGACACCGCGTTGCATTTCGTAAAGTAGCTATACATATATATATATATATATATATATATATATATATATATATATATATATATATATATATATATATATATATATATATATATATATATATATATATATATATATATATATATATATATATATATATATATATATATATATATATATATATATATATATATATATATATATATATATATATATATATATATATATATATATATATATATATATATATATATATATATATATATATATATATATATATATATATATATATATATATATATATATATATATATATATATAATTAAAATGAATGTGGATATTCTGCAGTGGTTTGGGCATATTGAAATGAACGTTAGACTAATAAAACATAAAAAAGTACAAAAGATGTAGTGAATAGTAGTGATCATCCTATTGAATATAACAAGCATATGGAGCTTAAAAATTCGATGATCATGACGTATGAGACGATGCGTGGGTGTAAAGGAAGCCATGAAAGGAGGGAGATGGATGACGATTCTCTTATGCTTACCCTGATAGGGTATTATATTAATCTACATAACATATAATCGATTTAGTAGTTTGAGAGTTCGTCACTGAGTGAAAGTACATACACGATAACCCTGTATGTTGAATTGCCGATTGTCACAACAATGAGAGAGTCAAATCAAAACAATTGATGTAGGTATATAGATCCCACTTCCTAACATGCCTTTATTGTCACCTACTTAACACTTCCTATGGAGAAATTCCGTTACCCGCACAAAATATATATATTTTTTATTTATAGTGATATTATAATATTATACGGACACAATCGAAATTACAATCTAATCAATCCTTTCTGATTCAAATGCACCGTTCACTGTGTTTTTTCTCCTCATTTTTTGTGCTTTCCAAAAAAAAAAAACAACCGTGCTCACAAAAATCCTACAAGGCAAAGCCTAATACTTGTATGTGGGTATACCAACAATGCATTTTATATTATTTATTTCAAAGCAATACAAAATACACAAAATTATAATATTTTCATGTTTGATAAAGGTAAATACATAAAACCTACATATATAGCCACACTAATTCACACTTTTTTACTGTCTTCTTTTGATATTCGGTATAGTACCTACGTAAGAGGTACATGTTATATTTGTATTTTTACTTATTTACTTTTAATAATTGTATGCATGTACTGTGTGCTGTCCTTGGTAAAATAAAATAAAATAAAATAAAAATATGTATGTATGATGTGAGTCACAATTCACGACACATACAAACTAACTAAAACAGTATATAAATCTTAATATAGGCTTCATAACATTAATGAACATACATATATAATATATGTATACATTTGTATAGAAACAAAATTTTTGAAAAAACTTGACAATCCAAGCAAAAGTATAAAAAAAATCACATTTAAAAAACGAACAAAATATAAATTCACATGTTATTTAAGAGTTTATTAAAATTGATTGAAGCTATTTTTATTATTACACTGGTAAATTATTATACCACCTTACATCATAGTATGAATAATGATTTTTGCCAAAAGATGTTTTTTTGTGATTTTTATCATTCCACTGTTGTGAAGTCCTAATATACTAGTTGCATGTAACACATGAGATCCAACTGTCGATAGCGATAGTATGTATAGTTGAAGAATATGTACCAAACTATAAACCCATAAATACAAATTATTGAATATTTTCAGATATTTTGTTTTCTATACAACATATGTAGGTATGTATGTCAAGATAGGATAGTATGGAGGTAGGTCCTTTTTTCCTACCCAGAATATGAAAATAGCATGATGGTATGTATGTATGTATGTTTGGAGATGAAGTATCAAATTATTAAGTCTTCTTACATATTGTGTATAGGTGACTGCCATACAAAATGTATGAAGCGATGTCGTCACTAAATTCAATTTTTAAAAAAATTGTTACTACAATGTTAATATTTTTTATAGAAAATTAAATTATCTAGTTGGGTTGTTTCGGCTTTTTTCGATAATTGTTAAAGTTTTGGAAATATAGGCAGTAAAACTCATAAATTTATCATTAAAATAATATTTTTCTTAATAAAAAATGTTTGCGAAACCATGGAATTTTTTTGAAAAAATAATTTGAGATTTTGTATTTGTCTATGTTTCTACCAATTTTCAGCGATCTAGTTTTTATGGTTTCTGAGTTATATGGAAAAATAAAATAAAAATTCAAAAGTTGATAACCCCTGACTGAAACAAAAATTCAAAATTTTGAGTATAAAAGTTTTGTAGGCCTGTAACTTTTTATATATTTTGAAATTTTGGGCTCTGTAAATTGAGCGGATCAAAAGTTATAAGGGAGACACACACACACACACACACACACACACACACACACACACACACACACACACACACACACACACACACACACAGACACACAGACACACAGACACACGAAATGTTCTACTCCGAATTCTGAGTAAATCCGTGTATAGAACATATATGCTGCGAAGCCTCTAAGTTGGTGATTTTTGACTTTAAAGTTGGAAAAGTCGTGAAAAAAGTAGACCTCTGCATACAATTCTCGCGTATCCTGGCTTGATACATTGTCGATATGTTAAGAGAACAAAGTTCTCCGGAACAAATCGACAGTTGGATTAAAATAAATATTTTTTGCGTAGGTAACGTAAATACTCGTACAGTCGTGTCATCACGCCCTATATTGTCCTCTCAACTATACTCGCACAATCCATTAAACAATAGCGGGGCAAATTACACACAGAGAGGGAAAAGGGGGCAGCTTGTTGTTATTGTTCACTTGTCGGTAGGTATGTCCCCTCGAAATTAATACATATCAACCTTTTGTCGTCTAGTTTGTTTCATCTCCGCTGCGGCGCTAGAGTCGCATCTAGCTGCATATGTACTGTGAATTTATGTAGATTGATTGATATGTACTTGTTTTATTTATTTTATTTTATTTATTTGTAATAATAAAACTTTTGTTTTATCCTAATTTTGTTTACGTAACGCTAAGACGTGAAACAACACGTTTGATCGTAATTATTTAAAGTTTTTTTCATTAATTTTTGAAATGAAATAGAACGTGGAAATAAATTAATGTAAAAAAATATTTAAAATATTGTGTATTTTTATTATATTTGATAAAGCAGAAACACAAATATTCACGTCGCTTTACAAACGTCAAAAAATACTGACATGTAATGCGACCATCGGCAACATTCGGGAATTATCGGAAATGTTCGGTCCCAATACTCTTCTTATATTGCTGTTATTTAAAACAACCTGGGACCGTGTTACTAACTGACCCGACGAACTTCGTACCGCCTCAGTCAATGGATGTCGTGTAAACTTTTATCTAAGCATTATTTAAGATTTTATCAAAGTAATAAAATGAATACAAAAAAATATTAAGTTCAATAGTTTATTAGGATATAATAATAAGTAATATGAAAATGTAAAAATCGGTTATAATGAATGCATTTTTCTGTATCTGATAGCTCAAAAACCAATCCCAAACTTGATGTCAAAATTTTCTTAAATCCATTATAATTCTATGATCCATATGTTTTTTTTTTTCAATTTTTCTTCGTAGAATAAATTCCATTTTCAAATTATTTAAATAACTAGTTGCATGTAACACATGAGATCCAACTGTCGACAGCGATAGTATGTATAGTTGAAAAATAAGTACCAAACCCATAAATACAAATTATTTATTATTTTATGATATTTAGTTTTCTATACAACACATGTACCTAGGTAGTCAAGATAGGATAGTATGGAGGTCAGTCTTTTTTTCCTACCCGGAATATGAAAACAGCATGATGGTATATGTATATTGTATGTTTAGAGATGAAGTATCAAACTATTAAGTCTTCTTTGATATTGTGTATAGGTGACTACCATACAAATTGTATGAAGCGATGTCGTCACTAAATTCAATTTTTATAAAAATTGTTAAAAAAAATTTGAGATGTACTGCTACAATGTTAATATTTTTTATATAAAATTAAATAATCTAGTTGGGGTGTTTCGGCTTTTTTCAATATTTAAAAAAAAATGGAAATATAGGCAGTTAAACTCATAAATTTATCATAAAAAAAATACTTTTCTTAATAAAAAATGTTTGAGAAACCCTGGAATTTTTTGAAAAAACTAATTTGAGATTTTGTATTTGTCTATGTTTATACCAATTTTCAGCGTTCTTGCTTTTATGATTTCTGAGATATAGGGAAAAATAAAATAAAAATTCAAAAGTTGATAACCCCTGACTGAAACAAAAATTCAAAATTCCGAGTACAAAAGTTTTGTAGGCCTGTAACTATTTATATATTCTGAAATTCAAGGCTCTGTAAATTGAGCGGATCAAAAGTTATAAGGGGGGGACGGACACACACACACACAGACATACACACACACAGACACACACACACACAGACACACGAAATGTTCTACTCCGAATTCTGAGTAAATCCGTGTATGGAACATATATGCTGCGAAGCCTCTAAGTTGGTGTTTTTTGACTTCAAAGTTGGAAAAGCCGTGAAAAAAGTAGACCTCTCCATACAATTCTCGCGTATTCTGGCTTGATACATTGTCGATATGTTAAGAGAACAAAGTTCTCCTGAACAAATCGACAGTTGGATAATGCTTATTAAATCAATATTACTAGTTGCATGTAACACATGAGATCCAACTGTCGATAGCGATAGTATGTATAGTTGAAGAATATGTACCAAACTATAAACCCATAAATACAAATTATTGAATATTTTCAGATATTTTGTTTTCTATACAACATATGTAGGTATGTATGTCAAGATAGGATAGTATGGAGGAAGATCCTTTTTTCCTACCCAGAATATGAAAATAGCATGATGGTATGTATGTTTGTTTGGAGATGAAGTATCAAACTATTAAGTCTTCTTACATATTGTGTATAGGCGACTGCCATACAAAATGTATGAAGCGATGTCGTCACTAAATTCAATTTTTAAAAAAATTGTTAAAAAAAAATTGAGATCTTCTACTACAATGTTAATATTTTTTATAGAAAATTAAATTATCTAGTTGGGGTGTTTCGGCTTTTTTCGATAATTGTAAAAGTTTTGGAAATATAGGCAGTTAAACTCATAAATTTATCATAAAAAAAATATTTTTCTTAATAAAAAATGTTTGAGAAACCCTGGAATTTTTTTGAAAAAACTAATTTGAGATTTTGTATTTTTCTATGTTTGTACCAATTTTCAGCGTTCTAGCGTTTATGGTTTCTGAGATATATGGAAAAATAAAATAAAAATTCAAAAGTTGATAACCCCTGACTGAAACAAAAATTCAAAATTCCGAGTATAAAAGTTTTGTAGGCCTGTAACTGTTTATATATTCTGAAATTTTAGGCTCTGTAAATTGAGCGGATCAAAAGTTATAAGGGGGGGACGGACACACACAGACACACAGACACACACACAGACACACAGACACACGAAATGTTCTACTCCGAATTCTGAGTAAATCCGTGTATGGAACATATATGCTGCGATGCCTCTAAGTTGGTGTTTTTTGACTTCAAAGTTGGAAAAGCCGTGAAAAAAGTAGACCTCTCCATACAATTCTCGCGTATTCTGGCTTGATACATTGTCGATATGTTAAGAGAACAAAGTTCTCCTGAACAAATCGACAGTTGGATTAGGTACCTACCTCGAGTTTCTATTCTAAATTTATCAATGATTTTTTAAGTAGGTAGCCTACCTACACTGAAGTTTTACATTCGATTTTTGATTCATATATTTGATTCATTTATGTACCTATTTAGGATTCATAAGTTATATTGTTTGCATAATAGGTACCAGGCGTACAGTTTATTTACATGTTTTTTTTTTCTGTTAATTTTTCCAATATTTTTATAGTTATTATGTTATCCAGGACGGAGACGAATCCAAAAAATAAGAGATCAATACAATTGGTCCAGCTGTTCTTTAGTTATGTATAAATAGTCTAACTCACCCGACATTGTTTTATTAATACTATAGATAGGCGTTATATAGCATTATTGCTTTTGTTTCAAAGTGTAAATATTTAATAAATTTTTCTCATGCTTTATTGTAATTACTACCATCTTCTACTTCCTCTTTTGGTGGATCTATGATCTGTTTCTACAGGTCCTAGGACGAGGATGTCCAGCTCTCCATCCATCTCATTGATGGTCTTCCCGGTCGTGGGCGTCCCTTTGGTATCTCGCGCATTTCTATCTTTGGCAGCCTTTCTGGGTTCATCCTCTCAACATGATTCTCCAGTATCATCTTCTTCAGGAATTACTACCCAATTTTTAATATATAATTCTACTGAGTTCTACAATTCTTTACTTTTTTTCCTCTACTCAACTACATCTACTTATTATAATCATAAGTATTTATCTCTTTGAATTGTATATTATTATTGGTTAACCGATTTTATTTAGGGATTGGTTAGGTTGGAAGACATTACCCGATGGCAATAAAATCGCTATTATACACGTGCTTTTACATAAAGAAATAAAAACATATATTCTTCGAGAATAAAAGATCAATGTAATATTGTATTGACACAAATTATTGAGGGTATTTGAGGAAAATGTAATTGAGGTCCATAATTCTTTGCATTCATAGGGGATAATGATATACGTCACCTTCGATAATTCTCATTTGACATTAGGGAATTATTGTCCTAACGACCCGTCAAAGATGTCAAATAGCGTAATTATTGCGCACATTGTACACACTGCTAAAGGAACGACACATCATAATAATGATGATATTGTCAGTACGTGAGGTGCGCGCTTAATGAGGGCAGAAAGAAGAAAATAATATAATATAGGTATTTATGAACAATCACTAGCACCCTGTGCAAGTGACGATTTTATTGCTAAATGACACATTCATCCAACTTATCAGAATTTATAGCCCAGAGAAGCAATGACTGCGGGAGAAATAATTTTCTATATTTATTTATCACTGCTGGGAATTGAACCCAGGATGCCAGCAAAGAAGTTAAACGTCTTACCACTATACCATGGCGGTAAGTTAATTTCGTTGGTCTATTCTATGACTTTTATAAAAAAAACTATTTTTGAAAAATATTTTGTAAAAATATTTGTTTTTAAATATTATATCTACAAGATATATTTTTAGGTGGGTGGTGGCAGAGCGGTTAGTGCGCTGGGTAAGTAATCCAGTGGTAGTGAGTTTGAATTCTGCCGCGACCGATTTCGTTCACCTATAGCACAAGCATTGATGTATATTTTAGGGAATGTATGAGGAAGTATATGTACTTATTATAAGGACATATTCATTCTTAAAAAAACGATTTTATAAAAATACACTAGGGATGTATAAACTTTACTCGGAAAATTAGCATTTTTTGATTAATTATAACTTTTGTTTTGTTTTATTTTATTTTATTTTATTTTATTTTATTTTATTTTATTTTATTTTATTTTATTTTATTTTATTTTATTTTATTTTATTTTATTTTATTTTATTTTATTTTATTTTATTTTATTTTATTTTATTTTATTTTATTTTATTTTATTTTATTTTATTTTATTTTATTTTATTTTATTTTATTTTATTTTATTTTATTTTATTTTATTTTATTTTATTATATTATATTATATTTTATTTTATTTTATTTTATTTTATTTTATTTTATTTTATTTTATTTTATTTTATTTTATTTTATTTTATTTTATTTTATTTTATTTTATTTTATTTTATTTTATTTTATTTTATTTTATTTTATTTTATTTTATTTTATTTTATTTTATTTTATTTTATTTTGTTTTGTTTTGTTTTGTTTTGTTTTGTTTTGTTTTGTTTTGTTTTGTTTTGTTTTGTTTTGTTTTGTTTTGTTTTGTTTTGTTTTGTTTTGTTTTGTTTTATTTTATTTTATTTTATTTTATTTTATTTTATTTTATTTTATTTTATTTTATTTTATTTTATTTTATTTTATTTTATTTTATTTTATTTTATTTTATTTTATTTTATTTTATTTTATTTTATTTTATTTTATTTTATTTTATTTTATTTTATTTTATTTTATTTTATTTTATTTTATTTTATTTCATTTTATTTTATTTTATTTTATTTTATTTTATTTTATTTTATTTTATTTTATTTTATTTTATTTTATTTTATTTTATTTTATTTTATTTTATTTTATTTTAATTTATTTTATTTTTTTTTTTTATTTTATTTTATTTTATTTTATTTTATTTTATTTTATTTTATTTTATTTTATTTTATTTTATTTTATTTTATTTTATTTTATTTTATTTTATTTTATTTTATGTAGCTTCTCGGGCAACTAACAGGTACTATGTCAAATATTAATTTAACACGCACCCAATAACAAGTTGCCACATTCTCGAGACTTACGATATTAATCGTCTCACAGATCCAGACTGAAAACACAATTAAAAACTGTGTCTCCACCGGGAATCGAACCCGGGGCCCTTGGATCAGTAGCCAGATACCCAACCAACTGAGCCACAAAGGCCGACAAATTTTAATAATCATGGCATGTAGAGTATGCGACAAAGAAATAAAATTTATTGTATTTTTTGCATAAACCATTCATCTGGATCCAGGGGTTGTCAAATTAAAATTAAATCGAAATTCTGACATGTTTTGTAAGTTTTAAATCTAAGTTATATACAGTATAAGAAAAATTACAGTAAAAAATAGCATGTCTGTTATAAAATAAATGAACTGTTTTTATATGCTAATTGTATGTATGTGTAGCATTTCTAGTACTCATTAAGCGTTTACCAACACTCATTTGACTAAATGGATTAAGAGTGTACCTATATATAAAACAGAGATTATTTCCGATTATTTATTCATAACCGTCCGCAGAGTATTTACTATGCATAGTTTTGGCACATAAGGTGTGATAAATAAAAATATATTAATTGAAATAAATATATTATCTCAGAATGTAGTTTGATTAATGCTATTAGCAGAGATATTGTGAGATGTAAAAAGATGGCCTAGTTTAAATTTTTATGTTAATTTTATGTTAATAAGAATCGGCGAATATCATTTTTTATGATCTCTACTAAATAACGAAAGATGCGGTTTACAAAAAAAAAAAAGAAGTTTTATAAATAAATATGTTTCAATAAAAAGTCTTCAATTATACACAATTATAATTTTTAACAAATGTCGCCAAATTTTCAGAAACATCTCAGAATTTTAGCTCTGTATAGAAGAGTGTTTCCATTATTTTTTATCATTATTGTTTTTCGTATGTCCCGTAATAGCCGGGTAGTATAAAATAGAACAACCAAAATAATCTTTTATATTTCAGCAATATGGGTCGGTGGTAGAGCGGTTAGCGCGCTGGGTAAGTAATTCAGTGGTCGCGAGTTCGAATCCTGCCTCGACCGATTTCGTTCACCTATAGCACAAGCATTTATTTGCTTATTTTAGGGAACGTAGGAAGATGTATATGTACTTGTTTAACAAGGACATATTCATTTTTTATTTTAGAAAAAAAAATGAGGTTCACCATCCATTAAAAATGTTGCCTTTCTAGGTGAGACGTGACTGGTGTGTGGGGATACTCGCACTTGTCGTGATTCATTATGCATGGTGATGTGCACCCGTAAGCTTGTCGCTGGTCATCAAACATTGTGAAATAATGCCGTAATTAGATGATGTCAGAGGTGAATAGGATGTCGCCTTTCAATATCTTTTGATTCAATAGGTATTCCAACTGTCGATTCGTTCATGAGAATTCAATTCTCTTAATGAATCGACATTATTAAGCCAAGATGTGTGTACGAAGGAAAATTTTGTATGGTGTAGTGGACTTTTTGCATGCTAATAACACCAACTAGAGGCCTCGCAGCATATATATTCCCGTACATGGATTTACTCAGAATTCGGAGTAGAACATTTTATGTGAGTTTTGTGTATGTGTGTGTGTCTGTGTGTGTGTGTCTGTGTGTGGGTGTGTCTGTGTGTCCGTCCCCCCCTTATTACTTTTGATCCGCTCAATTTACAGAGCCCAAATTTTCAGAATATATAAAGAGTTATAGGCCTACAAAACTTTTATACTCAGAATTGTGAATTTTTGTTTCAGTCAGGGGTTATCAACTTTAGAAATTTCGGTTAATTTTTCCATATATCTCAGAAACCATATATCTTTGGTATAAGGATAGACAAATACAAAATCTCAAATTAGTTTTTTTTTAAATTCCACGGTTTCTCAAACATTTTTTATTACGAAAAATATTTTTTTTTATGATAAATTTATGAGTTTAACTGCCTATATCGAAAAAAAATATCGAAAAAAGCCGAAACACCCCAACTAGATAATTTAATTTTATATAAAAAATATAAACATTGTATTAGCACATCTCAAATTTTTTTTAACAATTTTTATAAAAATTTAATTTAGTGACGACATAACTTCATACAATTTGTATGGTAGTCGCCTATACACAATATGTAAGAAGACTTAATAGTTTGATACTGACCTCCATACTATCCTATCCTGACAAACATACCTACATGTTTTATATAGAAAATAAAATATCTTCAAATATTTATTAATTTGTGTTGTTTATAGTTTGGTACGTATTCTTTGATTATGCATACTATCGCCATCGACAGTTAGATCTTATGTATTACATGCAACTAGTTTATTTATTTTCTATACTTAAATATTGATTTAGTATCAGGAGTACATAAAGCTATCGAAGATATCTGATAGCATCTCCTTGTATGCGTGTAACAACAATACATCTGCGTCTTAATTAAAATTTAACGCATTCGTTTCTTCTCTACGTATGTTGGTAACTATACATACCTCTTCACTTCCCGTATTACGTTATGGTGTCCTGGTATGCGTATAATACAAATGTTCAATTGCCAATTTACTAGTTATCTTTCTAATTTAAAAGGCGGCAACATTAGTGCAAATACGAGATTGTAAATTAAAATATTTATGTCTATATTTGGTAACGTAACCATAAAACTGGCTGAAGCAGCTGTTATAATGAAACTACGAAATGGATCAATGTTGTTCGTCGCTTTTTGAACATCTTAAGTCTTATTGTTTTTAAACTCTACTTCTATGAAATAGTAAAGAGCTTTGATGTCAAAAAATTTAGCATTTTGATTTTACATCAATTTTTTAGCGGATGTCATAGAGAGATTGTTCGATCAACCACATATTTATATCTTACTTACTTACTTACTCCCGATGACCATACAACTCTGGTAGAGCTTTAGCCTCCTGAACAATAGCTTTCCATCCAAGCCTTCCTGTCAGCTGCAGTTGACTCCCAGTCATCACAAGCATTCAGCACGTTCAGATCTCGGGTAACATTGTCCATCAATCTCTGCCTTGGTCTTCCCAGGGGTCTCTTGCCCACAGGGTTATTTTGCAGAATACGGCTCTTTCTTCCCCTGATCTGACAACATCTCCAATCCAAGCTAATCTTCTGGACCTGATTTCGCTGGTGATTAAAGGTTGTCCTGTCAATGCACGAATTTCCTATATACATATTTATATCACAAGTGCTTTATATACTAATTAATTTTTTTAGCATCTATAGTATTATAGGAGAACCAGGAACTCAAGGCACCTACAAAACTTACGACCTGTCATCGGTTGGTTTTACGTATCCACTTTATGCGATTGCGCAATGTTCACCAATTATGCCCTCTCATTGAGTTCCCTATCAATCCAATTTTTAAATGTTTTATTGAATAATGAAAATCTGTACGTTTTGAAGATTAGCTAAAACACAATCGCCATCTATGAAGTGAAAAATAAATTTCTTTGTAACCCCATCTATTGAGAAATTGGTTTTGTAATCGATGAAAGCAACAGTCCTTATACGTAGTTATAAAATTGTCATATAATTGACTCCCGACAGGGAAAAATCCATTGTTTGCATTGTCGGCCTTCGTGGCTCAATTGATTGGATATCCGTCTGCTGAGCTAAAGTTTCTGTATTCGATTCCCGGTGCAGACAAATTTTTTAATTGTTTTTTCATTCTGGATCTGTGGGACGATTAATATCGTAAGTTAGTTGCCTGAAAAGTAATACAATATTTTTTTTTTTTTTTTTAAAAAATGAATATGTCCTTGTTAAACAAGTACATATACATCTTCCTACGTTCCCTAAACTAAGCATAAATGCTTGTCCTATAGGTGAACGAGATCGGTCGAGGCAGGATTCGAACTCGCGACCACTGGATTACTAACCCAGCGCGCTAACCGCTCTGCCATCCACCCATCCAAAATACCATTTTTGGAACCCAATAGCTACACAATGTTTTGCTCCTTGTGTCTCTTGTGTTAAATTTCATGATTATTCATTATTTTTTCAACAAAAAATTGCATTAGCTGAGTGCATTAACAGAGAGAAAATTTATTGATTTAGCGTAAGTAGATATATGTTAATTTAATCTATATGATTTGATTACCGATAACAACCGTTGTCATCAGCTCTAAGTATGAAGATGTTGCTTCGAAACCGGGTCGTATAAAATAATTCATTTATGATTTTAATAAATCGAATCGTAATAATCAAAATTGTTCGAAATATTGCACAAAGTTGTATAAAATACTTTAATTTGTACATAATTAATTAGTGAAAGATAAAATAATTATATAAGGTGGTTTATGTATGAAAATAATACCTTCCTACTATTGTTACCACACGATAAGAGGTATATTCATTTAGAAAAGTCGTATAATTCATGTGCCATTTTGTTTCGCCGTTCCTGTTCAAAATGTTTTGATGTAAATTGCTATTAAATGGTGGGAAGATCCCAATGTCCTTTGAATGTCTCAGATCTTCATTGTTGGGCGTTACCACAACATATGAAATATTTTATCTTTGTCTATTATATCCTTCTGATACCCTGATAATTGGATTTACTTTTTGGCATTATTCTATTTGTGAAATTTATTTAGATTGAGTTCTGATCACTTTACACGATGGCGATATGGTCAATTTAACTAGAATAATACGAAATTTAATATTCGTTGACTTTCGAAGGTTTATTTATTTTTAAGAATGAATAAGTCCTTGTAACAAATACATTTATATTCTTATACATTTCCTAAACTAAAAATAAATGCTTGTGCTATAGGTGAACGAAATCGGTTGTGGCAGGATTCGAACTCACAAACACTAGATTCTCTGTCACCACCGATCCTTTCTATATTTTAGTAATAAAGCTACTTTGTAGTGAGATTTTCAAAACATAATTTTTTAATCTGAAAATATGTTCAATTTTTATATTTGATTTTTTTCTCGTGTTTCGCTTTTAGGCACCGGCCTAGAATAGTACTTCCACTCTTCCGCTATCATCGATTTTGGGAGTTCAATAAAAGTCGAAAATATAAGTCATAAAAACATTTACTTATAACTTCATGTACATTATTATGTGTGAATGGCAGCTTTATTGCCATAAGGCAAATTCTTCCAGCAACGTGAGGTCATACATGGTGCAATGGTACAGCAATCAATCTCACACAGTACATCAATGAGGTTCGCGAGATGAGACTGGTGTGTGGGTATACACGCATGTGTCGTGTTTTTTTCTATTAGACAACGCACACCCGCACACCTTTCATCACGGCATACATATACCACAAATTGTGGGATATGCCGTGATGGTGTGAATGAATGAATTATTTCGTACCAATATCTCGAAAATAAATATTTTTTTACCTACTGTAGGTACGAAATTCAATTGACGTTTCCCGTTTCTCGGATTGGTTGAAATAGTTTGCCTTGTGACAATTATCGTCAGGATCAAATGAATAAAATAAAATACAGGAATTATTTCGCTGACATAATTTATTACGAGATGAATTTCCAACTATCAGTGTAAAAAAAGGATTTTTCTACCATATTTAATAATCGATTTGTTCAAGAATAAGAGGGTCATTAAGTATTAATGCATAATGTAAAAGAAAGCCGCCGATTGAAATCCCCTGACAGTTTGTGGCAGAATAGAGCGACAGATATATTATCTTTTAATATGATCCTTTATAAAACAGGACTCGTCAATGTCGGCCGCGCGAACGAAATACGGTTTCAATGATTTGTTAGCTGGAAACCCATTAAGGGAAAGGGGTATTAATTAGACGTAATTTTTTTTTGTGAGTAACACGCAGTACAAAAAAACAATTCAACAATCAATCAAGAATACAGAAATGACATGCACGTCTCAAGTAATATACATAAAATCTTATTGTGTTTTGAGACATCACTTTGCTTGAGTTGAAGTAGAAGAAATGGACAGAAAATCACCAAGTTCTGAAACATCATGTTGCTTGAGTTGAAGTAGAAGAAATGGACAGAAAATCACCAAGTTTTGAAACATCATGTTGCTTGGATTGAAGTGGAAGAAATGGACATAAAATCACCAAGTTTTGAATAATCATGTTGCTCGGATTGAAGTGGAAGAAATGGACAGAAAATCACCAAGTTTTTTAAGAAATCACGTTGCTCGTTGCATCTAATTATTTAATGAAGCCGATGGACGAAATCGCGGCCCTTTAGTTAGCAAGATCTGTCTTTAAAGGTCAACAGCTACAGTATGCAGGTGCTCTTCAATATGTATGTATGTACCTCCGAGTCATTGCCTCTGTTTTACTTCCATACAAACGCCCATCTTCTTGTTCTGTATAAGGAGCCGTCAGGTATCAAGCTAAATTAGTAGGAACAATTGTAAAACACCGCTCGCATTAAAGACATTTAAACAATTTCAATATTCACAAATAGGTACCATATTTATAATATGGTGGTAACTTATTTCTCAAGAAATAAGTAACTCTTACAGCCAGTTTCATAAAAAGCAGGAAAATGAACCTTTAGTTAAAGGTTCTTTAAAAATTTAAAGTCGCCTTTAAGTCGTTGCGTTTCATAAGTAATAATGTCGCGTACTTTAGTAAACGTCAGAAATGTCACCAAAATACCTGAAAGTTGGCAATATTGGTATCAAAATCTATGGAAACATAGCTCATAGCATAGGTAAATCTTTCTGTTTATAACCATAATATGTATAATATGTTATTTCTGTCATTGAATTGATCATTGATGTAAAGGACATGTTTATGGAACAAAACCTATCAAGAAATTCTCCTTAATTCTACTTTTCCATGTGGTCGATTCTTTTCCTATATACTTTTCACCGCCGTATCACAGTACCCATCTTCTAATTATCTCATTTTGTTATATTATTTATAAAAAAAAAATGTTTAAATAATAACAAAACTATTGAATATTAGTACCTAAGTAATATGCACATGAACATCGTCAACATTCAATTGACAATATTGACATCAACAACAACTGACTTGATCATTATGTCATATTGCAGCACACTCTGGTGGCAAAAAAATGAACTGCTCTTAAAGAAGACTTTAGTGACTAAAGTACGAAGACACTGGACTTTAAATTAAAGTGAACTTTAAGTGACATTTTATTGTTATGAAACGCAATTTATTTTAAAGTAGACATTAAGTCTCCTTTAATTTTTATGAAACTGGCCATTGGGAAACTTCTGAAGCAGAATGCGGGTTCAAATCCTTCCTCGATCGATATCGTTCACCTTCATAATATATTTATAATATTTCTTCTTCCTCCTCTTTTTGTAGATCTATGATCTGTTTCTACAGGTCCTGGGACGAGGATGTTCAGCTCTCCCTCCATCTCTTTTTGGATTAATCCTCTTAACATGATCTCTCCAGTATCGTCTTCTTTGCCTGCTCCACCTTACAATATGCTCCACATTGCAGGTTCTGCGGATCTCCTCATTGGGGATTCTGTCACTGAGGGTTCTGCCCAAGGGGTTCTCTGAGGGTTTTTTTTATTTAATTTTACTAATTAATTTTATTTCATTAGGTAGCATTTAGGCTTCATTTATTGAAAAAGTAGATATATTATATATGCACTTGTTTCAAACCGCACATTATTTTTTGTAAAGGTAGACCCCCCCCTCCCGTACGATATTTTTATTTTTACTCCTCGAGTTATGATTTCGCAATTTTTAATGGTATTTTTTTTGGAGATTATCAACTAGTATCATGCTGAGATTGTATTCTGAAAGTTACATCACAATGTATCTGTGTGTGTGTGTGCTATGTGCTATGTACGGCGTGTTCATTTTACTTTATCGATTATAGACTAAAGTACTCATTCGATTCTATTTAAATTTTGCAAATATGTATATCTAATACTCGATTAGATCCCATTAGATTTTGAACGATATATGAATAGTGCTTCTCAATTTTTTTAACTGTCAAATATTTCAAAGTGACCCCAAGCTCAGGAAACTTAAAATTTGAATTTTTTATTTTCAAATTCGTAAAAAGGCACATCACTTTCATAAAATGGCATTGAAGAATTATCAAGTTTCCATAATAAAATATTTAAATAAAAAATAATTTAACCGCTCATTTCATGAAAGTGTTGGAAATTTTCCATACAAAATTTGAATACTTTATAGAATGACTTGTTAGTGAGGAGTTTAGTGTTGGCCACAACCTATTCGTTTTAAAGTATGAGTATGTCCTTGTAGCAAGTTCATATACATTTTATACATTCTTTAAACTTAGCATAAACGCTTATATTTATAGATGAACGAAATCGGTCGAGGCAGGATTCGAACTCGCGACCACTGGACCCATTTTTGGACCCGCTCTGTCACCACCCATTTTTTATTTTATTTATTTATTTAAACAGTAAAAATGCAAGTACAAAAAAGAAAGAAAAGAAACTAAAAAGTCAACAAAACATAATAGGTACTTACATAATAACTTCCTCCTCTCTCTTTTTTATTCATCATAACCTCACCTAAACGGCTACGCCTGTCTTAAGGTGAGGCTATTCAGACAATACAATAATATACATTATACATATATACATGTATATATGCACATATACACATACACACATGCACATACATATGCACACATCAAAACAACAACATCATAAACATCAACAACATGATCAACAATAAACAAAAAACAATAATAACAATATGAAAAAAAAATAAACTTCCATAAAAATAACATGTAAAATCAGTGTATGAAAAGAAAATAAAAAACAAAATACAACAAAACAAAATATTAATCACTTTAGTAAAGGAATTAGGTAGGTACTAAAAATATCTGTAGCCTACGACATTCTAATTGTTATTTTCATTTGTGTATTGTTACTTACAAACACGTAGGTATAGTTATCGCTATTATCTAGAAAAATCACATATTTGTACACAAATTTGCATTTTTTACGTGGTTGGTTAAATCACGTGTGTGAAAAAAAATCAAAATGTCGGGCTATTTTATCAACTATGTAAAATATTAATTTAACATGCACCCAATAATAAGATGACTCATTCTGGATATTTGTGATATCAATCGTCTCAAAAATCCACACTGTGAATAATTGTGTCTCCACCGGGAATCGAACCCGAAAGTTTTGGCATAAGAGTCGGATATATTTCCAACTGTGGGTTGTCTGTAAATGCTTGGAATCCCTCTGTTATGGAAAAATAGATGATATTAAAAAACATCTACATTACTTTACATTTGGGAGTATTTTGGGATTATTTTATCATTTAACAAAATGAGTTTGGAATTCTGTTCTCTCTGCCTACCCCAAATAGGGAAATGGCGTGATGGTATGGTATGGGGACAAAACCTTAGTTAAACCTTAATTTCTAAAGCTATTAATTAATTTAAAAAATATATGCAAAATTTATTATTTATTTATTTATTTATTGAATCATAGCACTTTACGTTTTACAAGCATATGATCTTCACTAGAAAAATCCGTTCTGAAGTAGCTTCATGTACATTCGCGAAGTAAAACGAGTGGGTCGTGGCCAACGCTAAACTCTTCACTAACAAGTCATTCTATAAAGTATTCAAATTTTGTATGGAAAATTTCCAACATTTTCATGAAATGAGTTTGTTAAATTATTTTTTATTGAAATATTTTATTATGAAAACTTGATAACTCTTCAATGCCATTTTATGAAAGTGATGTGCCTTTTTACCAATTTGAAAATAAAAATTTCAAATTTTAAGTTTCCTAAGCTTATGGTCACTTTGAAATATTTGACAGTTAAAAAAATTGAGAATCACTATTCATATATCGTTCAAAATCTAATGGGATCTAATCGAGTATTAGATATACATATTTGCAAAATTTGAATAGAATCGAATGAGTACATTAGTCTATAATCGATAAAGTAAAAATGAACACGCCGTACATAGCACACTGCACATAGCACATAGCACACTGCACATAGCACACACACACACACACACACACACAGATACATTGTGATGAAACTTTCAGAATACAATCTCAGCATGATACTAGTTGATAATCTGCAATAAAAAAAATAGCCTTAAAAATTGCGAAATTATAACTCCCCACTATATCCCCTTGGGTTAGTGAGGAGTAAAAAATAAATGGATTCCTTTAAAATATGTATATTAAAAAATTGTAAAATTTTGAAGAAAAAAATATTTTTCCTCAGTACAGCACAATTAGTTCAATATACCTCTAATAAGTATTATAAGTGTACACTTTTTTATACTATGGAGAGTTCAGTGTTTACCACATCTCAATTGTTTTCCTTAACGACATAAAATTATGTACTGATGGTACTGATGATCATCGCCTTGAGCAAGATTTAAGGATTAAAATATTTTGATCTATGGGACAGGTGAAAAGTTTAACAATGATGTTCATAATAGGTACCTATAAATCTTGAGACGCGTTTGTAAAAGGCCTGTATATAAAAGTCAATGTCCGATTATTATAGATTAATTTTAAAGGTATCGAAGGTTTGAACATTGTAGGTATGTATTTAGGTGCAAAATATTAAAAATTATTTCTTGAAATTACGATGGACTTGAACGGCAGATGCTAGTCCTATTGTCGGTTTAAAATATAATAACTTAATGGACAGATGGAATTCGCGAAAGATTATTAAGTCAGTCAAAACTCATAATTCTTCTTTTTCTTTTTTATCGCGTATTGGTCACTTGACCCGTCTCTGTTAAGGTGTACTTTCCTGTGAGGAGCATGTTCAATTGTCCTTTCATTTCTTCGTAGGTCTTCCGGGTATTCATGTCTTGACGATATTGAAATTTATATTATGGTCTATGTTTTTAATGTGGTCCCTCCAGAAGCGACTTCTGCTACGTCCTTCAAAATTGTGTTTTAAAAGTGTATGGAACTGTGAGGATTGAGGAGGTAGTTCCTATATGGCTTGCTTTCATATTCATATGTCCCCACCAAATCCAGACAGTTCACCTCGCGCCTCTGTCTAATAAAGAATATTTATTTATTTATAAACGGCATAAAATGCCTTCTACATACATAGATAAAAACACATATTGATGATAACAATAGATATAATAAAAAAAGCAATTAGGTATACACTTGGCAAACACAAAAAAAACTTAAACCTAAACAATAAGACAAAAAATAAAAAATAATAAAAAAATAGATGTAAGCAAACATAAAAAAAAGATATACATAAGGATCCAAAAAAAAACAACAGTAAATTCAAAAATAAAAAACATTAAATTCAAAAATTAAAAAAAATCAATAACGTATGCAAACATAAAAAAATATAACATATGTAATCAGAACACGCATTATAATTTGGCTCCACTAAATATGTAGTCTCAATATGACTCAAATACCTATAGTGGTGACCCCGACGTGATATAATTATCTATAGTGGTGACCCCGACGCGATATACTTATCTATAGTGGTGACCCCGTTGTTATACGCTTATCTATAGTGGTGACCCCGACGTGATATACTTATCTATAGTGGTGACCCCGACGTGATATACTTATCTATAGAACTATTTCGAGTAATATTCGTAGTTAACGCTGCAGATTTACTTGGCAGGGTTTGCAAAAAAAATACAGCAAGTGCACAAAGACGAATATATTGCCAAATAGCGATCTCTTTCAACCAACTTGACCAACGGGGACTCTCAAAGGTTAATTCGGTTTAATAATTTTTGGTACATATTTTAAATGTAACAAAAAAACTGAAAACAAACAAAACTGAAAAAAAGAAAATAAAAAAAAACTGATAATAGCAATGAGGAAAGGAACTAAGGGATTGAAGGACGCAGATGGAATATTCAGGAATTTTCTAATCTACAAAAAATATCTAGAAATAGATCTATCACGTTTCAGAAAATCTTCATTAATTGTTCAAAGAATTGGTATAATGAAAGTGTTATTAACTACTAGCTTTTATGTCCCGCCGTTGGCCAAGAATGTAAAATTGTGAAGGAATAAGCAATCGTTTTTATAATATTGTCACCCAATTATTTTGCAAAATCGGACCATGAAAAGTGGTTTGAAATTTGATTGAGTTTGAGCATTGTAAAATGTTCGTGATGGCCACAACCCATGCTTTTTTATATATTGCTATAAAGTGTGAATGAAGTATAATATATAATTTCTGCTGGCATGGACTATGCGTAATGGTTTTAAATATGACTGTTTATCAACGTTGTAAAGAGATTGGTTTGGCCACAACCCCCATTTTTATATATTATCATCGAAAACAAATTGTAATATGTACATATAAAAAAAAATTAGTAATTTTGGATGTTGGAATGTGGTTAAAATTTGATTAAATAATGCGTACTGAAAAGATCTAGTGTTGGTCACATCCCATTCGTTTTTATATTTTTTCATCAAGTGTGTATTATATTTTTGCACAATTAGACTGATAGACTTAAAATTGACACAAAAGTCTACATTAACGAAGAAGAAGACTTAAACTATAGTACACACACACACACACACACACACACACACACACACACTCAAACACACGCACGCACACACACACACACACATACACACACACACACACACACCCTCACACACACAAACACACATACAAACACACCCTCACCCACACACACACACACACACACACACACACACACCCTCACACACACACACACACAAACATATGTAACTTCTAACTCTAGTATGTAATCAACATTGTATTGTATTGTATTGTTTATAATAAATAAATAAATAAATAAAAGAAATAAATAAATAAATAAATAGTAAATAGTTTATAATTTAAATATAAACGTTGTGAAGAGTTCAGTAATGGCCAAAACCCCCATTCTTTAAATATCGTCAACGAAATAAAATATGAAAGCGTTGAAAATTATTCAAAATAGGATGATATAAATGGTTAAAATTTGATTAAACAAAAGTATTGAAAAGATTCTAGTGCAGATTACACCGTCACATCCCATTCGTTTTTACATATGTATTTTCATCAAGTGTGCATATTGTTAATAATATTTCTGCACAAAAGACCAGTAGACTTAAAACTAACCCAAAAGTCTAAATAAAAAAGAGAAGAATAAGTATAAGACTATAAGAAATAGTTTGTATAAAAAACTATCCCAATGGTCTACATAAAATAAGAAAAAATACATAAAATAGAAGAATTATTTGAAATAGATTGTATAAAAACAGACTAAAAGGTCTTCACAAAAGAAGAAGAAGATTAATCTATAGGAAATAGTTTATATAAAATTCACCAAAGTTCTACATAAAATAAGAAAACGAAGCAAAAGACCAAAGGAAATAGTTTGTGTAAAAACTGTAAGGTCTACATAAAATTAAGAAGAAAAATAATTAGACTCCATGAACCGTCGCTTCAGACCCTTCAGAACCTCCCGTCCCTTCAGGCCCTTCAGTACCTCCCGTCCCTTCAATCCATCATTACGTCCCTACCAATCAGGCCCTTCAGTACCTCCCGTCCCTTCAGGACCTTTTATACCTCCCGTCCCTTCAGGCCCTTTAGTGCATCCCTTCCCTTCATTACATCCCGTCCCTTCAGTCGGTTAAGAAAAGTTAAATCTAAAAACCATCCTGGAAGAACCGCGAAGAGATGAAAGGACCTTCTTTTCCCAGGATACTCCACCTTCAAAGGTAATATGACTAAATACACGAAGAAGAAGAAGAAAAAAGTTTAAATCCAGATACCTGCGAAGATATGGAAGGAAAATTGGATGAAGAAGAAAAAGAAGAAGAAGAAAAAAGTCTATATCCAAAAACCGTCTTGGAAGACTTGTGAAGAGTTGGAAGGACAGTTGGACCTTCTTCTCCCAGGATTCTCCAACTTCATAGGTAAAATGACCAAAAATACACGAAGAAGAAGAAGAAGAAGAAAAAAGTTCAAATCCAGAAACCTGCGAAGAGATGGAAAGACAATTGTAGCTTCTTCTCCCAGGTTAGTCCCCCTTCTAAGGTAAAATGACCAAATACACGATCAAGAAGAAGAAGAAAAAAGTTTAAATCCACAAACCGTCCTGGAAGACCTGCGAAGAGATGGAGGGACAGTCGGACCTTCTTTTCCCAGAATACTCCCCCTTCATAGGTGAAATGACCAAATACACGAAGAAGAAGAAGAATAAGAAAAAAGTTTAAATCCAGAAACCATTCCGGGCAAACGCTCGACAATTCACCAAAGTTTCATAATAATCGGACAAACGGTTTAGGAGCACATCGCATACAATTTTCTGATAGGAAATCAGTATATTGTTGTGTGATTTGTAAGTAAATAGTAATAGGTAGGTACCTACCTACAACAATGTTCTAAATAAATTCAATTCATAACAAATTTTATTTGAATATCAGAATCTTTCCGTTACCATAGTAACCATTCCAATATTAATATCAAATGGGCTCGATACATTTTTTGGATATGTAGGTAGGTACCTACATTGGTTTGTTCGAAGCCACAAAAACGAAAATTGTCCGAAATATCAAATATTATATACAAATTATGCAATTTTATTATGCCTATATCTTTACTAATAATTAACAGACTTTAACAATATATGTCTTAAAACTTGCTATAAAGTCTTGTGTTTCATTTTATTATTTCATAATCACATTTATTTCAAAGGTATATTATTTTAAAGAACATATTCATTCGGTGGGAAAATTAAATATCGTATGAAAAGATATTAAAATGGCGGGGTTATATGTACATTTGTACAAAACGCTTACTTTAAAAATAAGTTAAACATTATAATTAGACAAAATATTCACCATGTTTTTCACTTAAAAGCTAAGTTATACTTGAAAATATATTTTTTTCGTGTAAATACGTACTTCTAACTTTTAAACAAACAGATATTTGCGTGCAAAATGTACACTTTTTTGACAGATATGACTTGGAAAATTTTGTATGAAAAAAATAATTATTGAAATATCTTTAAAATTCAGCATTTTAATCGCATTATTTTTAGCGTGACACTGCATCAGGTATACTGGTACATGTTCGCACATAAATTAGATTTTTAGATGCTCTTGGTTTTTCAAAAGGCGTGAGACAAACACACACATACACACACACATACACTAACATATTGATTGCTTTATTACTTTAGATAACGAATACAGGTATCTTTTTGTTTTAAAGAATAAGGGCTTTTGGGTTTTCTATTTTTCTTTGTATTGAATCTATGTATAGATTATCTATACCACTATTATTCACCATTTTGACGATGATCGGCATAAAGCGAAACCGATGAATGGAAGTCGCGTTTGCGGAAAATTTATCAGAATTATGTGAAATAAGTACCTATTTATCTATGAATATATTATTATGGTATTCTTATAAATTATTTTTCTTATTCAAAATAATACAATAATTAATCTTCGCTTCACATCTAGTCATTGTGTTTTGTCAGGAGAAAGGTAATCATCAGATGATTTAGAGAGGGGAATAGACACAAATGATACCATTGGTGATAAGTCACACCCAATTACTAAAAGAAATATTACAAAACAATGAGTCAACTGATTTAATACCAAGTTAAAATTTATGTTACCAGATGACATATGATTGCTTCCTAAATAATTGATAATATTTATTTATTTTATTTTATTTACGGCGTTTGCCATTTACAAAAAGAGTTTTCAAGTTTTCACAAAAGATACAAAATAAAGTACATAATATATGTATAAACAATGAAAATGAAAATAAAAGGAAAAATAAATATAAAGAAAAATGAGATAGGTAAGTCTATAACTTATACAAAATAAAAAAAAATCACATTAAAAAATATATTCATAGAAAATTTAAATTAAGATCTGCATACTAACAATACATATGTACGTGTTCAAGTATATCAGTTAATATGTAGGTTTACTGATAATGATCCATACCATCAAGGCGTATCCCAAAATGTAAAGTCACCAGCGACAGATATGCGGGTACCTCATAAAATGAAGCGCGACACAAAACACGTCACACCTAAAAATCGAGATTCAATTTTGTATATTGTATCTACTTATTAACGATTACCAACAATGAATAAACAAAATTGGAAGCACTATTATAATCCGGTGCCTTTGATAGGTAAAGTCTCAGTCTTCCTCTTCTTCGTTAAGAAGACCTGTTGGTCCGTTATTAAAAAACTGTGCCTCCTGAGATGACAAAGTCCAACTATCCTTCCTTCTTTTGGGTAGTCTTTCTGGAAGACGGCGCGGCGTCCAGAGGGGATTTCATTTGCGGCTATATACGCAAGTCTGTCACTGTCCATCCTGGCAACGTGGTCCCTCCAATGTCTTCTTCTGGATTTACTTCACCGAACGATGTCCTCTATTCTACGTGTATTTCTTATTTCAAAACGATCTCGGAGGGTTTTTCCAGTGATTGACCTTGCCTCTGCTGGGAATCGAATCCAGGACACCCGCACAGAAGTCATTTGGCTTACCACTAAACAACGGCGGTCTGTATATGATCGTTATGAAATAAATTCTTAGAACTGCGAATACCATGGACTGCTAAACCAATGTGTCCACATCAAATTAATAAAATGCAAGTAAAGAATCACGAACATGCACAAGCAAAAGCTAGAGGAGCGAAAGAGGATCGAAGCTTTCGAAATGTGGTGTTGTAGGCGTATGTTGCGTATCCCATGGACGCCCAGAAGAACGAATGTACCAATTCTAGACGAGCTGAAGATCGAGGATCATCTGTCGAAGATATATTTCAGACGTATCCTTCAATTATTTGGACACATTGCCAGAAGGGAACCAGACTGCCTCGAGAAGCTTGTTGTGATGGGCAGCATGGAAGGACGGAGATCTCGTGGTCGCTCACCTACCAGATAGAGCGATTTGGTTAATTCCACCATGGGCTCTTCGGTGACTGGTGCTTAGCGTTCAGCCCAAAACAGATTGGTATGGAGGCGGGACATAGGTACGTGTGGCGACGGACTACAGCCGCTATCCTCAGTCATGAGGAAAATGACGAATATACAAGCACAAGCTTATTATGCATAAGCTCATAGTGACATAGAGGGCTCGCCAATCTGAAATGGAACTGGGTGGCACTCATTGTCAGATATAGAGATGGTAGGTGGACCCAGAGAGTCTTGGAGTGGCGTCCGAGACAGGGAAAAAGAAGCGTGGGACGTCCTCTGATACGGTAGTCAGACTGCATCAAAGCAGTGGAAGGGAGCAATTGGAAGCGGTGTGCCCAGGAAAGGTAGGAGGGAAATATAAGGAGGGAGGCCTATGTTCAACTCTGGATAAAAACGGGCTGATGAAGAAAAAGAAGAAGATAAAGGATCACGTGTCGACAATTTACTTACATCCTGACGACCTCGAGAAACTTGTCGTAATTGGAATTTTGAATAGTAGAAGATCAAGAGGCTGCTCACCGACCAAATGCAGGAGTGATCTTATTATATCCGGTACAGGATCTTCAATCACAGAAGCCCTTCGATCTGCCCTCAATCATACAAGACCATTCTTCGTGTGATTGAGAGGCCGCCGTCCTTAGTCGTGAGGTAAAATAGGAAGAAGGATAAAGGAAATAAAATTTGTATTAACACAATAATGTCATAGGCGTGATGTAAGAAGTAGCCTGTATATTTAGGTTGACTTTTTCTCTACTTTTCTTTTGTCCTCGGGGCAAATATATCCGCTGTAGGAATACTAATCGCTTGTCCCCTTTTCTCGATACAACAACAATGATCATGTATGGGGATGTTTTATTAGATCACGTGTGATGATGATGACGATAAAATGCCCCTTTTTACAAATTGCATTCCTCATGACTGAGCAGAATTAGCCCCTTTCACGGTTACTTAGTGTCGCCTTTGATACTGACACAAATGGATTTGTACCTACCTACATACCTATAATCTTTACAAAATGGGGAACAATTTGAATATATTAGTTTAATAATTGATCACAAAAATGTTTCCATTATAATTATAAGAATATAACGATATTCTTTCTGTGTCCTCTCTCTTTCTTTTCTCCTTTGCTATGTTTCATGTTGTTATTATTTATTTTTCTTTTGCGTTACCAAAAGTACACTATTGTGACCAATTAAGGTACCTACATACTTGAGACTTTGATATTTTATCTTTTTATTGGATTCGGTGTTTCATAGAAAAACCAGGGGGCAAATCAGTCAACCGGCAGAATCAAAACCATCCATGTTTACCCATATCATTGTCGGCCTTCGTGGTTCAGTTGGTTAGGTATCTGAATGTGAATCTGTGAGACGATTAATATCGTTAGTCTCCAGAATGTGGCAACTTGTTATTGGGTGCGTGTTAAATAATTATTTGACATAGTACCTGTTAGTCACCCGAGAAGCTACTTAAAATAAAAAATAAAATAAAAATAAAGTTTTAATGTTTTTATTGAATCTGTTTTTTTTGTTTACTTTTATGCTTATATTGACAACAGAAAAAAGCGTGTAGGTATAAAAATTCCATCAAAATTGGATTATTGTAAGTGGTTTTTAAATTCTATTTCAAAATTTGACACATACATATAACTAAAAAACATGGCAAAATTTGACACATACAACTAAGCTGGAAAAAAAATTGTTTGACAAAATTGTAATCATGTAGCAATATTTTATTTTAATGCTCCCTAGCAATGTGCGCCAGTGGCGAGTTATTTGCCAATTGGCAATTCCTTCTAACTAACCAATGTTTAATATTATACAGATATACTATTTATATGTTTTCGTGCTGTAGGTAAATCTATACTTTAAATGATATTCAAATAAGGTAGAGCAAGCCAAACTTGTTTAAAAATACATACATAACGACTTGTTCGTTCACACGAAGAAAAAGACCAGTTGGCGCATAACATACCTACTATCAAAACAATATTATTTTATATACTCATATATCATCGTCATATCACGACAGCAGGGTTGTCACAATTTTGTTGAAATTTAGTTATTTATTTAAAGCTATTTGCATATAACACATGAGATCCAACTGTCGATAGCGATAGTACGTATAGTTGAAGAATAAGTACCAAACTATAAAACCATAAATACAAATTATTTAATATTTTAAGATATTTGATTTTCTATACAACACATGTACCTAGGTATGTATGTCAAGATAGGATAGTATGGAGGTCAGTCCTTTTTTCTACCCAGAATATGAAAACAACATAACGGTATGTATATATGTTTGGAGATTTAAGTATCAAACTATTAAGTCTTCTTACATATTGTGTATAGGCGACTGCTATACAAATTTTATGAAGCGATGTCGTCACTAAATTCAATTTTTATAAAAATTGTTAAAAAAAATTGAGATACTTGTATTTTTTATAGAAAATTAAAGTATCTAGTTGGGGTGTTTCGGCTTTTTTCGATATTTTTAAAATATTTGGAAATATAGGCAGTTAAACTCATAAATTTATAATTAAAAAAAAATTTCTTAATAAAAAATGTTTGAGAAACCCTGGAATTGTATTGAAAAAACTAATTTGAGATTTTGTATTTGTCTATGTTTATACAAATTTTCAGCGTTCTATCTTTTACGGTTTCTGAGATATATGGAAAAATAAATCAAAATTTCAAAAGTTGATAACCCCTGACTGAAACAAAAATACACAATTCTGAGTATAAAAGTTTTGTAGGCCTATAACTGTTTATATATTCTGAAAATTTGGGCTTTGTAAATTGAGCGGATCAAAAGTTATAAGGGACACACACACACACACACAAAACTCACATAAAATGTTCTACTCCGAATTCTGAGTAAATCCATGTATGGGAACATATATGCTGCGAGGCCTCTAGTTGGTGTTATTAGCATGCAAAAAGTCCACTACACCATGCAAAATGTTCCTTCGTACACGCATCTTGGCTTAATAATGTCGATTCATTCAGAGAATTGAATTCTCATGAACGAATCGACAGTTGGAATATTAATTTAAATCATAATATTACAAAAAAGAAGGAACATTTTCGAAGGAACTACTACCTGAGGCTAGTCAACGAGTCAATTTAGCGATGGAAAAAAAAAGAAAAGATAAGTTAATGTATGAAAGTGACATTTGTCAGTCACGTGACAAATGTCACAATAGTCGTTGGTTGGGCCCCATACTGTACAGTTTGTATAGTTGGTACATTGTACGGTTTGTATAGTTGGTACATAATCAAAAATAAACAAATAGTCATTTTATACATCCTTATAGAATACGAGTAGGTTGTGACCAACGCCAAACTCCTCACTACCATGTCACTCCTTTATTAATTATAATTCTGTGTGGAAAGTTATCAGCATTTTCGTGAAATCAGTTTTGTTTAAATATTTTTTTTGAACACATGATAATTTTTCAATACTGTATAATGAAAGTGATGTGCTTTTTTACTAATTTAAAAAATAAACTTGTCACTTTATATGAGCAAATTTTTTTTATCTGACATTATGCTATTTTCAAAATAGTTATGATCAACCTTGAATAGATGTCGCATTAAAAAAATAACAATAAAATCTAGTAGCAGATAACCCTAGTTAAGACATTAAGATTTAAAAAACCTATTATATCTAAATTTGCTTTCGTTACAAATGAACAGTAATAATATTCAAAGCGTTTCGTGAAAGTTATAATTTTTTTTTATATGTATTATTAATTTTTACGATTGGATAAAAAAGATTAATTCAGTCATAATATAAAAACATACTTCATATAAAAAATGACATTAACGTCATAAATTGTTTATTTTACAACTGACCAACATTGATTTGTCAGAAGATTTTCGCCAGAATGCGGTTCTATAAAAAAATATATATCTACTATTTCTAGATTTGATCCAATAAAAGAAACGAGATGAGTGTGTCCAACACTAAGGTCTCTATGATACTAATTATTATTTTTCTCTAGCCCTCGTCCCTCCACTGCTGGATTTAGGCCTGTTACTTACACTTCTATTCGTTTCCGTTCCGTCCTCTCCGCATCCAGATTTTACCACATGACCATTTGGACAATGTCGTCCGACCATCTTTTCGGGGGTCATCCAACACTCCTACCTATTATTTGTGGAAGGTCCCCACTGTAGTTTTGTGGGTGCCCATCTAGTATCCCCAAGTCTGGCCAAGCGTCCAGCCCATTGCACTTTAATACAGCAACACGCCTTTAATCCAGCGACGCCTAATCTATTCAATTCGTTTTTTGTCGTGGAGACTCACGCCAAGTAACTGTGTCTTTCCATAGATCGCTGAGCCACTTTTCATTTGTGGACACTATTTACGTCTTTTCCAGGGCATCTTATTCTTCTTCAGTCTATTTCCGTCCACTTCTGAACAAAGGTCTCCTCCATTTGACTCCGCGTCGCGTCGTCCTGCAGCATTCAGGACGTGCCAGCATAGCGATATCATTTCTCCACCTCAGCTGCGATCGCCTCACAATTCTTTTGGTTGCACATGGTCTCCAAGTCAGTACACTCTTTGTCCACTTGTCATCCGAGCTTCTGGCTTCGTGTTTCGCTCATTTCCATTTTATTTACTTTTGATCTTTCTCTCACCTTTGCCAGTGTATATGTCATAGCAATAATCCGCATCCGGAATCCGGAATCACTGCCTGAGATTTTTGAACAGCGATGGTCTTTTACGACTCATAGCCCGTCTTTCCTATCTTTCCTTCCACAATAAGTTGCAGAAGAGCATATATATTACCAGGGAATATGTGACCGAAGTATGCGTTAGTGGTCAGCTACTTACTCTGTATTTAACTAAAACCTTCTTCTTCTTCTTCATCTTGGTGTAGACCGAGGGTCTGTTGGTACAGGATGGTCCTCCTGAGATGTTGAGTTCCAGCTATCTCTCCATCGTTTCGGGGGTCTTCCTGGTTGACGCTGTCCATCTGGTACCTGGTGCAGAGCTATGTGTGGAATTCTCTTTTGGTTCATCCTCTGCACATGCTGGTACCAGTATCGTCGACGCTGTCCTCCATGGCGCGTAGAGTTCTCATTTCTGCAGTCCTCAGCATGCTCTTGGTCTTGACAGTGTCTGCTCTTGCCTCTATGTCATATGTGAGGATAGGTCGCCCACAGGTCTTATAGATGCGTACCTTGCTGCTGGTTCGCATGTCTTTGTTCCTTCATATGACATCTCGTAGGCAGCCTGCAACAGCTGAGGCTTTGTCTACCTGAGGCCTTACTTCTTTGGGGAGGTCATAGGTGCTGAGTAGGTCACAGCCTAAATATTTGAATTGGGACACCTGTTCAATAAGCTCGCCGCCCACTGAGATTCTAAGTAAAACCTAAAGAATATAATGTTCGGTCAGTGGTCCAGTGACAAAAACACCACGTTGTCTTTACTTTAAACTCGAAATCGATCAAAAGTTACATAGAATCACTTAATTGTTTCCTCTCTGTTGAGGATCGTGATCCGTGGAACTGCTAATGAACAGAACAAATCTACTGCAGTCACTTCAACGTTTACAATACGTTTTCCAGGTTGATCGAGAAAGTACAAGTCACAAAAAAGTAAGAAATCAAAACGGCAAATGTGCAGTGGCGATTCTTAGAAACTACAGAATGAAGCATTGTTTTCAAAAAGGGAGTGCGTTGGAATAAAATGACCGCTTTTTACCGGTCTTTCACAAAAACCATTACGAAGTATGGACAATGGCGAGTAATTCAAGATCAATTTAGATCCGTGCGGAATGCATGAGTCTATTGTAATGGCTGTGGTACACGAAGGATAATGATTGTAAGAAGATGTTTGTTTTTATAGCTGTTTGCCGACTTCCTGAAAATTACAAATCAGCTGATCAATGCGTATTTTTTAAAGAATCAAAATAAAATAGAGCGAACGTAATGATCAACTTCAAACTCGTACAGATTTGATATATCCAAAGGATTAGTCACAAAAACACATGCAATAAAGAAAGCATCATCATCTTCAGTCCGTGTTGGACCACTCCCCCTTTAAGTCGGCTCCCCCTTTAACTGCTAAGTCGGCTCCTCCCGCTCCTATGCGATTCCTATTCACTGGGGTCCAACAAAACTATTGATGTCATCCATCCATCTGCTTGGTGGTCGGTCACCCTTGTGGTCTCTTACCTTCATTCTTGCTATGCGTCCTGACCATTTCCACTTTTGCAGTTATTTGCAAGCATCAATCATAGTAAACCCATAGTTCCATACAAGTCACAATGGCAGTCTTAGAATATTAGGACAAATTATTACTAGTTGCATGTAATACATGAAACCCAACTGTCGATGGCGATAGTATGCATAATTGAAGAATACGTACCAAACTATAAACACTTAAACATAAATTAATAAATACCAGAACCAATAATACGTTCGAAATCAATAAGTGTAACACTGTTAGATGGGTTAGCGCGCTGGGCTAGTAATCCAGTGGTCGCGAGTTCGAATCCTGCCTCGACCGATTTCGTTCACCTAAGCACAAGCATTTATTTGCTTATTTTAGGGAACGTAGGAAGATGTATATGTACTTGTTTAACAAGGACATATTCATTTTAAAAAAAAAACTAATATTAGAAAAAATAACTTCATTGATAGATCATGCTATATTTTTAATAACAAACTCAATGACGTTGATATATTTAATATATCACTCAAAAATTTCACCAACATCCTATGAAATAAAAATACGTTCTAATTATTACCTTACATTCATATTATACAATAATATAAATTTTATTTTTATTTTAAAACAACATATAAAATTAATAAAAATATACGTAGACCTCTCACACCGTTACATGATTTTGTCTATATTTCCTACAATAGTTTGTGGTGTAAAACTTCGGTGCATACTTCATGCAACAATATTATTAGTATTATTACCTACATACCATTAAATGTATACTGTATATTATACTGACTAGTGAACACAATACTGATTGGTCGGTCAGTATTAGCTCGTTTTTTGTTGCGGATGCGGATGGCTAAATGGTTAATATACCTACTCTTCCCAACTCTTTTCGTTTTTATATTTTAATATACCTGTGTTAAAAAAATACTTTTGCAATTGTTAAATAATTTATGTACTTTGTTTAAACTATTTAAAAGAACCTTTAAAATGTTTATAAGTTATTAATATAATTATACCTATTGTAAACTGACAAACTAGATCAGTGACAAACAAACATTTTCTGCATCTTTGATATATCTGTCACTGGGGGAGAGTAACTTTATATACATAGGTAGGTACTCAACACATTATGACGTAAAATGTAATAATGGTCAATTTCGGATTCCCGTTTAATTCGACACAGACAAGCGCTGAATATCATCCAGGTTCTGCGGTGCAAATGAATGTGCGGGTGCCGTGTGACTCCAAGTCGACCCTGTCTGTCATTGCTGTTCGTGGACCGGTTCCGGGCACGCACCTGTGCAGACGACCGTTCGCTACTAGGTACATATCGGTGTGCATGCCACCGCATAAAAGATGTAGGTATATAAAAAAAAACGGCATCAATTCGCATCTCCTCAACTTGATTGCTCTCACACATAATATCAGTACGCACCTCAAACACAGAACATCACAAGTCCAATTGTGAATTAATAAAAATAAACTTTTTTTGTAAAATGACTTTTATGAGCGGGACCCCAGGTTTATTTGAATAAATACAAAACTAAACATTATATTGCTATAACTACTAGTGGGTTCGGGCAGACGTTGTTCTGCCACAAACCCTTCTAAGGGCCAGTCTTATAAACGAGAGACCAAATATTCGTAAGTATGTTTACGATTTACTAACGGATGGATGTTCCTAAGTAGATATTACTATCGGCGGTATTATAAAACTATTTTAACTGTCCGTTTGACAGTTACAGTCTAATAAGACTATGGATTCGTATTGGACTATAATGGATTGTAATGGATTAAGCGGGGCTGTCATTGCAATATATAAACAGAGAGTGTTGCGTACTTCAAACAATATCAAAAATTACAAAAATTCAGTGGACGCGGGTTCGTTCAAATCTCGCCTCAACTGAAATTCTTTTTTTTAAATAAAAAAAAAAATTAATATAAAATAAAATGAAATTCAGTGTCATCAATGTCATGTTGAAATAATAAAATATTTGGTCAACACAAACTTGTAATCAAATTCGTTTTGGTTATTCAAAATCACTGTCGGACGACATTTTTTACTGAAAAAAAACAATTCAATATAAAAATCCAATAAAATATAAAACAGTATATTTAAAAATATTCGTAATATTGAAAATGTACCACAACATAAAAAAAATAAGTGTGCTAAAACTCAATCCTTCCATAACTTATCGTTAACGAACGCTTAATCGGTGGTCCGACCGTCGGTAAAGGCTATCGGTAAACTTTTACTAAAATTTAACTAACGGATTGTTATAAGACGAAATATAGAGCATTTGTAATCTAACTAACGGACGTTTATAAGACCGGCCCTAAGTAGACTGCATTTTACATAGATCTCATTGTATGTAAAATTTCTAATTTTATTCATACATTTAAGTGTGATAATGTATTCTCTAGATGCGTAAAACAGTTGTTCACACCGCTAACTATTGAATAATATAATAAAAGTAAAATAAAAAAAAATATGACTATAAATTTCAATAGGCGGCGCTAGTGTCGAATTGGAGATGTTTAGTTTTTTTCATATGACAACACTAAGAGATCTGTCACTTGCGTCGTAGTATGGATTTTTTGATATTTAAAGTTCTTTTTGTTCTGTTTTAGTATTACTCATATTTCGATTATATACATTCACATAGCACTCTTTACAGGGTGAATTGCCTTAAACTAAAAAAAAAAATATAGGTATACATGTGTATGGAATTTTTATTTATTTATTTACCTTTTATCACACCATATTTATAATGACAATAATAAGTAGATTACGGCTGCCCAACTAGGAAATCATGTTCTAGAGCTAGCAGTTTACAATTTTTATTGGCAATTATTAACCAGGTGATTGTTCCCGTTCCACATTAAATATGTACACAATCTCAACTTTCTGTTCACTGTTTCGTTTTATTCATATTTCAATTCGTTCATTTCCGTGTCGAGATCATATTATATGAGGTACCTATTGCAACTATAAACGAAATGACAATCAATCTAACCTCAAAGTATTTAGCGGCTCATCGAACAAGAAATAATTGTAAGTTTGTTAACCGAATAAGAACATCCAAGTGATTCAAATATAATATGTTACATAAATTTTTTGGTTTCACAAATAGTTCGGACAGGACAACGTCGGTCGGGTCCGCTAGTATACCTACGTTATTTTAATTAATTTATTTATTTTCATTTATTTCTATCCAAAATCATACAGTATAATATACGAGATACAAAATATCTTAAGTTAATATAAGCTTATTCATACATAGTTAACATACAAAGTAAATATAAGTTAAATACCTACATATAATAATTAAAGTTAAATACATATAATACCTACATATTATAATAATATTCGTTTATTTTGTAATAATTTTTTTCACACTAGTTGCATGTAACACATGAGATCCAACTGTCGATAGCGATAGTATGTATAGTTGAAGAATAAGAATCAAACTATAAACCCATAAATACAAATTATTGAAAATATTAACACATGTTGGTATGTATGTCAAGATAGGATAGTATGGAAAACAGTCCTCTTTTCCTACCCGGAATATGAAAACAGCATCATGGTTCTGTTTGGAGATTAAGTGTCAAACTATTAAGTCTTCTTACATATTGTGTATAGGCGACTGCCATACAAATTGTATGAAGCGATGTCGTCATTAAATTCAATTTTTATAAAAATTGTTAAAAAAAAATTGAGATGCACTTCTACAATACTAATATTTTTTATAGAAAATTAAATTATCTGGTTGGGGTGTTTCGGCTTATTTCGATATTTTTAAAAGATTTGGAAATGCAGTTAAACTCATAAATTTATCATAATAAAATATTTTTCTTAATAAAAAATATTTGAGAAACCTTGGAATTTTTTGAAAAAACTAAATTTGAGATCTTATATTTGTCTATGTTTGTAAATATTCAAAAGTTGATAACCCCTGACTGAAACAAAAATTCAAAATTCTGAGTATAAAATTTTTGTAGCCTTATTACTGTTTATATATTCTTAAATTTTGGGCTCTGTAAATTGATCGGATCAAAAGTTATAAGGGGAGGGGACGACACACACACAGACACACACAGACGTTGGTGTTTTTTGACTTCAAAGTTGGAAAAGCCGTGAAAAAAGTAGGCGTATCTAGAATTTAAACTGCCTCTTCCTTCAAGAGAATTTCATTCTCTTGAACGAATCTACAGTTGGATAATGACGCCGCCAGAAATTAATTAAAAAAAAAAAGTACCTACCTATGTAAAAGGCAATTTGTGCCCTGAATCAGGAAATAAATAAATATAGATATCCCACAATGTGTTGTATCCTGTCGCTGGTTATCCCACATTGTGGATTATGCCGCGATGGAATGAGTGAATGTATCGACCAGTTGGTTAGGTATTTGGCTGCTGATCCAAAAAGGTCCCGGGTTCGATTTCCAGTGGAGACACAGTAATAAATTGAGTTTTCAGTCTGGAAATGTGAGACGTTAAATTAAAATTTGACATAGTAGGTACCTACCTGTTAGTTGCCCGAGAAGTAATATAATAATAATAATATTTAATAATCATGAAATTGGTTAAGCTTTTAAATAAAAAAAAATGTAATGTAAGATTTTTCTAATTATTGACTTATATGGTTGTCCCTCTGATGTGCATACATTCTGGCAATATATGTGACGCCTTCATAATGGACGCACGCAACACTCGCTATATCCAAATGTCTTTACTTTTATCTCTTCATCACATTATCGTCATCCAAGATTCTGATACCCTACGTCATTATATTACTATACCTAACTAAATTTAGTTCATTCTACCCACAACACTCTTACTTCAAATAATACAACGTAACTCCGTTTGTGATGGCCAAAATCTGTCTTGAACTAGAATTAAAAAAGACCAAAGAGAGTTCAAGACCGCGTGTTTGACTGGAATGAGACCACTGGAACAGTCTCACAAGACTAAAAAAATTAATTATCTAACTACACTGGATGAAGTGCCCATAACGAGTAGACTAAGGTTATATTTGTTTTTATTAAGGGGGGGACTGCTGCCAACTTACCTATTTTTTCAATTTGAAATCGCATCATTACTACAAAACGAATCATTTTGAAAAAAATAACCTAGTTAGTTTGGATATTAATCAATAAAAATATACCTTAATTTTTAATTATGTTCTGTATATATTCTTGTAGGAAAATAATAAGCATACCCCAATTTTTGACATTTATCTTAAATTTCTAAAAAACTTTAAGGTATAGAGCATTATATTTTTTTATAAATTAAAAAAGATCAAAATATCTGGAAAAATACGATGAAACGTTGCATTAATGCATCAGGTTAAGTTAATAAACTAAAAAACCTTATATTTCGCAATGGCGCTGAATGGAAAATAAATGTTTTTTAGGTTTATTTTCTAAACCTGAAGCATAAATGCAACGTCACATCGTATTTTTCTAGATATTTTTGTCTTCTTTAATTAAAAAAAAATATGTTGAACTAAAATCGGGGTATGCCATTATTTTTCTACAAGAATTTATACAGAACACTATCAAAAAGTAAAGATACATTTTTCTTTATGAATACCTAAAATATCTAAAAAAAAAATTTCAAAACGATTTGATAAGAAATAATGATGGTATATCAAATTGAAAAATAGGTACGTTGGCAGCAGTCCCCCCCTTAAGGTTAACTAACAACCGCATCACATGGCTAACGCGACGTCTTACGTAGGCGATCTGAATGCGAACTCGAAGCGGCGCGTCGCGGCGCGAAAATTACAAACAGTCGGTAACTATGGAAGTGGCCTACATTACAAAACGTGCGTAGGATATTCGCGTGTAACCGCATCGGATCGCTTCGCAATCTCGTTCCCTTTGAATCGCCTACGTAAGACGTCGCGTTAGTACCAACCTACACAGTTTAAAAAATTCGACAATTCACTTTGAAACAATTGTAGGTACATTCCTTACTTTATGACATAAAACTAATGCTTCAGGAACAGATAACAGATACCTAATATGTTGAATACCATTTTAAACACGGACCCAATTACAAATCGCCATATTTTGGATACTATAGATCTTCTTCTTCGTTTATTAGACCCGTTGGTCTGTAATTCAAAAAGTATGCCTTCTGAGATGGCGAAGTCCAACTATCCTTCCATCTCTTGGGTGGTTCCGGGTAGACGGCGAACAGAGGGGATTTAATTTGCTGATATATACGCAACTTTATCACTGGCATTCTGGCTACGTGGTCCCTCCAATGTCTTCTTATGGTCTTTTTGTGGCTAGTTTGTGGCCATAGGGGGCCAGCCAGTAAAGTTGGGGGTGGCTGCAGTCCCACCCTAGGATTCTGGGCAACAGGTCGGTGCCCCCTTAAATTCTTACCTATGGAAGAATTGACGCCTTAATGTCTTGCTCGACGGTGACTCGTCCAGGCGAGGATCCAGGATCCAGCGTGGAAATCGAAGAACTGAAAGTACTGTCCACGTGTTGTGGTACCTGTAAACCGCTAACACGAGTACTAAGGGGTGGAGGAGCCCCCCGGCATGATTGGTGGGCACAACCCACTCGGCTGTAGCCCGCCATGTTGATGAGACAGGTGTAGCCGACGCGACGCTGCGCCTGGAGTTGGAAATCGAAGAACTGAAAGTACTTCAGGCGTGGCGAAAGCTCCCTGTGATAGTCTAGTGTTACCGTGGCACTGTTGGTTGGGACACCCTCGCCGTGATTGATGGGCCTTCACGTTTGTGGTTGGACTTTTAGTAGTAGTGGTATGAAATATGCCTAACAGTAGTTTCTTGTTTTGTCAGACGAGCAGCCGCTCCGAGGACGAACAGAACTATTTAGTTTTAATTCGATCCCTATGGAGTTGGGGTAGGAGTCTGCGTAATTCCTTACTAGACTAAAGATGTTGATCAAAAATCTAGTCTGAAAACATACGCAATATTTCTCGGCTCGTCGTGTTGAGTAGCAAGACTGCAATAGTCTTAGGCTGTATATTGTATCGGCTAAAAACTTCAGAAACAATATTTATCTATCCCCAACCCTTTTTTTCCATAATATTTTGTTTTCGCTATCAATCATTTTGCCGTTTTATAAATAATCTGGTTGGTTGGAAGGTATAGCTTATAGAAATTACCCCGCCAGTGTGCAATATATTATTTTCTATGAATGAATGGTTCGAGCAAGTCGACGAATATATCTGGGTAGTATGTTTCAACGGAATGGACGGATTGATAAGGAGATCGAAAGAAGAGTTATGGTAGGAAACAGAGTGAATGGAGCATATAGACCAGTTATGAATGATCGCAACATATCAAAGGATGCCAAAGTTGCCATTCATAACGCTATCGTAGTGCCAACCGTGACGTATGCAAGTGAAACCTGGACATGGCAGAATTCGCACGAAAGCAGAATAAATGCAGTTGAAATGAGATCGCTAAGAAGAATCTGTAATAGAACGATGTATGACAGGGTCAGAAATGAGGACATAAGGAAAGAATGTAAGAAAAAAAAGATGCCTTTAATAGAATGAGAGTGAACACATTAAGATGGTTTGGCCACTTGGGAAGAATGAATGAAGAACGTCTGACGAAGAAAATATACAAAGCTGACAGGAATGGAATAAGAGGTCGGAGGAGCCTAAGAAAATGATGGAACGACCATGTGAACGAATTCTGAAAATCGGAAACGTAAGAAGCGTGGACAACAGACATGTAGAAAACGGTGTATGAATGTTGACGAGGCGATGATTGTGTGTCAAGATAGGAAAATGTGGCGTTCGGTTTTTTCTGCACACCCCATGAGGGATATGGCGTGATAGTATGTATTATTTATTAAATTAAAATAAACAAAACACAGTGAAAAACTGTGTCTACGCCGAAAATCGAACCCAGGTAATATTGGCTCCTCAATCAAATAAAACTGAGCCACGAAGACCGTTTTTAAGGTTCATAATGACTTGTTTTCTCATTGCATTTAAAAACTGTGCCAAAAATCTTGCTATATAGCTTATTTTCATTTTTGTTTTGAAGTGATAAACGTTTTTTGACAGTATATTTAATGGGAATCTTATTAAATATAATTTTTGCAACATTTTATACATAATCATATCGTTTAATATAAAAAAATGTATTGACAGTATTACATGTAAATTATGATGCTCGAAATATTGTAAAATGTAAAAATTATATATGTAGGTAGGAATACGTTGACAGGTAATTTCACTGTGGGTAAACGTAGCTGTCAAATATAATATGCCCCCAAGTCAAATTGAAAACGCTGTTCGTTTTCGCCAAGCGCTAATTTTTTTTGTATGGGATTTGACGTTTGTTGTAGAAATTTTTTCTACAATAACAAACAACAAACGTCAAATCCCATACAAAAAAAATTAGCGCTTGGCGAAAACGAACAGCGTTTTCAATTTGACTTGGGGGCTATGTAACTACTTGTTACATTTCATCAGTAGTTACATACACGATAATAGCAGTAGCGGAATTGCTTATAGAAGCCGAAAATCTTGATTTTTCCCATGAATATTATGTTAAGAAATTCAAGACCTAATAATTTTTTGACTGTTTTATTGAAGCCATACGACAATATTAAAAATTGAACCGTATGTTAATGCGACGCTTGACAGGGTCACAAATATAAATATTATTTTGGTATGTGATTTTAAAATATTTTCATGGCCACTCAAATGAACAACGATGTTAAAAAAAATCCGCTACTTCCACCACCAACCGCACCGAATATGGGGACTGTCAACGGCCCCTTCGCAGAACGCTAGAATGAACGACAAAAAAAAACAATGCATGGCCCTCTAGATAAGCAATCTCGGCACCATGGTACAAAAAGAACAATCAAAAAGTGCGAATTGAGATTCACACTTGCGGACTGTCGGCGATTTCAGATCCATATATACAGGGCATCAGAGAAGTGACCAAGATCTCTGGAAACAGACAAGTCAGTGAGAATCTTCGGATAATAAGGCACCGTATCTATGGCAAAATCGTTTGAAGGCTTTGTAATTGTTCTTCGAGATCACTAAGTCCGCATGTCCAATGAGACCTTGAAGAGGCCCACGGACAGCAACGAGGAGCTCCGATCTGTAAGAGGACACAATTGGGTGGGAACACTCCCAAAGGATGTGATCCGAAATTTGGTCCGGACATTGACAAAACTGACATGAGGAAGAGGGAGCAATGTTGAAGCGATGGATATAGCTTTTAAAGTTACAGTGTCCTGTGAGAAATTGAGAAGTCCAAAAGTCTGGAACATCCCAATGAGATTTCAGTCGCGACCTCACGTCAGGAATAAATAAAAAGGTAACTCTACCAACTAGACAGGTCGTCCAGCGGTTTTGCCAAATGTTTAGTAGAGTGTCGCTCACGCTTCTCTTAATTGAGCTTCGAGACGTTCGACTCTCAGGGGGGTGAAAAGAAGTGTCACCGATAACAGAAGGACGGCCTCGCAATAAATTGAAAATAGCACCTCTACGTTGAATTTCAAGATCAAGGGGGGTTAAGCCTGTCAAAATTGGCAGGGCTTCGGTTGGGCTTGTTCTGTAAGCTTTGGATAGTGCAATGAGGGCGAATCTTTGGCCTGAAAGCAAGGTTCTTCGAATATGCTGAAACTCGCAGGCGTTAGACCAACAGCCTGCCGCATAGCAAGCGATGCCAAGATAAACGGCTTTGTAGAAAAGGCGGGCGATAGGAAATTGCAGACCCCAGCTTGCTTTTGCGAGGTATCCTATTTTAATGAAAGCAAACTTAGCCTTATCGACACATGATTTGGCATGCTAAAAAATATTAAATATCCTAATTTTCTTTTAGGGTTTGCCTAGTCCGAAGGTTCTAGGTACGCCCCTGCTATATATGTATGTAACACCGAATGCCGGTGATCATGGCATTCGGTTTTACATTCAGATATTATAGAACTCCATATGATAATTATATCCTTGATATGGGTAAACACGAATGGTTTTGATTCCGCCGGTTGACCAGACTTGCCCCCCCCCCCCCAGGTAAGTCATTTGACTTCTATTTTGTGCTCTGGATTCGAATCTTACTTGAGGATAATAATCTTGGTTAAAAGATGAACAAAAAAAAACATTTAGATGGGTGGTGGCAGAGCGGTTAGCGCGCTGGGTTATTAATACAGTGGTCGTGAGTTCGAATCCTACCTCGATCGATTTCATTCACGTATAGTACAAGCATTTCTACTTAGTTTAGGGAATGTATAAGGATGTATATGTTCTTGCTTCAAGGACATATTCATCCTTTGAAAATAAAATATATCAAAAAATTCAGAAAGAGAGTATGAAAAATATTATCGTCTGTCACGAAAATATAGAAACGTTATTTGGATAAGAAAAAGTTGGCACGATCACATAAATAGGATTTTGAAAGATGAAAAATATCATAAGAGCGTGTATGATACAATGCTTGGACGTTGACTTCTTAGTTAAAACATTAAAAAGGTAGGTACCTATGTACCTACTTAGTTGAAATATATAAAAAGTACCTACTTAGTTAAAACATAAAAAAAGGTAATTAGATTTAATTTTTTGATCGAAAGTTCCTGATGGAATTCCATTCAAATTTCGTAAAATTTTTAATAAACATTAAAATTAATAATAAAAATCGTTTATAACTTAAGTATAAACGTTTTTTATTTTAAATGTTACATAAAAAAAATAAGAAATAAAAACGATACCTACCTACTTAGTTTATTATTTATTATTTTATTAAAAAATTTAGATGGGTTGGTGGTAGAGCGGTTAGCGCATTGGGTTAGTAATCCAGTGGTCGCGAGTTCGAATCCTGCCTCGACCGATCTCGTTCACCTATAGCACAAGCATTTATGCTTATTTTAGGGAACGTAGGAAGATGTATATGTACTTGTTCAACAAGGACATATTCATTTTTATTAAAAAAAAAAAAAAAAAGGGTACATCGACAGACATCCAGCTTACAATTTTCATAAAAAGAAAATAATTTTGGTTATTATTATGAGTGCTGGACGTCCAATTATGGATGCACACAAAATTACATGAGCTCATATTCAATCACACACGTTAGTTACACAAGTAAGAGTTACATAAATAAGATAACATTTGGTTACAAAAGTTAAGTAAAAAAGAAGAAAAAAAAATTAGTTACATAAGTTAAGCAAAAAAAATAAGTTATAGAAGTTACAAAAAAATATTAATCTTGGATAAGATGAACAAAAAAACAATTGTCAAGAAAATCCTTAAAAAATAGGTAAGTACATAAGAAGTTAAAAAAAGTTATATAAGAGAAAAGTCTATTAAATAACACTAAAAAGGAACCTACTTAGTTAAAACATTAAAAGGTACCTTTTTAGTTAAAAGGACCGACAAACAATAGCTGTAGGAAGTATGTAGGTACTTCAATTACTTATCTTTGTACCTATAAAATAAAAAAAGGACACTGGAGATTCCTCTTATTAAAGAGACTGGCTCGGCGGCATGGAAAAGGAAGTATTACCAACAACATATGTCCGTATAATGTGTCTTATCGGTGTTCGACATCTTTTTTATATTATTATTAATGCTTTATAAGTCCGCCGCCTTCTGTACTACACCGCGAGCTTCCGATAGTCAACTATACATTGTCATATGGGCAGGTATATTGAAACAAAGATATTCATTTTATTTATATACAAATAAGTATTATTTATTGTTATGAATTGTTCTTATATACTATCTTCTTGGCTTCTTCTTTTTTTACTTTTCTTCTGGTATCTTTGTTTATTTTTGTAATGTGATTAACTTATTGCCACACTGTTTTGTATATGTATTTAACATTGACTCTGGTTGGTTGAAAGAATTTGCCATCAATCAATAAGCCCGCCAGTGTACCTACTAATTATATGTGCAGAAAAATTCAAATAAACAAATGAGTTGCTGCCACAGGGCAGTCTTTACAAATCAACCCTAGCATCAAAACCTCGAATAAATTCGATTATATAGTGTATCAAAAACATTTTCATAATATTATATACATTGACACAATATTTTTTTAAAATAATTATGACTTCTAACCTTAATTTAAATAATAAAAGTCACAATAAATGTAATGTGGACAACCTCTTAAAGTCAAGTTAAAGATAACTTAAATCGATATTATAACGATATAAATAACGCTTAAATATTATATCGTTGGTTCTGGTGATCCAAAGTTCCTGGGTTCGAATCCCGAAGGAGGCACATATTTCAAATTGTGTTTTTTTCAGTCTGGATCTGTGAGACGATTAGTATCGTAAGTCTCCTGAATGTGGCAACTTCTTATTGAGTGAGTGTTAAATTAATATTTGACATAGTATTGTAAAATAATTATGTAAACTTTGCTGATTTAATAAATAAATAAAAAAAGAATTGAAAAAATAATAAAACGAATGAATAAATAAATAAATTAATAAAAAAATAAATAAATAAATTAATAGATAAATAAATAAATAAATAAATTAATAGATAAATAAATAAATAAATAAATATATAAATAAATAAATAAATAAATTAATAGATAAATAAATAAATAAATAAATTAATAGATAAATAAATAAATAAATAAATAAATAAATAAATATATAAATAAATAAATAAATAAATTAATTAATAGATAAATAAATAAATAAATTAATTAATAGATAAATAAATAAATAAATAAATAAATAAATATATAAATAAATAAATAAATAAATAAATTAATAGATAAATAAATAAATAAATAAATAAATAAATAAATAAATAAATAAATAAATAAATAAATAAATAAATAAATAAATAAATAAATAAAAAATAAATAAAAAGATGAGATTAATAAATAAATTAATTAGTAAATAAATAAATGAATAGATAAACAAATAAGCAAACAAATAAATGATAAACAAATAAATAAATAAAATAATAAGTCAATTAATAAATAAATAAATAATTCAATAAATAAAATATAAATAAATAATAATATAAACTATACAATAATGACAAAATGTGCACCTACATTACGCCGTTTGCGTATCTTGGGCCAATAAAGATGATAACGATAAGATGATATATTTTGTATCAAAATATTTCAATCTTAAGATAAATTTGATACACTTATTCTGAAGACGTAGTTATACTATCATGTAATATCCAGAATGCATAATTATGTATAAGTAATAGTTGACAATGTCTCACGAAATCGTCAGTATGTATGTATGTATGTATCAAAAGACACTTAACCCTCGACTGATGTCGTGTTCTAACCCTTGGAACATTGCGTGGCTAACCCTAGCCTAGCGAGGGTGAGGCGGCGACACGAGCCCCACAACAGCAATAAATCATAAATTAAGCTCAAGCGTCACATATAACATAATTGCCCCGGCATTTGGTTACACTTACACGGAAGATGGATTAGCCAAGGCATTTGTGTGCTCCCAACCTAATATACGCATCTTATTTTATATTGAGCAAATTGCGAGAGACGGTCGTAACATAATTGAGAAAGCTGATCCACAACGGGGAGGAAATATCGTATCAAATATGAATCCCATGTACATAAAAATATACCTATTATATTTAAAAAAGGACAATAGTTTCTTCCTTAATGTGAATGTAGACTGATAATAACATTTGGAATATTTTAAAATTTGCATATACGGAAACATTGGATTTTTCCCTGTAGGGAGTCAATGATATCAATAGAGACGAAGTTGGAATATCATAGAAGAACCAGGAACTCAAGGCACCTACAGGGCTTACAACCTGTCATCGGCTGGTTTAGGTGAACTCTTTATGCGCTAGCGCAACGTTCACCAGTTATGCCTTCTTATTGAGTTCCCTTATGTAATGTAATTTTCGAATGTTCTATATATTTGATTAATGTGTAACAATTCACCTGAAAATAAGGAATTATACTATTGCCATCTATGAAATAACGAAGATACCTTTTTTGTAATGCCATCTATTGAGAAATTAGTTTATTTGTAAACAATAAAAGCAACAGTCCTTAAAAAAAGAGTTACCTTATCAATGTAATTTTTGAATGTTCCATATACATACTTCAACAATAGGATACAATTCTTTTGAAAATAACGATCTTTTATTTAACTTCACTTGAGACTTTTGAAAATAACGACCTTTTATTTAACTTCACTTCAGACTTTTGAAAATAACGACCTTTTATTTAACTTCACTTCAGACTTTTGAAAATAACGACCTTTTATTTAACTTCACTTCAGACTTTTGAAAATAACGACCTTTTATTTAACTTCTCCTGTCCCAAGCACAAGTTTTTAACTTTATTGGGACAGGGCCTATTGAAAAAAAAGCTGTATTAAGTAATTCAAATTTATGTACCATGTGTCTGTTCATATTATGTATAATCAATAATAAAAAAAAAACTTCAGACTTTTGAAAATAATGACCTTTTATTTAACTTCATTTCAGAATTCACTTCATCGATTTCAATTTTCTTTAAATTTTATTTTTCTTCATTTCAACGTGAAGAAAACTTTAAAATGGGTAGGAACCCTATTTTTTATTTTGTTTATTTGTTCCATTCATGTCAACCTTCTTTTCTTCGTAATCGCATTCATTATACCTATTAATGACATGCAAAATGCACATTCTTTCCTAGTGACCTCATTTCTTAGTTTTTCATACATCGTCGTATTATAAATCGTTCTTGGCAATCTCATGTCAACTGCATTTATTCTGCTTTCTTACGACATCTTCCATGTCCAAGTGTCACTGGCATACGTCAATATTGGCACTACAATTGCGTTATGAATGGCAATATTGCCCTATTTTGATATATTGCAAACATTCATTACTGGTTTAAGTGCCCTATTTCCCCTGTTTCCTGTCATTACTTTTCTTTCGATATTCTTATCGGGCCGATCTTTATATTCTGATATTTTATTTATTTATGTTTAATTTCCTTACTTGCGTAAGTAAGATGAAAATAAATGCCCAAAGGTGATTTATTTATTTATTAAAAAAATGATACATCGACAGACATCCAGCTTACAATTTACTTAAAAAAAACAATTTTTGTTATTATTATGAGTGCTAGACGTCCAATTATGGGTGCATACAAAATTACATGAGCTCAAATTCAATCACACACGTAAGTTACACAAGTAAGACTTACATAAATAAGAGAAAATTAGGTTACAAAAGTAAATAAGTAACATAAGTTGTAGAAAAGTAAATAAAATATAAGTCGAAGTAAAAAAAATAGGTACATAAGAAGTAAAAAAAAAGTTACATCAGTTAGTGAAAAAACACTTATAAATAATGAGTGATGATAGTATGAAAAAAGTATACAAGTCTGAATATGTAGAAGAGGTCAAAGAGGAACGAATAGTAGAGGTCAGCCAAGAATAAGTTGGTACCATCACGTAAATAGAATTTCGAGAGATGAAGATGTTGAAAATTTTGAAAGATGGAGAAGAGTATAACGTTTCATGCTATTACTGACGTGTTTTAATATCAACTTTCATTAACTATTATTATCCAATCGTTGATTCATGTTTTGGTTTCCTTTTCTTCTTCTTCATCTTCTTCTTTTGAATAGACCTTCAGGTCTGTTTTTTAAGAGGCCTGCTCTTCCTGCGAAGTGGACCCCCAGCTATCCCTCCATCTTTTTGGCGGTCTACCGCGAGGGCGGGTTCCGTGAGGCTGATTGTGAAGCACGATATGAGGAAGTCTGGTGCTGTCCATCCTTTGGACATGACCATACCAGTCCCTCCTCCGCTGCCTGCTCCATCTGATGATATCGTCAACCTCACATAGTTCCCTTATTCTGGAGTTCCTCACTCGGTCTCTCAGGGTTTTGCCTGCAATTGCTCTCAATGTCCTCATTTCTGAAGTCCTCAACATTTGTTTGCTTCTGACTGTGTCTGCTCGTGCCTCTATACCGTATGTCATCCCTGGTCTTACGCATGCTTTGTAGATTCTCACTTTGCTTTTAATGGCCATATCCTCATTTTTCCAAATAATGGATTTTAGGGCGCCCGAGACTGCAGCTGCCTTATTGACTTGGCTCTGAATTTCTTCACAGAGGTCAGCATATTCTGTTATGTCAATTCCTAGGTATCTAAAGGTATTAACCTGTTCAATTGGGTTGTTGTCTATAGTTAGATTGCATGCTATGTGTGTTTTTGAGAATGTCATACATTTAGTCTTATTAATTGAAATTGCCATGTTGTATTGTTTGCAGGTGCTATGTAACCTGTTCAGCATTGTCTGTAGGTCATTGTTAGTTTCGGCTACTATAATAGCGTCGTCGGCATAGCAAATTACATTAACATAAAAAAAATCTTATGTTTCCTTTTACAGTAAAAAAAATCTGTCTACACTATGACCATTTGTAAAATAGTTACCAAACTAAAGAAACGAAATCTGCTATGGATTATTTGTTTGTATTTGATAAATTTAATTCGACTAAATAATCCGTTTTAAATATAAAAGCATTACCTCTCAGTGCAATAATTCAACCCTTGCATACCAATTGTTGTACACATGTCATCCAGTTTAAATATTCCGTCTGTGTGATGAATCTACCCACCTAATACTGACATACGTGTAACAACACAGGGGGATGGATGTCCTGGATGTGAAGGGTTAATAAATCATAAATATCACTTTATAAATTGATTTCGCCCTCAAAGGGTTAAAAGGCAGGAACAACGAGCTTTTAATTACACGTATCATTTTACAGATGGGGTAAGAATAAAGTGAATACTAGAAGTTTGTATTTTTTATAAAACAATTACATTTTCAAGGGTTAACAAAAATTAAATTATCGATTTTGGTTCCATGAAATTTATTTTATTTTCACTCGATATGGCAAACCATTGATTTTTTCTTTAAATTTTGAGAATCCTTGAATGCATTTTTGATGAGTGTATTTTTGTTGTATCAAAATTTCAAACAGTATAAAAATACCTCGATTTTCCACACCGTGAGAGCATTTTTAAAATTTGGACAAATAAAATCATAGAGAAGAAATTAACGGATATCTATGGAAAACTAATCAATTCTAGGTCTATGCACTTTACACATATGATGTTAATATGAAGTTAATCGGACTTACATATAGTTTGGGCTGTAGAGAGGACACAAAAAGGATAACCCGTACGCCGTACGCCTTACATGCAAACCACAATACAAACACATTACGACGAAACTCATAGTGTGCACTCTCTACATGATACCCGTTAAGAAATTGATGTAAAATACACTTAAAAATTGTGAAATCATGACTCCACTATTCCATAGTGTGGAGAGTAAAAAAATGTATTTACCTACTTAGTGTACCTATAAGTAGTGTTTGTGGAGTTATTAGAACTTAATCTAAGAGTACATACAAACGATCACGCCATGTCCTTATGATTGGGGTCGGCAGACGGAAATGAGCACCATACATTTCTATCTTTGCATCCATTCATCGCCTCGCCCACTCTATCCATTTATACATGTATTTAATGCTGCTTACGTTTCTAACATGGTAATGTTTTTCATTTTACGAAACTTAGTTTAGTTCCTTCTCCGAGTTTCTCTCGGTCATTATATCTTCTTTCTTTCTTCTGTCACACATCGTTGTTGTCTCACTTTTCCGTGTCAACATCCCGACGAGAACTCTAAAACGATATCCGAGGGATTTTCTTTGGACCCATTGGACATGCGGACCTTGTAGCCACGAAGAGCAACTTTACAGCTTTCATGACTTTTTGTCAGGAATACGGTTCACTCTTATCTTTACTTTCAATGAACGAGGCCCGATTTCGCGAGATGGAGAGTGTCGGAGAAAAACCAAGATGGACTTTGTTCCTGCGGCGCGGAGCAGACCATAGAACACCTGATGGAGTGCACTCTGGTGCAATAACTTTATAATTAAATGAATTATGGTCGAATTTTGACATCTGGGGGGCAAGTCTGGTCAACCGCCGAAATCAAAATCCTCATGATTATCCATATCATGAATAAAAATATTATATGGAGTTCTTTAATATCCTAACATAGTACAGAACTCCATATGATAATTATATCCATGATATGGGTAAACCTGGATGGTTTTGATTTCGACGGTTGACCAGACTTGCCCCCCCAGAACGATCACTAGTTCTTTACAATAAACCGCTTAAGAGGATTTAATCTGTATTTAATTTATGCATAAATTGATATTTGATCCTTTAAGTTTAAGCTTTATTAATATATCATTAGGTTACGAGTTAAATATAGGTAGGTACTTTATAAAGTACCTACTGCTTTATGAAAGGGGGAGTATACTATAGCCAATCATTTTCAACTTAGGGAGTATAATAATTATATTATTATCTTACACGACTTTCTCCCGTTATGGGAAATATGAAGTCAAAAAAACAATAGTTAAGTGGTGTAAACTACGTTAAGTTTATATTATAAATAATTTATAATGTCGCCACAAAGTTATTTTCCTAACATTAACGACAAAAAAATATTTTTTTTTTCTAGTTTAAAGGAACTTTGCTAAATTATTTTTTATGTAGGTATCTAATTTCAATTTATGTATACGCCATTACCATAAATATTGCTTCTTTGGGCAGGAAGCAAGATTAGATGGTAGATTATTAGATATTCTACATATTCATTTCACAATTCCTTACACCCTGTGTGAAGCAAGATTTGCACGAGAATTATCATTAAATAAATTTCTCCTTTGCTGACAATCGAATCCTGGACTCTGGCACAGAAGTCAAACGACTTACCACTTTAGCCACGGACTTATAGTTTGTAGGTACAGAGGAAACAGTTCCATAGAACGCCATACCCCCTAATAGAATGCTCTCTCTGTATGATACCTGTTAAGAAATTGGTGAAAAAAATATGGATTACAATTTGTGAAAACATATCTCTCTATGTCCCATGGAAGTAAAGAGTGAAAACCTTTATACAATACACGTAGTAATTGTATTTATCAATTCATACCATCACGTCAAATATGCCACAATATGGGGTAATAAGCGACAGATGTGCGGGTGTGCATTACCTTATAGAAGGAAATGCATACTTAGCTGGTGCATCATAGCAAACTATTTATACAAATATAGAAAAATTTTAATGCCTTCTGAGAAAAGGGTAAAATTATATTCTATTAGGTATATTATACCTAATATTTATATATTATTAATATATTATATTTTTACTCTCCACACTATGGAATAGGGGAGAGTCATGATTTCGCAAAATTTAAGCGTATTTTTTTTACATCAATTTCTCAATGGGTATCATGTAGAGAATGCACACTATGAGTTTCGTCGTGATGTGTTTGTGTGTATGGCGTATACGCTGTACGCCGTACGCCGTACGCCGTACGCCGTAGCATTTATCTTTTTTGTGTCCTCTCTACAGCCCAAACTATAAGTCTGATCGACTTCATATTAACATCATATGTGTAAAGTGCAAAGACCTAGAGCTGATTAGTTTTCCATAGACAACTTTTGATTTCTTCTCTATGAATTCATCATTTACGTTGTTTTTTTTTTGTGTCCTCTCTGCAGCCCAAACTATAAGTCCGATTGACTTCATATTGATATCACATGTGTTAAGTCCATAAACTTAGAGCTGATTAGTTTTCCATAGACAACGGTTCATTTTTTCCCAATGTTTCTTAATGATTTCATCTATTAAAACTGAAAAAATGCTCTCACGACCTGGAAATTAGAGATATTTTAATTTGGTTTCAACTATTTATACAACACCAAGAATCTTCATAAAATTGTATTCAAAGTTGGTCAATGTTAAAAGAAAAATATTCAACGGTTTCAAAAATTATATTTTATTTAATGGATATTTGTATGAAACTTATATGTAACAAGAGAATTTTTTTATATTTGGCAATGATCAGTTCATTGATTTCATATTGATAGAAGAATATTAATAGCTTGAACTTAGAACTGATTAGCTTTTCATAGATATCATATAATTTCTTCATATGATATCACGTGTAAACATTGTCAAAATGCTCTAACGCTCTTTGAAACAAAATTTATCTGCTTTTTTTAAAATATTTCATACAACATAAGCAGTCTTCACTATACTGCATTAATAGTTTGTCTATCTTAACATAAAAATATACTATCGGAAGAAAATTTATATTCCTGTTAGTAACATTTAGTATGAATAAAAATGTAATTAGATAAATTTCTATTTATGGAAACGTTCAGTAATTTGATTTCATGTTATAATGTAAAGAGCTTGAACATAGAACTGATTAGCTTTCCATAAATAACAAAAAAAATCTTCATATGATATCACCTGTCAAAATTTGGAAAATGCTCTCGCGTTCTTTAGAACAAAATTTATCTGCTTTTTTTAAAATATTTCATACAACATAAGCATTCTTCACTATACTGCATTAATAGTTTGTTTATCTTAACATAAAAATATACTATCGGAAGAAAATTTACATTCCTGATAGTAACGTTTAGTATGAATAAAAATGTAATTAGATAAATTTCTATGTATGGAAAAGTTCAGTAATTTGATTTCATGTTATAATGTAAAAAGCTTGAACATAGAACTGATTAGCTTTCCATAAACAACAAAAAAAATCTTCATATGATATCACCTGTCAAAATTTGGAAAATGCTCTCGCGTTCTTTAGAACAAAATTTATCTGCTTTTTTTAAAATATTTCATACAACATAAGCATTCTTCACTATACTGCATTAATAGTTTGTTTATCTTAACATAAAAATATACTATCGGAAGAAAATTTACATTCCTGATAGTAACATTTAGTATGAATAAAAATGTAATTAGATAAATTTCTATGTATGGAAAAGTTCAGTAATTTGATTTCATGTTATAATGTAAAGAGCTTGAACATAGAACTGATTAGGTTTCCATAAATAACAAAAAAAATCTTCATATGATATCACCTGTCAAAATTTGGAAAATGCTCTCGCGTTCTTTAGAACAAAATTTATCTGCTTTTTTTAAAATATTTCATACAACATAAGCATTCTTCACTATACTGCATTAATAGTTTGTTTATCTTAACATAAAAATATACTATCGGAAGAAAATTTATATTCCTGATAGTAACGTTTAGTATGAATAAAAATGTAATTAGATAAATTTCTATGTATGGAAAAGTTCAGTAATTTGATTTCATGTTATAATGTAAAAAGCTTGAACATAGAACTGATTAGCTTTCCATAAACAACAAAAAAAATCTTCATATGATATCACCTGTCAAAATTTGGAAAATGCTCTCGCGTTCTTTAGAACAAAATTTATCTGCTTTTTTTAAAATATTTCATACAACATAAGCATTCTTCACTATACTGCATTAATAGTTTGTTTATCTTAACATAAAAATATACTATCGGAAGAAAATTTACATTCCTGATAGTAACATTTAGTATGAATAAAAATGTAATTAGATAAATTTCTATGTATGGAAAAGTTCAGTAATTTGATTTCATGTTATAATGTAAAGAGCTTGAACATAGAACTGATTAGCTTTCCATAAATAACAAAAAAAATCTTCATATGATATCACCTGTCAAAATTTGGAAAATGCTCTCGCGTTCTTTAGAACAAAATTTATCTGCTTTTTTTAAAATATTTCATACAACATAAGCATTCTTCACTATACTGCATTAATAGTTTGTTTATCTTAACATAAAAATATACTATCGGAAGAAAATTTACATTCCTGATAGTAACATTTAGTATGAATAAAAATGTAATTAGATAAATTTCTATGTATGGAAAAGTTCAGTAATTTGATTTCATGTTATAATGTAAAGAGCTTGAACATAGAACTGATTAGCTTTCCATAAATAACAAAAAAAATCTTCATATGATATCACCTGTCAAAATTTGGAAAATGCTCTCGCGTTCTTTAGAACAAAATTTATCTGCTTTTTTTAAAATATTTCATACAACATAAGCATTCTTCACTATACTGCATTAATAGTTTGTTTATCTTAACATAAAAATATACTATCGGAAGAAAATTTACATTCCTGATAGTAACATTTAGTATGAATAAAAATGTAATTAGATAAATTTCTATGTATGGAAAAGTTCAGTAATTTGATTTCATGTTATAATGTAAAGAGCTTGAACATAGAACTGATTAGCTTTCCATAAATAACAAAAAAAATCTTCATATGATATCACCTGTCAAAATTTGGAAAATGCTCTCGCGTTCTTTAGAACAAAATTTATCTGCTTTTTTTAAAATATTTCATACAACATAAGCATTCTTCCCTATACTGCATTAATAGTTTGTCTATCTTAACATAAAAATATACTATCGGAAGAAAATTTATATTCCTGATAGTAACATTTAGTATGAATAAAAATGTAATTAGATAAATTTCTATGTATGGAAAAGTTCAGTAATTTGATATCATGTTATAATGTAAAGAGCTTGAACATAGAACTGATAAGCTTTCCATAAATAACAAAAAAAATCTTCATATGATATCACCTGTCAAAATTTGGAAAATGCTCTCGCGTTCTTTAGAACAAAATTTATCTGCTTTTTTTAAAATATTTCATACAACATAAGCATTCTTCACTATACTGCATTAATAGTTTGTTTATCTTAACATAAAAATATACTATCGGAAGAAAATTTACATTCCTGATAGTAACATTTAGTATGAATAAAAATGTAATTAGATAAATTTCTATGTATGGAAAAGTTCAGTAATTTGATTTCATGTTATAATGTAAAGAGCTTGAACATAGAACTGAATAGCTTTCCATAAATAACAAAAAAAATCTTCATATGATATCACCTGTCAAAATTTGGAAAATGCTCTCGCGTTATTTAGAACAAAATTTATCTGCTTTTTTTAAAATATTTCATACAACATAAGCATTCTTCCCTATACTGCATTAATAGTTTGTCTATCTTAACATAAAAATATACTATCTGAAGAAAATTTATATTCCTGATAGTAACATTTAGTATGAATAAAAATGTAATTAGATAAATTTCTATGTATGGTAACGTTCAGTAATTTGATTTCATGTTATTATGTAAAGAGCTTGAACATAGAACTGATTAGCTTTCCATAAATAACAAAAAAATTCTTCATATAATATCACGTGTCAATATTTTGAAAATGCTCTCGCGTTCTTTAAAACAAAATTTATCTGCTTTTTTTAAAATATTTCATACAACATAAGCATTCTTCACTATACTGCATTAATAGTTTGTTTATCTTAACATAAAAATATACTATCGGAAGAAAATTTATATTCCTGATAGTAACATTTAGTATGAATAAAAATGTAATTAGATAAATTTCTATGTATGGAAACGTTCAGTAATTTGATTTCATGTTATAATGTAAAGAGCTTGAACATAGAACTGATTAGCTTTCCATAAATAACAAAAAAATCTTCATATGATATCACGTGTCAAAATTTTGAAAATGCTCTCGCGTTCTTTAAATCAAAATTTATCTGCTTTTTTAAAAATATTTCATACAACATAAGCATTCTTCACTATACTGCATTAATAGTTTGTCTATCTTAACATAAAAATATACTATCGGAAGAAAATTTATATTCCTAATAGTAACATTTAGTATGAATAAAAATGTAATTAGATAAATTTCTATGTATGGAAACGTTCAGTAATTTGATTTCATGTTATAATGTAAAGAGCTTGAACATAGAACTGATTAGCTTTCCATAAATAACAAAAAAATCTTCATATGATATCACGTGTCAAAATTTTGAAAATGCTCTCGCGTTCTTTAAATCACAATTTATCTGCTTTTTTAAAAATATTTCATACAACATAAGCATTCTTCACTATACTGCATTAATAGTTTGTCTATCTTAACATAAAAATATACTATCGGAAGAAAATTTATATTCCTGATAGTAACATTTAGTATGAATAAAAATGTAATTAGATAAATTTCTATGTATGGAAACGTTCAGTAATTTGATTTCATGTTATAATGTAAAGAGCTTGAACATAGAACTGATTAGCTTTCCATAAATAACAAAAAAATCTTCATATGATATCACGTGTCAAAATTTTGAAAATGCTCTCGCGTTCTTTAAATCAAAATTTATCTGCTTTTTTAAAAATATTTCATACAACATAAGCATTCTTCACTATACTGCATTAATAGTTTGTTTATCTTAACATAAAAATATACTATCGGAAGAAAATTTATATTCCTGGTAGTAACATTTAGTATGAATAAAAATGTAATTAGATAAATTTCTATGTATGGAAAAGTTCAGTAATTTGATTTCATGTTATAATGTAAAGAGCTTGAACATAGAACTGATTAGCTTTCCATAAATAACAAAAAAATTCTTCATATGATATCACCTGTCCAAATTTGGAAAATGCTCTCGCGTTCTTTAGAACAAAATTTATCTGCTTTTTTTAAAATATTTCATACAACATAAGCATTCTTCCCTATACTGCATTAATAGTTTGTCTATCTTAACATAAAAATATACTATCGGAAGAAAATTTATATTCCTGATAGTAACATTTAGTATGAATAAAAATGTAATTAGATAAATTTCTATGTATGGAAACGTTCAGTAATTTGATTTCATGTTATAATGTAAAGAGCTTGAACATAGAACTGATTAGCTTTCCATAAATAACAAAAAAATTCTTCATATGATATCACCTGTCAAAATTTGGAAAATACTCTTGCGTTCTTTAAAACAAAATTTATCTGCTTTTTTAAAAATATTTCATACAACATAAGCATTCTTCACTATACTGCATTAATAGTTTGTCTATCTTAACATAAAAATATACTATCGGAAGAAAATTTATATTCCTGATAGTAACATTTAGTATGAATAAAAATGTAATTAGATAAATTTCTATGTATGGAAACGTTCAGTAATTTGATTTCATGTTATTATGTAAAGAGCTTGAACATAGAACTGATTAGCTTTCCATAAATAACAAAAAAATCTTCATATGATATCACGTGTCAAAATTTTGAAAATGCTCTCGCGTTCTTTAAATCACAATTTATCTGCTTTTTTAAAAATATTTCATACAACATAAGCATTCTTCACTATACTGCATTAATAGTTTGTCTATCTTAACATAAAAATATACTATCGGAAGAAAATTTATATTCCTGATAGTAACATTTAGTATGAATAAAAATGTAATTAGATAAATTTCTATGTATGGAAACGTTCAGTAATTTGATTTCATGTTATAATGTAAAGAGCTTGAACATAGAACTGATTAGCTTTCCATAAATAACAAAAAAATCTTCATATGATATCACGTGTCAAAATTTTGAAAATGCTCTCGCGTTCTTTAAATCAAAATTTATCTGCTTTTTTTAAAATATTTCATACAACATAAGCATTCTTCACTATACTGCATTAATAGTTTGTTTATCTTAACATAAAAATATACTATCGGAAGAAAATTTATATTCCTGGTAGTAACATTTAGTATGAATAAAAATGTAATTAGATAAATTTCTATGTATGGAAAAGTTCAGTAATTTGATTTCATGTTATAATGTAAAGAGCTTGAACATAGAACTGATTAGCTTTCCATAAATAACAAAAAAATTCTTCATATGATATCACCTGTCCAAATTTGGAAAATGCTCTCGCGTTCTTTAGAACAAAATTTATCTGCTTTTTTTAAAATATTTCATACAACATAAGCATTCTTCCCTATACTGCATTAATAGTTTGTCTATCTTAACATAAAAATATACTATCGGAAGAAAATTTATATTCCTGATAGTAACATTTAGTATGAATAAAAATGTAATTAGATAAATTTCTATGTATGGAAACGTTCAGTAATTTGATTTCATGTTATAATGTAAAGAGCTTGAACATAGAACTGATTAGCTTTCCATAAATAACAAAAAAATTCTTCATATGATATCACCTGTCAAAATTTGGAAAATACTCTTGCGTTCTTTAAAACAAAATTTATCTGCTTTTTTAAAAATATTTCATACAACATAAGCATTCTTCACTATACTGCATTAATAGTTTGTCTATCTTAACATAAAAATATACTATCGGAAGAAAATTTATATTCCTGATAGTAACATTTAGTATGAATAAAAATGTAATTAGATAAATTTCTATGTATGGAAACGTTCAGTAATTTGATTTCATGTTATAATGTAAAGAGCTTGAACATAGAACTGATTAGCTTTCCATAAATAACAAAAAAATCTTCATATGATATCACGTGTCAAAATTTTGAAAATGCTCTCGCGTTCTTTAAATCAAAATTTATCTGCTTTTTTTAAAATATTTCATACAACATAAGCATTCTTCACTATACTGCATTAATAGTTTGTTTATCTTAACATAAAAATATACTATCGGAAGAAAATTTATATTCCTGGTAGTAACATTTAGTATGAATAAAAATGTAATTAGATAAATTTCAATGTATGGAAAAGTTCAGTAATTTGATTTCATGTTATAATGTAAAGAGCTTGAACATAGAACTGATTAGCTTTCCATAAATAACAAAAAAATTCTTCATATGATATCACCTGTCAAAATTTGGAAAATACTCTTGCGTTCTTTAAAACAAAATTTATGTGCTTTTTTAAAAATATTTCATACAACATAAGCATTCTTCACTATACTGCATTAATAGTTTGTCTATCTTAACATAAAAATATACTATCGGAAGAAAATTTATATTCCTGATAGTAACATTTAGTATGAATAAAAATGAAATTAGATAAATTTCTATGTATGGAAACGTTCAGTAATTTGATTTCATGTTATAATGTAAAGAGCTTGAACATAGAACTGATTAGCTTTCCATAAATAACAAAAAAATCTTCATATGATATCACGTGTCAAAATTTTGAAAATGCTCTCGCGTTCTTTAAATCAAAATTTATCTGCTTTTTTTAAAATATTTCATACAACATAAGCATTCTTCACTATACGGCATTAATAGTTTGTCTATCTTAACATGAAAATATACTATCGTTAGAAAATTTATATTCCTGGTAGTAAAATTTAGAATGAATAAAATATTTCATTGTCAATATTTGTGGTGTGGAGAGTTTAGTGTTGGCCACAACCCACTCGTTTTATAATGTATTAAAAAAAAAAAAAATAATATTCATATATTTATTTATTTATTTAATATACAGAGACACCAACAGAACACTGAACAACACAAACAAAGAAATCATGAAACAACTTGATCCAGGATTCCGGGTGCGCAGAGCGCAAATTTGTGTCTCTTTGCTTCTCTTTGGTATGTGCAAATCGCTCGCCTTTTCAGCGAAATGACTCAAGAAATTTGGCGTCAACTATAATATAAATGTTATTGTAAATTGTGTGTCTACTTCAATGAAGATACATAATTTTATATTGAAATAAGTAAAAAATAAATAATTATTACGTATAAATATTACACTTTAAGATGTAGTAACAAAACAAAAATATGTAGATATGTATATTTGCCATTGATGTTGTCAGATACAATTCTCTGATAAGCTAAAAGCTTATTTACAATTCCCACAGATGTCGCAGAATGCAAATAGCACCACAGTGTTGCGAGTGTGGATCGCACAAAAGCACAATGGTACCCCGCTATACGGATCTTCATACAGAATCGCCATATCACAAGTCAAGGAGGGTTCTTTGTACAATGGATAATGGATTACCAACATCCTTGTGTTGTGTTATTCCCATCGGGTTGTACCGTTAGTCATTTCGTTCGATTCTAAAATCAAACACGAAAATTCAACCAGATTCGACAAATTTAATCTCTCGACAATGTTGCGAGTTTCTGTTTTCATAATATATCGATGTCTTCCTCGGCTTTCAACAGGTCTCTCAGAACGTGGTGCATTTTACACCCTTTTTTAACAGCACTTGTATGTCTGAAATCTGTGTAACTTTCCGACCAGTCATAGCTTTATAATTTTTCAGAATTTGTGTATCCCCGATGAAAATGCATGTTTAAAATTTTTCCAGCTTTGATATATTTGAAAAATTTCAAAATTAATAATTAACAATCCTTTTTTCAATAAAAAGTAAACAAAGCAATGCGTTTCCGACTAAGCGTTAATTAACTTTGATTGTATTGTATAAGCGTACAATTTGATTGTATACTATGTAATAGTCAAGCTGCTCTTAAAGCTCTTGATTCCTACACAGTAACTTCATCAACAGTACTAGACTGCATTGAAGCGCTGAAGACTTTATCAGTAAACTATGGTAACAAAATCATATTAAGATGGGTACCTGGACACTCCAATTATAAAGGTAACGAGGAGGCTGATGCTCTGGCAAATAGGGGAGCGGACATAGCTACCTATGGGCCGGAGCCTCACTGTCTCCTAGCTAATAGTATTGTTAAATCAACACTTTACCAAAGAATGCTTAACAATGCCACTGAACTCTGGTTATCTACCCTAGGACAAAGACATTCAAAAGCATTCAGGATTCTCTTCAACACACTCTAAGCGGATCCTAACAATGAGCAGGATTAACCTTAGGATTCTTACTAGAATCTTAACTGGTCACTGTAGACTCAATAAACTATGCACGATGCACGATGCACGATGAATTTATCGGAAATGTACCTATGCAGGTTCTGCATGGATGAACATGAAACCCCGATGCATCTACTTACAGAATGTGGCCCACTAATGCAAACAAGAGTAAAGAAAATAGGTTTGCATATTGCTGATCAAAAGCAAATCAGAGACACCGATCCACAAAGGATTTTACAGTTCTTCCAGGAGATAGGACTATGGAATGACATCTAGCAGGCAAATTATCACAATGGACTACCATTGAGTCGACGTGAGAAGGTCTCTAGATGGGTTATAAAAAAAAAATGTAATTGCAGTGTACAGGAGGAGCTTGCACTGACAAACTGTTTATAGATTTTAGCGTAAAAATATTATATTCTAATGCTAATTAAAAATAATCAAATGAATTTTTGATTCGAACGGTTTTAAAGCGACTGTTTCTTTCTCAAGAGATGACGACTGACTATCTATAATCGCTTAATGATCAGTGATACACTCTGACACTTCATGTAAGACTTAAAAATATAAAATAGCAATGTGGGTAATGTGTTAAGATGGCTATTTAAAAAATCAAAAAATTATGTCCTCTGTGGGGAAAAGACGAAATGACTTTTCGAAGGCCCTATTATTATAGTCTTGTACGACAGCTCCCGAAGATTTATTCTCAATCCAATGTTTCCGGTCGTATTATGTGTTCCTCTGACAAAAGTAAGCACTGAATGGCCTCTCGCCATTATAAGATATAAATGAGGAAGAAGTTCAAATATTTGCGGAACTATTTTACGAGACATTAAACGAATGTCGTTCAAGCAACGATTAACGAAACAATGGAGAATGAAGCACTAAAAAATAGACCTACTGTCGATTTGTTCAAGAGAATTCATTTCTCTTAAAAGGTCGACAAAGTTTCTAGCCAACATTTGAGAGATTTTGTATGGCCATGTCTATATTTTTCAAAAATACTAACTTAGAGGCTTCGCAGCACATATGGTTTGAACTGAGAATTTTTAAATGTCAAACAAAAAACTGAACGTAATCCAAAATGTATATAATTAAACTATAAAATTAGATTGATCCAAAATAATAACTGAAAGAATATATTGTTTTTTTAGTATCTAGGGGTCGTGTTATTTGAGAAAAATATACGAAAAAGTTGAGGTTTTGTAAGCAGTATTCTCGCAGTATGAGACCTTACCTTTTTCTAACATTTTTCTTAAAAAAACTCCCGAACCTAGATGTACGAACAAAACGAACCTACATAGATGTATAGCGCAATCTTATATAGCATTTCGTGTGTCTAAATGCAAAATGTCATTTATAAACGACAAACAAAAAACTGAACGCAATCCAAAATGTATATAATTAAATTGTTAAATTACATTGAGCCTTAATAATATCTGAAAAAAATGTTTTGTTAGTAACTACATATATTTGTAAAGCACAATCTAAGCATTTTGTATGGCTAAATGCATAATATCATTTATAAATGTCAAAAAAAAAAAACTGAACAATATCCAAAATGTTATAATTCAATTGTTAAATTTGATTGAGCCATAATAATAATTGACAAAAATTATATGGATTGTTGGAATCTTTATTTGTATAGCACAATTTTGTATGGCTAAATGCATAATGTCATTTATAAATGTTAAAAAAAAACTGAACGATATCCATAATGTTATAATTCAATTGTTAAATTTGATTGAGCCATAATAATAATTGACAAAAATTATATGGATTGTTGGAATCTATATTTGTATTGCACAATTTTGTATGGCTAAATGCATAATGTCATTTATAAATGTCAAAAAAAAACTGAACGATATCCAAAATGTTATAATTCAATTGTTAAATTTGATTGAGCCATAATAATAATTGACAAAAATTATATGGATTGTTGAAATCTATATTTGTATTGCACAATTTTGTATGGCTAAATGCATAATGTCATTTATAAATGTCAAAAAAAAACTGAACGATATCCAAAATGTTATAATTCAATTGTTAAATTTGATTGAGCCATAATAATAATTGACAAAAATTATATGGATTGTTGGAATCTATATTTGTATTGCACAATTTTGTATGGCTAAATGCATAATGTCATTTATAAATGTCAAAAAACGAGTGGGTTGTGGCCAACACTAAACTCTCCACACCACAAATATTGACAATGAAATATTTTATTCATTCTAAATTTTACTACCAGGAATATAAATTTTCTAACGATAGTATATTTTCATGTTAAGATAGACAAACTATTAATGCAGTATGGTGAAGAATTCTAATGTTGTATGAAATATTTTAAAAAAAGCAGATAAATTATGTTCTAAAGAACGCGAGAGCATTTTCAAAATTTTGACACGTGATATCATATGAAGATTTTTTTGTTATTTATGGAAAGCTAATCAGTTCTATGTTCAAGCTCTTTACATTATAACATGAAATCAAATTACTGAACTTTTCCATACATAGAAATTTATCTAATTACATTTTTATTCATACTAAATGTTACTATCAGGAACGTAAATTTTCTTCCGATAGTATATTTTTATGTTAAGATAAACAAACTATTAATGCAGTATAGTGAAGAATGCTTATGTTGTATGAAATATTTTAAAAAAAGCAGATAAATTTTGTTCTAAAGAACGCGAGAGCATTTTCCAAATTTTGACAGGTGATATCATATGAAGATTTTTTTTGTTATTTATGGAAAGCTAATCAGTTCTATCTTCAAGCTCTTTACATTATAACAAGAAATCAAATTACTGAACTTTTCCATACATAGAAATTTATCTAATTACATTTTTATTCATACTAAATGTTACTATCAGGAATGTAAATTTTCTTCCGATAGTATATTTTTATGTTAAGATAAACAAACTATTAATGCAGTATAGTGAAGAATGCTTATGTTGTATGAAATATTTTAAAAAAAGCAGATAAATTTTGTTCTAAAGAACGCGAGAGCATTTTCCAAATTTTGACAGGTGATATCATATGAAGATTTTTTTTGTTATTTATGGAAAGCTAATCAGTTCTATGTTCAAGCTCTTTACATTATAACATGAAATCAAATTACAGAACTTTTCCATACATAGAAATTTATCTAATTACATTTTTATTCATACTAAATGTTACTATCAAGAATGTAAATTTTCTTCCGATAGTATATTTTTATGTTAAGATAAACAAACTATTAATGCAGTATAGTGAAGAATGCTTATGTTGTATGAAATATTTTAAAAAAAGCAGATAAATTTTGTTCTAAAGAACGCGAGAGCATTTTCCAAATTTTGACAGGTGATATCATATGAAGATTTTTTTTGTTATTTATGGAAAGCTAATCAGTTCTATGTTCAAGCTCTTTACATTATAACATGAAATCAAATTACTGAACTTTTCCATACATAGAAATTTATCTAATTACATTTTTATTCATACTAAATGTTACTATCAGGAACGTAAATTTTCTTCCGATAGTATATTTTTATGTTAAGATAAACAAACTATTAATGCAGTATAGTGAAGAATGCTTATGTTGTATGAAATATTTTAAAAAAGCAGATAAATTTTGTTCTAAAGAACGCGAGAGCATTTTCCAAATTTTGACAGGTGATATCATATGAAGATTTTTTTTGTTATTTATGGAAAGCTAATCAGTTCTATGTTCAAGCTCTTTACATTATAACATGAAATCAAATTACTGAACTTTTCCATACATAGAAATTTATCTAATTACATTTTTATTCATACTAAATGTTACTATCAGGAATGTAAATTTTCTTCCGATAGTATATTTTTATGTTAAGATAAACAAACTATTAATGCAGTATAGTGAAGAATGCTTATGTTGTATGAAATATTTTAAAAAAAGCAGATAAATTTTGTTCTAAAGAATGCGAGAGCATTTTCCAAATTTTGACAGGTGATATCATATGAAGATTTTTTTTGTTATTTATGGAAAGCTAATCAGTTCTATGTTCAAGCTCTTTACATTATAACATGAAATCAAATTACAGAACTTTTCCATACATAGAAATTTATCTAATTACATTTTTATTCATACTAAATGTTACTATCAGGAATGTAAATTTTCTTCCGATAGTATATTTTTATGTTAAGATAAACAAACTATTAATGCAGTATAGTGAAGAATGCTTATGTTGTATGAAATATTTTAAAAAAAGCAGATAAATTTTGTTCTAAAGAACGCGAGAGCATTTTCCAAATTTTGACAGGTGATATCATATGAAGATTTTTTTTGTTGTTTATGGAAAGCTAATCAGTTCTATGTTCAAGCTTTTTACATTATAACATGAAATCAAATTACTGAACTTTTCCATACATAGAAATTTATCTAATTACATTTTTATTCATACTAAATGTTACTATCAAGAATGTAAATTTTCTTCCGATAGTATATTTTTATGTTAAGATAAACAAACTATTAATGCAGTATAGTGAAGAATGCTTATGTTGTATGAAATATTTTAAAAAAAGCAGATAAATTTTGTTCTAAAGAACGCGAGAGCATTTTCCAAATTTTGACAGGTGATATCATATGAAGATTTTTTTTGTTATTTATGGAAAGCTAATCAGTTCTATGTTCAAGCTCTTTACATTATAACATGATATCAAATTACTGAACTTTTCCATACATAGAAATTTATCTAATTACATTTTTATTCATACTAAATGTTACTATCAGGAATATAAATTTTCTTCCGATAGTATATTTTTATGTTAAGATAGACAAACTATTAATGCAGTATAGGGAAAAATGCTTATGTTGTATGAAATATTTTAAAAAAAGCAGATAAATTTTGTTCTAAAGAACGCGAGAGCATTTTCCAAATTTTGACAGGTGATATCATATGAAGATTTTTTTTGTTATTTATGGAAAGCTAATCAGTTCTATGTTCAAGCTCTTTACATTATAACATGAAATCAAATTACTGAACTTTTCCATACATAGAAATTTATCTAATTACATTTTTATTCATACTAAATGTTACTATCAGGAATGTAAATTTTCTTCCGATAGTATATTTTTATGTTAAGATAAACAAACTATTAATGCAGTATAGTGAAGAATGCTTATGTTGTATGAAATATTTTAAAAAAAGCAGATAAATTTTGTTCTAAAGAACGCGAGAGCATTTTCCAAATTTTGACAGGTGATATCATATGAAGATTTTTTTTGTTATTTATGGAAAGCTAATCAGTTCTATGTTCAAGCTCTTTACATTATAACATGAAATCAAATTACTGAACTTTTCCATACATAGAAATTTATCTAATTACATTTTTATTCATACTAAATGTTACTATCAGGAATGTAAATTTTCTTCCGATAGTATATTTTTATGTTAAGATAAACAAACTATTAATGCAGTATAGTGAAGAATGCTTATGTTGTATGAAATATTTTAAAAAAAGCAGATAAATTTTGTTCTAAAGAACGCGAGAGCATTTTCCAAATTTTGACAGGTGATATCATATGAAGATTTTTTTTGTTATTTATGGAAAGCTAATCAGTTCTATGTTCAAGCTCTTTACATTATAACATGAAATCAAATTACAGAACTTTTCCATACATAGAAATTTATCTAATTACATTTTTATTCATACTAAATGTTACTATCAGGAATGTAAATTTTCTTCCGATAGTATATTTTTATGTTAAGATAAACAAACTATTAATGCAGTATAGTGAAGAATGCTTATGTTGTATGAAATATTTTAAAAAAAGCAGATAAATTTTGTTCTAAAGAACGCGAGAGCATTTTCCAAATTTTGACAGGTGATATCATATGAAGATTTTTTTTGTTGTTTATGGAAAGCTAATCAGTTCTATGTTCAAGCTTTTTACATTATAACATGAAATCAAATTACTGAACTTTTCCATACATAGAAATTTATCTAATTACATTTTTATTCATACTAAATGTTACTATCAAGAATGTAAATTTTCTTCCGATAGTATATTTTTATGTTAAGATAAACAAACTATTAATGCAGTATAGTGAAGAATGCTTATGTTGTATGAAATATTTTAAAAAAAGCAGATAAATTTTGTTCTAAAGAACGCGAGAGCATTTTCCAAATTTTGACAGGTGATATCATATGAAGATTTTTTTTGTTATTTATGGAAAGCTAATCAGTTCTATGTTCAAGCTCTTTACATTATAACATGATATCAAATTACTGAACTTTTCCATACATAGAAATTTATCTAATTACATTTTTATTCATACTAAATGTTACTATCAGGAATATAAATTTTCTTCCGATAGTATATTTTTATGTTAAGATAGACAAACTATTAATGCAGTATAGGGAAAAATGCTTATGTTGTATGAAATATTTTAAAAAAAGCAGATAAATTTTGTTCTAAAGAACGCGAGAGCATTTTCCAAATTTTGACAGGTGATATCATATGAAGATTTTTTTTGTTATTTATGGAAAGCTAATCAGTTCTATGTTCAAGCTCTTTACATTATAACATGAAATCAAATTACTGAACTTTTCCATACATAGAAATTTATCTAATTACATTTTTATTCATACTAAATGTTACTATCAGGAATGTAAATTTTCTTCCGATAGTATATTTTTATGTTAAGATAAACAAACTATTAATGCAGTATAGTGAAGAATGCTTATGTTGTATGAAATATTTTAAAAAAAGCAGATAAATTTTGTTCTAAAGAACGCGAGAGCATTTTCCAAATTTTGACAGGTGATATCATATGAAGATTTTTTTTGTTATTTATGGAAAGCTAATCAGTTCTATGTTCAAGCTCTTTACATTATAACATGAAATCAAATTACTGAACTTTTCCATACATAGAAATTTATCTAATTACATTTTTATTCATACTAAATGTTACTATCAGGAATGTAAATTTTCTTCCGATAGTATATTTTTATGTTAAGATAAACAAACTATTAATGCAGTATAGTGAAGAATGCTTATGTTGTATGAAATATTTTAAAAAAAGCAGATAAATTTTGTTCTAAAGAACGCGAGAGCATTTTCCAAATTTTGACAGGTGATATCATATGAAGATTTTTTTTGTTATTTATGGAAAGCTAATCAGTTCTATGTTCAAGCTCTTTACATTATAACATGAAATCAAATTACTGAACTTTTCCATACATAGAAATTTATCTAATTACATTTTTATTCATACTAAATGTTACTAACAGGAATATAAATTTTCTTCCGATAGTATATTTTTATGTTAAGATAGACAAACTATTAATGCAGTATAGTGAAGACTGCTTATGTTGTATGAAATATTTTAAAAAAAGCAGATAAATTTTGTTTCAAAGAGCGTTAGAGCATTTTGACAATGTTGACACGTGATATCATATGAAGAAATTTTATGATATCTATGAAAAGCTAATCAGTTCTAAGTTCAAGCTATTTATATTCTTATATCAATATGAAATCAATGAACTGAACATTGCCAAATATAAAAAAATTCTCTTGTTACATATAAGTTTCATACAAATATCCATTAAATAAAATATAATTTTTGAAACCGTTGAATATTTTTCTTTTAACATTGACCAACTTTGAATACAATTTTATGAAGATTCTTGGTGTTGTATAAATAGTTGAAACCAAATTAAAATATCTCTAATTTCCAGGTCGTGAGAGCATTTTTTCAGTTTTAATAGATGAAATCATAAAGAAACATTGGGAAAAAATGAACCGTTGTCTATGGAAAACTAATCAGCTCTAAGTTTATGGACTTAACACATGTGATATCAATATGAAGTCAATCGGACTTACAGTTTGGGCTGCAGAGAGGACACAAAAAAAAAACAACGTAAATGATGAATTCATAGAGAAGAAATCAAAAGTTGTCTATGGAAAACTTATCAGCTCTAGGTCTTTGCACTTTACACATATGATGTTAATATGAAGTCGATCAGACTTATAGTTTGGGCTGTAGAGAGGACACAAAAAAGATAAATGCTACGGCGTACGGCGTACGGCGTACGGCGTACGGCGTACGGCGTACAGCGTATACGCCATACACACAAACACATCACGACGAAACTCATAGTGTGCATTCTCTACATGATACCCATTGAGAAATTGATGTAAAAAAAATACGCTTAAATTTTGCGAAATCATGACTCTCCCCTATTCCATAGTGTGGAGAGTAATAATAATAAACTGTTTTTTCTAGTATATAATTTTTCTTCCGATAGTATATTTTTATGATAAGATAGACAAACTTTTAATGCAGTATGGTGTAGAATGCTTATGTTGTATGAAATATTTTAAAAAAAGCAGATAAATTTTGTTCTAAAGAACGCGAGAGCATTTTCCAAATTTTGACAGGTGATATCATATGAAGATTTTTTTTGTTATTTATGGAAAGCTAATCAGTTCTATGTTCAAGCTCTTTACATTATAACATGAAATCAAATTACTGAACTTTTCCATACATAGAAATTTATCTAATTACATTTTTATTCATACTAAATGTAACTATCAGGAACGTAAATTTTCTTCCGATAGTATATTTTTATGTTAAGATAAACAAACTATTAATGCAGTATAGTGAAGAATGCTTATGTTGTATGAAATATTTTAAAATAAGCAGATAAATTTTGTTCTAAAGAACGCGAGAGCATTTTCCAAATTTTGACAGGTGATATCATATGAAGATTTTTTTTGTTATTTATGGAAAGCTAATCAGTTCTATGTTCAAGCTCTTTACATTATAACAAGAAATCAAATTACTGAACTTTTCCATACATAGAAATTTATCTAATTACATTTTTATTCATACTAAATGTTACTATCAGGAATGTAAATTTTCTTCCGATAGTATATTTTTATGTTAAGATAAACAAACTATTAATGCAGTATAGTGAAGAATGCTTATGTTGTATGAAATATTTTAAAAAAAGCAGATAAATTTTGTTCTAAAGAACGCGAGAGCATTTTCCAAATTTTGACAGGTGATATCATATGAAGATTTTTTTTGTTATTTATGGAAAGCTAATCAGTTCTATGTTCAAGCTCTTTACATTATAACAAGAAATCAAATTACTGAACTTTTCCATACATAGAAATTTATCTAATTACATTTTTATTCATACTAAATGTTACTATCAGGAATGTAAATTTTCTTCCGATAGTATATTTTTATGTTAAGATAAACAAACTATTAATGCAGTATAGTGAAGAATGCTTATGTTGTATGAAATATTTTAAAAAAAGCAGATAAATTTTGTTCTAAAGAACGCGAGAGCATTTTCCAAATTTTGACAGGTGATATCATATGAAGATTTTTTTTGTTGTTTATGGAAAGCTAATCAGTTCTATGTTCAAGCTTTTTACATTATAACATGAAATCAAATTACTGAACTTTTCCATACATAGAAATTTATCTAATTACATTTTTATTCATACTAAATGTTACTATCAAGAATGTAAATTTTCTTCCGATAGTATATTTTTATGTTAAGATAAACAAACTATTAATGCAGTATAGTGAAGAATGCTTATGTTGTATGAAATATTTTAAAAAAAGCAGATAAATTTTGTTCTAAAGAACGCGAGAGCATTTTCCAAATTTTGACAGGTGATATCATATGAAGATTTTTTTTGTTATTTATGGAAAGCTAATCAGTTCTATGTTCAAGCTCTTTACATTATAACATGATATCAAATTACTGAACTTTTCCATACATAGAAATTTATCTAATTACATTTTTATTCATACTAAATGTTACTATCAGGAATATAAATTTTCTTCCGATAGTATATTTTTATGTTAAGATAGACAAACTATTAATGCAGTATAGGGAAAAATGCTTATGTTGTATGAAATATTTTAAAAAAAGCAGATAAATTTTGTTCTAAAGAACGCGAGAGCATTTTCCAAATTTTGACAGGTGATATCATATGAAGATTTTTTTTGTTATTTATGGAAAGCTAATCAGTTCTATGTTCAAGCTCTTTACATTATAACATGAAATCAAATTACTGAACTTTTCCATACATAGAAATTTATCTAATTACATTTTTATTCATACTAAATGTTACTATCAGGAATGTAAATTTTCTTCCGATAGTATATTTTTATGTTAAGATAAACAAACTATTAATGCAGTATAGTGAAGAATGCTTATGTTGTATGAAATATTTTAAAAAAAGCAGATAAATTTTGTTCTAAAGAACGCGAGAGCATTTTCCAAATTTTGACAGGTGATATCATATGAAGATTTTTTTTGTTATTTATGGAAAGCTAATCAGTTCTATGTTCAAGCTCTTTACATTATAACATGAAATCAAATTACTGAACTTTTCCATACATAGAAATTTATCTAATTACATTTTTATTCATACTAAATGTTACTATCAGGAACGTAAATTTTCTTCCGATAGTATATTTTTATGTTAAGATAAACAAACTATTAATGCAGTATAGTGAAGAATGCTTATGTTGTATGAAATATTTTAAAAAAAGCAGATAAATTTTGTTCTAAAGAACGCGAGAGCATTTTCCAAATTTTGACAGGTGATATCATATGAAGATTTTTTTTGTTATTTATGGAAAGCTAATCAGTTCTATGTTCAAGCTCTTTACATTATAACATGAAATCAAATTACAGAACTTTTCCATACATAGAAATTTATCTAATTACATTTTTATTCATACTAAATGTTACTATCAGGAATGTAAATTTTCTTCCGATAGTATATTTTTATGTTAAGATAAACAAACTATTAATGCAGTATAGTGAAGAATGCTTATGTTGTATGAAATATTTTAAAAAAAGCAGATAAATTTTGTTCTAAAGAACGCGAGAGCATTTTCCAAATTTTGACAGGTGATATCATATGAAGATTTTTTTTGTTGTTTATGGAAAGCTAATCAGTTCTATGTTCAAGCTTTTTACATTATAACATGAAATCAAATTACTGAACTTTTCCATACATAGAAATTTATCTAATTACATTTTTATTCATACTAAATGTTACTATCAAGAATGTAAATTTTCTTCCGATAGTATATTTTTATGTTAAGATAAACAAACTATTAATGCAGTATAGTGAAGAATGCTTATGTTGTATGAAATATTTTAAAAAAAGCAGATAAATTTTGTTCTAAAGAACGCGAGAGCATTTTCCAAATTTTGACAGGTGATATCATATGAAGATTTTTTTTGTTATTTATGGAAAGCTAATCAGTTCTATGTTCAAGCTCTTTACATTATAACATGATATCAAATTACTGAACTTTTCCATACATAGAAATTTATCTAATTACATTTTTATTCATACTAAATGTTACTATCAGGAATATAAATTTTCTTCCGATAGTATATTTTTATGTTAAGATAGACAAACTATTAATGCAGTATAGGGAAAAATGCTTATGTTGTATGAAATATTTTAAAAAAAGCAGATAAATTTTGTTCTAAAGAACGCGAGAGCATTTTCCAAATTTTGACAGGTGATATCATATGAAGATTTTTTTTGTTATTTATGGAAAGCTAATCAGTTCTATGTTCAAGCTCTTTACATTATAACATGAAATCAAATTACTGAACTATTCCATACATAGAAATTTATCTAATTACATTTTTATTCATACTAAATGTTACTATCAGGAATGTAAATTTTCTTCCGATAGTATATTTTTATGTTAAGATAAACAAACTATTAATGCAGTATAGTGAAGAATGCTTATGTTGTATGAAATATTTTAAAAAAAAGCAGATAAATTTTGTTCTAAAGAACGCGAGAGCATTTTCCAAATTTTGACAGGTGATATCATATGAAGATTTTTTTTGTTATTTATGGAAAGCTAATCAGTTCTATGTTCAAGCTCTTTACATTATAACATGAAATCAAATTACTGAACTTTTCCATACATAGAAATTTATCTAATTACATTTTTATTCATACTAAATGTTACTATCAGGAATGTAAATTTTCTTCCGATAGTATATTTTTATGTTAAGATAAACAAACTATTAATGCAGTATAGTGAAGAATGCTTATGTTGTATGAAATATTTTAAAAAAAGCAGATAAATTTTGTTCTAAAGAACGCGAGAGCATTTTCCAAATTTTGACAGGTGATATCATATGAAGATTTTTTTTGTTATTTATGGAAAGCTAATCAGTTCTATGTTCAAGCTCTTTACATTATAACAAGAAATCAAATTACTGAACTTTTCCATACATAGAAATTTATCTAATTACATTTTTATTCATACTAAATGTTACTATCAGGAATGTAAATTTTCTTCCGATAGTATATTTTTATGTTAAGATAAACAAACTATTAATGCAGTATAGTGAAGAATGTTTATGTTGTATGAAATATTTTAAAAAAAGCAGATAAATTTTGTTCTAAAGAACGCGAGAGCATTTTCCAAATTTTGACAGGTGATATCATATGAAGATTTTTTTTGTTATTTATGGAAAGCTAATCAGTTCTATGTTCAAGCTCTTTACATTATAACATGAAATCAAATTACAGAACTTTTCCATACATAGAAATTTATCTAATTACATTTTTATTCATACTAAATGTTACTATCAGGAATGTAAATTTTCTTCCGATAGTATATTTTTATGTTAAGATAAACAAACTATAAATGCAGTATAGTGAAGAATGCTTATGTTGTATGAAATATTTTAAAAAAAGCAGATAAATTTTGTTCTAAAGAACGCGAGAGCATTTTCCAAATTTTGACAGGTGATATCATATGAAGATTTTTTTTGTTGTTTATGGAAAGCTAATCAGTTCTATGTTCAAGCTTTTTACATTATAACATGAAATCAAATTACTGAACTTTTCCATACATAGAAATTTATCTAATTACATTTTTATTCATACTAAATGTTACTATCAAGAATGTAAATTTTCTTCCGATAGTATATTTTTATGTTAAGATAAACAAACTATTAATGCAGTATAGTGAAGAATGCTTATGTTGTATGAAATATTTTAAAAAAAGCAGATAAATTTTGTTCTAAAGAACGCGAGAGCATTTTCCAAATTTTGACAGGTGATATCATATGAAGATTTTTTTTGTTATTTATGGAAAGCTAATCAGTTCTATGTTCAAGCTCTTTACATTATAACATGATATCAAATTACTGAACTTTTCCATACATAGAAATTTATCTAATTACATTTTTATTCATACTAAATGTTACTATCAGGAACGTAAATTTTCTTCCGATAGTATATTTTTATGTTAAGATAAACAAACTATTAATGCAGTATAGTGAAGAATGCTTATGTTGTATGAAATATTTTAAAAAAAGCAGATAAATTTTGTTCTAAAGAACGCGAGAGCATTTTCCAAATTTTGACAGGTGATATCATATGAAGATTTTTTTTGTTATTTATGGAAAGCTAATCAGTTCTATGTTCAAGCTCTTTACATTATAACATGAAATCAAATTACTGAACTTTTCCATACATAGAAATTTATCTAATTACATTTTTATTCATACTAAATGTTACTATCAGGAACGTAAATTTTCTTCCGATAGTATATTTTTATGTTAAGATAAACAAACTATTAATGCAGTATAGTGAAGAATGCTTATGTTGTATGAAATATTTTAAAAAAAGCAGATAAATTTTGTTCTAAAGAACGCGAGAGCATTTTCCAAATTTTGACAGGTGATATCATATGAAGATTTTTTTTGTTATTTATGGAAAGCTAATCAGTTCTATGTTCAAGCTCTTTACATTATAACAAGAAATCAAATTACTGAACTTTTCCATACATAGAAATTTATCTAATTACATTTTTATTCATACTAAATGTTACTATCAGGAATGTAAATTTTCTTCCGATAGTATATTTTTATGTTAAGATAAACAAACTATTAATGCAGTATAGTGAAGAATGCTTATGTTGTATGAAATATTTTAAAAAAAGCAGATAAATTTTGTTCTAAAGAACGCGAGAGCATTTTCCAAATTTTGACAGGTGATATCATATGAAGATTTTTTTTGTTATTTATGGAAAGCTAATCAGTTCTATGTTCAAGCTCTTTACATTATAACATGAAATCAAATTACAGAACTTTTCCATACATAGAAATTTATCTAATTACATTTTTATTCATACTAAATGTTACTATCAGGAATGTAAATTTTCTTCCGATAGTATATTTTTATGTTAAGATAAACAAACTATTAATGCAGTATAGTGAAGAATGCTTATGTTGTATGAAATATTTTAAAAAAAGCAGATAAATTTTGTTCTAAAGAACGCGAGAGCATTTTCCAAATTTTGACAGGTGATATCATATGAAGATTTTTTTTGTTATTTATGGAAAGCTAATCAGTTCTATGTTCAAGCTCTTTACATTATAACAAGAAATCAAATTACTGAACTTTTCCATACATAGAAATTTATCTAATTACATTTTTATTCATACTAAATGTTACTATCAGGAATGTAAATTTTCTTCCGATAGTATATTTTTATGTTAAGATAAACAAACTATTAATGCAGTATAGTGAAGAATGCTTATGTTGTATGAAATATTTTAAAAAAAGCAGATAAATTTTGTTCTAAAGAACGCGAGAGCATTTTCCAAATTTTGACAGGTGATATCATATGAAGATTTTTTTTGTTATTTATGGAAAGCTAATCAGTTCTATGTTCAAGCTCTTTACATTATAACATGAAATCAAATTACAGAACTTTTCCATACATAGAAATTTATCTAATTACATTTTTATTCATACTAAATGTTACTATCAGGAATGTAAATTTTCTTCCGATAGTATATTTTTATGTTAAGATAAACAAACTATAAATGCAGTATAGTGAAGAATGCTTATGTTGTATGAAATATTTTAAAAAAAGCAGATAAATTTTGTTCTAAAGAACGCGAGAGCATTTTCCAAATTTTGACAGGTGATATCATATGAAGATTTTTTTTGTTGTTTATGGAAAGCTAATCAGTTCTATGTTCAAGCTTTTTACATTATAACATGAAATCAAATTACTGAACTTTTCCATACATAGAAATTTATCTAATTACATTTTTATTCATACTAAATGTTACTATCAAGAATGTAAATTTTCTTCCGATAGTATATTTTTATGTTAAGATAAACAAACTATTAATGCAGTATAGTGAAGAATGCTTATGTTGTATGAAATATTTTAAAAAAAGCAGATAAATTTTGTTCTAAAGAACGCGAGAGCATTTTCCAAATTTTGACAGGTGATATCATATGAAGATTTTTTTTGTTATTTATGGAAAGCTAATCAGTTCTATGTTCAAGCTCTTTACATTATAACATGATATCAAATTACTGAACTTTTCCATACATAGAAATTTATCTAATTACATTTTTATTCATACTAAATGTTACTATCAGGAATATAAATTTTCTTCCGATAGTATATTTTTATGTTAAGATAGACAAACTATTAATGCAGTATAGGGAAAAATGCTTATGTTGTATGAAATATTTTAAAAAAAGCAGATAAATTTTGTTCTAAAGAACGCGAGAGCATTTTCCAAATTTTGACAGGTGATATCATATGAAGATTTTTTTTGTTATTTATGGAAAGCTAATCAGTTCTATGTTCAAGCTCTTTACATTATAACATGAAATCAAATTACTGAACTTTTCCATACATAGAAATTTATCTAATTACATTTTTATTCATACTAAATGTTACTATCAGGAATGTAAATTTTCTTCCGATAGTATATTTTTATGTTAAGATAAACAAACTATTAATGCAGTATAGTGAAGAATGCTTATGTTGTATGAAATATTTTAAAAAAAGCAGATAAATTTTGTTCTAAAGAACGCGAGAGCATTTTCCAAATTTTGACAGGTGATATCATATGAAGATTTTTTTTGTTATTTATGGAAAGCTAATCAGTTCTATGTTCAAGCTCTTTACATTATAACATGAAATCAAATTACTGAACTTTTCCATACATAGAAATTTATCTAATTACATTTTTATTCATACTAAATGTTACTATCAGGAATGTAAATTTTCTTCCGATAGTATATTTTTATGTTAAGATAAACAAACTATTAATGCAGTATAGTGAAGAATGCTTATGTTGTATGAAATATTTTAAAAAAAGCAGATAAATTTTGTTCTAAAGAACGCGAGAGCATTTTCCAAATTTTGACAGGTGATATCATATGAAGATTTTTTTTGTTATTTATGGAAAGCTAATCAGTTCTATGTTCAAGCTCTTTACATTATAACATGAAATCAAATTACTGAACTTTTCCATACATAGAAATTTATCTAATTACATTTTTATTCATACTAAATGTTACTAACAGGAATATAAATTTTCTTCCGATAGTATATTTTTATGTTAAGATAGACAAACTATTAATGCAGTATAGTGAAGACTGCTTATGTTGTATGAAATATTTTAAAAAAAGCAGATAAATTTTGTTTCAAAGAGCGTTAGAGCATTTTGACAATGTTGACACGTGATATCATATGAAGAAATTTTATGATATCTATGAAAAGCTAATCAGTTCTAAGTTCAAGCTATTAATATTCTTATATCAATATGAAATCAATGAACTGAACATTGCCAAATATAAAAAAATTCTCTTGTTACATATAAGTTTCATACAAATATCCATTAAATAAAATATAATTTTTGAAACCGTTGAATATTTTTCTTTTAACATTGACCAACTTTGAATACAATTTTATGAAGATTCTTGGTGTTGTATAAATAGTTGAAACCAAATTAAAATATCTCTAATTTCCAGGTCGTGAGAGCATTTTTTCAGTTTTAATAGATGAAATCATAAAGAAACATTGGGAAAAAATGAACCGTTGTCTATGGAAAACTAATCAGCTCTAAGTTTATGGACTTAACACATGTGATATCAATATGAAGTCAATCGGACTTATAGTTTGGGCTGCAGAGAGGACACAAAAAAAAAACAACGTAAATGATGAATTCATAGAGAAGAAATCAAAAGTTGTCTATGGAAAACTAATCAGCTCTAGGTCTTTGCACTTTACACATATGATGTTAATATGAAGTCGATCAGACTTATAGTTTGGGCTGTAGAGAGGACACAAAAAAGATAAATGCTACGGCGTACGGCGTACGGCGTACGGCGTACGGCGTACGGCGTACAGCGTATACGCCATACACACAAACACATCACGACGAAACTCATAGTGTGCATTCTCTACATGATACCCATTGAGAAATTGATGTAAAAAAAATACGCTTAAATTTTGCGAAATCATGACTCTCCCCTATTCCATAGTGTGGAGAGTAAAAACTGAACGATATCCAAAATGTTATAATTCAATTGTTAAATTTGATTGAGCCATAATAATAATTGACAAAAATTATATGGATTGTTGGAATCTATATTTGTATTGCACAATTTTGTATGGCTAAATGCATAATGTCATTTATAAATGTCAAAAAAAAACTGAACGATATCCAAAATGTTATAATTCAATTGTTAAATTTGATTGAGCCATAATAATAATTGACAAAAATTATATGGATTGTTGGAATCTATATTTGTATAGCACAATTTTGTATGGCTAAATGCATAATGTCATTTATAAATGTTAAACAAAAAACTGAACGATATCCAAAATGTTATAATTCAATTGTTAAATAAGATTGACCCATAATAATAACTGAAAAACAAATTGAATTGTTAGTATCTATATTTGTACCTATATCACAATCCAACCATTTTGTATGGCTAAATGTATAATGTCAATACGTATCCAAATATAAACACAGACACTCTTAATGTTCTACTCCGAATTCCAAGTTAATCCATATTTTCTGCGAAGCCTCTAAGTTGATGTTTTTTGACTTCAAAATTGAAAAAAAAATGGTGAAAAATATAGACCCTGTATACAAATCACGCGTATGTTGGCTTGATATATTGTCGATATGTAAAGAAAATAAAATTCTCTTGAACTAATCGACAGTTGAATAAATTCTCTTGAACAAATCGACAGTTGAATAAATTCTCTTGAACAAATCGACAGTTGAATAAATTCTCTTGAACAAATCGACAGTTGAATAAATTCTCTTGAACAAATCGACAGTTGAATAAATTCTCTTGAACAAATCGACAGTTGAATAAATTCTCTTGAACAAATCGACAGTTGGAATATTACATGCATAGTAATATTCCATAGTAATATTTTCTTTTGTGTTTAAGATATTAGTAACTATGTAAAATTGTAATTTGTTGTGTTGTGATGTCTGGTGTCCGTTCTAATATTTTTTGGAAAAGACAAAGTAACTTTGTAAAACCGAAATGTCAAATATTTGGCTCGGTAAAATTGTAATCTGCTAGCCCTAGAACAGGGTTACCTAGTTGGGCAGCAGTAATCTTCATAATAATCTTTGTTATAAAGGTGTGAAAAATAAATAAATAAATAAAAAAATTGTGAAGAAAAAACGAGGAATACATTTTACGTAGGTAAATTAATATTTTTGTCAAATTTTCGAAGACCGTGGGGCACTGGTAAATAAAATTTAATACCATAAAAAATCTGCAATTTTTTGAACTGATTTCATATTGCAGCTTCTCCGCAAGAGTAGGTAGGTACTAATCTAAATTTAAAAAAAATCTAAATGAATATTTCACTATGTAGACATGCACATTTTAAAATGTTTGTGTATTGTATTTGGTAGATTTTATACTATTTATAGTTGTGTCGAAACATTGAAAGAAAACCTATGATAAAATATGTAGGTACTTACATACATAATTTCCCATGTCTGTTTGTTTGTCCGCGTGACGCTAGACTATTAACGTATCAGCCCCCCTAGACAACGTGTCATTTAGCTCAAGAAAAGAAACAAGAAAATATAACTAAGACCATCATGGACAAACTTTGTCTAGCTCAGAGATGCATTGCAAAAATAATACTTAAGAAATCTTTTGACTATCATACAGAAAACCTTTACAATGAGTTCAAAGTTTACCTCTTTTGACCCTAGACAAACATGCATCCAATACATTCTGACTTACTTTCATAAAAGTACACTCAATACCCGAGAATACAACAATCCATAAACACACGAACAAGTACAAATCTAAATTACACAATCCCACATATGAAAACATCTTTTGGTCAAAGAAATTTTTTCATATTATACTTCTCCACGACTCTACAACAGTTTACCTTCCTCTTTTAAAGAAATAACATCACAAAGAATATTCAAAATGAATATTAAAAATACATCATAAATTATTGGAGGACAGGACTAGCACACAAAAACTTAGTATTCAACAATAACTACTTAAATAATTCAAAATTAAAATTATTGACAACATTTGTAACTATGCCGTATTGTGTTTGCGATGCTCTTGAGTATTACATAAAAATATTTGATTTTGTTTGGGAACCATGTGATTTATGACAGGTATTATGGCGGACATTGGTACCTGGTTGATATGTTTTGTGTGAGCCCATATGTTTGTTGAGGTAATGATTGTGAGTGCAGAAAGTTGAGATTGTGTACATGTTTAGTGTGGAACGGGAAAAATCACCTGGTTCATAATTGCATATAATTGTCAATAAAAATTGTAAACTGCCTGCCCTAGAACATGATTTCCTAGTTAGGCAGCAGTAATCTACTTATTGTTGTCATTATAAATATGGTGTGATAAAAGGTAAATAAATAAATAAATAACTCAATGTATGGAAGTGACAGTTGCCAGTCACGTGACAACTGTCACTTCCATACATTGAGTTATCTTTTATTGTTTCTTTTCTTGAGCTAAATGACACGTTATCTAGGAGGTCAGGCGCACATAGAGTACCACGAGGTAGAATATAATATAATTACAAGCATAATGCTGCAGAAGGGGGGTCTAAGAAGTGTGTTTCAGGGGAGCATAGACTAAGAAATGTGTTTCTTTGAATTGAATAGTAGGTACGATTTACGCAATATAATAATTACGGTTCAAATATCAGGGGATCATAGAGTAAAGCGGGTACTATATATGAAATAGGTTCCATTTATGTACCAGGTAGGTACATAAGTATAACGGGCAGAAGGTAACGTTAAATTTTAATTTTTCGATAGAGACGAAAATTCTATGTACATTTTCAAAGGAAAACCGAGATATAAGGCACCTACAGAGCTAACGACCTCTCATCAGCTGGTTTACGTGATCACTTTAAGCGCTTGCGCAACTTTCACCAATTATTTATTTATTTATTTAACATATTATAATGTTATAATACACATAAAGATATAATTCACTATTATAGTAATTTTTACAGATAGTTTTTTTGCAATGCCTCATCAAAAATATTGCAATCTTGTGCTTGATGAGGGTATCACTTACACTGACAAATAAAAAATATCAAATACCTACAAAGCAATTAAGTCAAAGTCATACATAAAGTAATTAAATCAAAATCATACATGAACAAAAAATCAAACAAACATATTATAGTAGAAGTAGTAACTTTTATTTAGACGTATAAAATACAAAATGAATACATCTAGTGTAAACAAAAAGTATATATTTTTTTTGATACAATAATAAATTATGGTACAGAGTATGACACTAAATTATTAAAAGATGTAAAAGTATGGAGAACATTAATATTTTTTAACTATGGGTTCAGCACCTAGCCTACGAAAGGTGGCAAGACTTGTGGTTCCTTTTATGGTTGGTGGCAAACTATTATATATTTTGAGACCTTTATGGTATAAACAATTTTGTTTAATTGTTAATCTTGTTTTTGGAAGTCTAAAGTCCTGACATCCTCTCGTAGGGTAAGTGTGAACATTGACATTGAATATAATATTTTTCTGCATATATTTTGGAATCATATTTTATATGTTTATTGATATCCCTTATCAATCTTGGGAACATTATCGCCATCGATCGAACACATCGAAATATATTTTTAGCACCATCTACCGAGAAATTGGTTTTGATGAAAAACGAAATTGAATTTCGTCATTTTTAACGGGATATAAGTAGTCCTCTTAATATTTTCTTTGAGCAGACACGTATATTTATTTGTCGGGCGGGAAAAATAGACAAAAATGACAAAATGTAAGAATGTGTGGATAGAGGACCGGAGAAAATAAAGGAAAAGAAAGATCTCGGATGATTTCCGGGGGCAGCTAGTGGGTAGTGGTGTGCGGTGGCGGAAGTCTTTTATTTGCAGCTACGACGCGGTTCATTCCAATTCCTCGTCCCATTCATACATACTACCCGCACCAACCACCTCCCTTGACTACCCCTGAATCCTATATAAACACACATATTCAGGTTGGCGTAATAGTTATTCAAAGGGAATACAAAGATTATTCGGAAAATGTATATGGTGGGGGAATGATAAAATGCTGCAAGTATTTCGAAGAATTTATTAATATTTTATTTAACACAATTAACGTTTGATAAAGTGTATTTCATTTCCAATAGCTCACGTTTTGATTTAGAATAGCTTATGGGTAAAGTATGTGATAAAAAGATTAATTTTAAATGAGCATTCACATGGTAAATTTTAATTATGAATTTTTATTTTCATATCATAAAAATAATCGCACACATAATATAGGTACCTACCCTTCATTGTACCGGTCCATCGCACCAGGCACACATTTCTTTTTAGTTCTTAAAACTACAGAACCAGCACCGCAAAAAATCCAATATTTTTTTAGCTCTTCACCCGTTGAGAGTGTTCTCAGCAATAATAGAATAAAAATAATAATAATAAAAAAATAATAAATAAATAATAATAAAATAATAATTCCAATCATTAATAGAATCATTAGCACCTTTTTAATACACGAGATCACGCTCGTCTTAGACTTATTCAAAGATACAAAGAACGCCAAAAATTAAAAATAATAATAAGTATACAAATGTTATTAAAAATTATCATACTATAAACATACTAACAAATGTTTTTAAAATTATTAATAACATTTGTAACTATGCCGTATTGTGTTTGCGATGCTTTTTGAGTAACACATAAAAATATTTAAATCTTTAAGGATAGTTATAGAGAAATACTTCAGGCTTCGTAGACATAGTATGCAGAATATTATGTTTGTGTGTGAGAAAGGTGTGTGTATAAGTATGTAGGTATATCTTTTTTTTTATTGATATAATATAATGACATTTACAATTCAAAGATACAGTCAACCATCGAAACCCTCAGGGTTTATCTGAGGTTATATATGTGTGTGTATATGTATGTATATATTTTATTTTTTTAATGTTTCTATATTTCTTTAAAATATTTTTAATTCCATATAGTTGTAGCGTATGTATGTATTTGAAGCTACCTTCAAACGTTGCTCCTGGATGAATTAAAAGCGACGTACGCTTTAAAACTACATACTCTGCAATTAGCTATAAACCATTTGTTTTTTGATTCACTTCGCGACATGTTTCGGAAGTGTTTTTGAAACACTACGCAATACCCCCCCTCCCCCACTATCCCAAACAACACTCAACCGCCACCTCCCTCGCTTCACAGACAGATACACAAAAATTCAACATGTTAAGCTAGGTTCACATTACTGTGTCGTGTTGTGTCGTGGCGAGACAGAATGTTATCAGTTTCATTCATTTAGTATGATGAGATTCACATTATTGTGTTGCATTGTGTTGTGGCGCTTCTGTCGTGTCGGTAATCGATGGATACCCGATCGCGCCACAGAGGTGGTGGGGGATCTGTCGCAACACAACACACCACACTAATGTGAATCTAGCAGTTAACGCGTTATACTCGATGAATGTGGTTGTATAGTGTCATTCTGTTTAAAGATGTCCGATGAACTTATGGAGTTAGTAAGACAATATAAAGTTCTATATGACACAAAATCCAGAGTATAAGGATCAAGCTATAAGAAATGTTATTTGGGAGAAAATAGCAGACATTAAATAAATCGGTCTTTCTTTTGTTCCTATAGGTCGGCGAAACTTGCCGTTCCTTTTTTATATTCATTTCAATTAACTTGCTCAAACTGTATTTTATTCATTCAAAAATATCTATGAAATCTTTCTTCATCCCTTTCTAATTCCTGAAAGAGACAGTGAAATGCCTCTCTAGACTCTCTCAGTCTATTTATAGGACGAACCCAATATCTTCTTTTATTTTTTAAGAAGACTCGCCAACACAAGAAATTCAATATCTTCATCAAAATATCTGTATGTATCAGGAGATTCCGAGAAAAACATTGCACTTACCAACGGCTCAACTTACAATGATCTGAAAATTCGACACATTGCAACACGACACAACACAATAATATAAACACTCACCCGACACGACAGATAGCTCCCCAACACAACACAACACAATAATATGAACCCACCTTTAGTCTCGACACGCCGCGCCGGTCTCAAAAAACAAATGGTTTATAGCTAATTTATAATTCAAATATGGTTAATATTACCTACCACAAAATATCCGCTGAATCATTAAATGATACTCTGAAATGTTTGTATTTGAAGTCAAGCTTTTGTTAGACTTTTGTTAGAATTATTGTTGTTAAGTGATGGTGAATTGGTTATGCGGGTTACATACACATATTATATTTGTAATTTTTTTCCGATATTTTTTCTTTTAGTTTCTGTTTTTTGCGTTGACATAAGTTATTATGTGAAAGAGAGAATCTGCCCTGCCAAATAATTGCTTTGAATTTTTGCGGGAAAATGTAATTGTAATTATTTTTTATTAAATAAAAATAAATTAGAAAAAAGAAAAAAAAATGTCACTATTTTTATTTTATTTTTATGTAGGTATGTTTTTATTTTAATCATTTCATTTCACAATAATACAAAAATAACAATATTAAAAATACAAAAATAACAATACTAAAAAAAAACTTAAAATGATCATACTATGTACAATTACGTTCCTATTTGGAAATTTACAGCCTCACTAGATGATCCTGGTCTGAGGCAATACTTATTGCAGTATGTTATCGAACAGGATTGTGATTTGAAACAGTAATTCAGTATATCTCAAAATAATTTATGTATACAGCAACAGCAACATATGCTCTGCTATTTATTTATGTTATTTAATGTTATCTAAAGTATATTTTTAATGAAAAAAAATTGATAGAAAAATGTGACTTGTTCTGTTTTGTGAAAGCACCCTCTGTAAGCATAGGTATGTAAGTATGTACCTATAGGTATGTACATAATAAGGCGTCAGGGGTAGTAAACTTTGTTGGAAACGGTAATCGTTTAGCGGCGCCATTTTGTTTTGTGACTTTCATACAAAAGAATATCTCCATTATTTATACCTATCACGTGAGACATGAATACGTGAAATACTAAAATACGCCGCTCCCGAAACAAATTGTCTATTGAATAGAAAAAAGAGTTTTTCTATTTTCATTAATTAAAATATTCTGAAAACAATTTACATGCGCGAGAACATAAATGTTTTGTAATTTACAATTACATGTCCGAGGGAATTTCTTGGACCCATTGGACATGCGGACCTTGTAGCCACAAATAGCAATTTCAGGGCTATCAAGTCTTTTTGTCAAAAGTACGGTAAAGTACTCTTATAATGTTATCTTCAACGGTGAAGGGTGAGCCAGCTGTTACCTCTTTTGGCACTTTGAAGTGCTGTGTCTGCCAATGATATTAAAAATAATAGATACTCTATTTGTCTTTAAATTCGGCATATGCCTCATTTAATAAAGTAAGGCACATGCCTCACTTAATTCTTACCGCACTTACATAGTTGCACGCAAGATGTTGTAGTGTTCGGACGTATTGTCGTAGTCAAAATGTCATCTTGTGTGATGAAAACATGTAAAAATTACACTTGAACTGTAAAAGAACGACCAGATGTACCTATAATTTCATGCTCCATATTTATTCTATGGATCTTTGATAGTTATTTTTATTTTGAGTAAAATATAGAGTAGTCAAGTTATATTTGCTTATAAGTATGCAGAGGGATTCTCTTGTCGTATTCGTGGCTTTTAGTCAATAGTGTAAATAAGTGAATATACCCGCATACCTAGAATATAGTGTAAAATCAAATGTATTATTTTTTTTTTAAATGGCACTTGTAACCTCAAATGGAGGAACATTGGCCAGAGTCAAGTTTTTTTTTACAAAATCGTGCATCTTAATTACATTAAAATAAAAAAAAACAAATTATAAAGTATGTGGAATACAAAAAATTAATACTGAAATTAAAAATTTAAAAACTTCGGAAAAAAGTTTTTTAATTTAAAATGGGATTTAGAAAATGAAACATTAAGTACTTGAAATTTATTAAGGCTAAGTAATGACATGATATTGTGAGGAGGAAATATTTTAAATTTAATAAGGTGTGTTAAAGATATTGGGAACGTAGATGTAGGGCAATTGAAAAATATGTGATCCAAGCTACCTTCTTCTTGGATTGACAAAGAGATGAATTCTTAATATCCAACCTTGCTAGGTGAAAAGGGGAACAACATTGTCCGAATCTCAATCGGCATATGACGGAAGATTCATGTCTGCTACAACGGAATTTGGAAAAACCATGGTTTGATGGGGATACATTTTTGAATCGATGCATATATTGAACCTTTTGAAATTGAAGATAAATTATAGTGTGTATTCCATTCATTCAACATATAAGAACGAGCAAGAGGGAGGATGTCATGAATCAAATTAAATTTGTATCTTTGAGGATAACCCGATGAAATAGCAAATCTAGCTAAATTATCAGCTCTCTCATTACCAATAATGCCACGGTGACCGGAATTCAGGCAATAGCGATTTCTACGTCTTTCTTTTTCACATCAAAAATAATATTTTTAATATTCAGTGGCAGTCAATTGGCAGGAGAATCAAAAGGATTTTGTGAAATTGATTGTATGTCCCATTGGACATGTGGACTTAGTGATCTCGAAGAACAATTATAAAGCCTTCATACGATTTTGCCATAGATACGGTGCTTTATTATCCGAAGATTCTCACTGACTTATCTGTTTCCAGAGATCTTGGTCACTTCTCTGATGCCCTATATATATGGATCTGAAGTCGCCAACAGTCCGCAGGTGTGAATCTCAATTCGCACTTGCTGATTGTTCTTTTTGAATCATGGTGCCGAGATTGATAATCTAGAGGGCTCCATGAGCTACTCTTCGTGCCATGCATTGTTTTTTTTGTTGTTCATTCTATCGTTCTGCGAAGGGGCCGTTGACAGTCCCCATATGCGGAGCGGGTGGTGGTGGTGGGAGTAGCGATTATATAATATAAATTGCATGTCCACGATATTCAAAACCACCTATTTATTTCCAATTCAAATAGCTTATACATATCATAATAATACTCATGTTATTGGCATTTTTTTTAAAGTTTCGTCAATTCAAAATAAATTGTTTTTCATCGTTCTGCGGTGTGTGAAGGTGTGGGGGAGAGAGGGGCTTATCTGGCACACACGCGTTTACTACCCTCAAGAAAAAAAAAGTTATCATTGATTAAAATTCAAAGAAATATCGTTTCGACAAAGTTTGCTCCCGGAGCGCCTGCCGGCTTATACATCTCAACCGAAGACACGAATACTTGTAATGCCTCTTCTTCTTCTTCTTCTTTTGCTCTCCTTTCAAAATTATCAAAATCCCGTATGACGAGATGAACGAAAGCGTCTCCTGACGCATTCACATACCTAGGTGGCACCACTGATGAATTCCGGAATAAAATAAAAAAATAAAACATACATTATTTTCGTATTCCGAAAGCGTCTCGCGAAGTATTTGAAAGCTTTTCGCCTAATGCGTAATGTTTTGTCAGGGCAATTTATCATTTGAGTCTCAGAAAAAGTAACATACAAAGAAGAAATCAATAAATCTTTCTCTTCGCAGCCACCCCATTTCACACAAGAGTAGGAGGTAGAAAAAGTAGGTTTTGTATTATGTTTTTACTGTATTGATATTAAAGAAAAGATATATATGTACATCTGGAGACATTTTTGTCACAATGAGACTCATTACACGTGACGGAGAGGAGATGATTGACTTTATTGCTCAAAGCCATTTTATGAAAGTGATGTTACTTTGTACCAATTTGAAAATAAAAATTTCAAATTTTAAGTTTCCTGAGCCCGAGGTCACTTTGAAATATTTGATAGTCAAAAAAATTGAAAAGCACTATTCAGATATCCTTCGAAATCTAATGGGGTCTAACGCTACGTCCTACGTAGGCGATTCAAAGCGAACGCGATTGCGAAGCGATGCGGTGCGGATACAAGCGAATTCAATGCGATGCGGTGCGACGCGGCGGCTCTGTCCTACGTGTGCGAGAATCGTTTCCTCTGCCGCCAGCTACTGTCATGGATGTACGTATATAAAATACTCAAGAAGTATGTACGGCAGAGAAGTGAAACTAATATTGTGTACTTAGAGAGGCATATTTATGGGGGATATCACGATTTGTATGAAGAATTACGTGATCTTGAATTTATAAATGAGACTGAATTTATATCTTTCCGGGAAACATCAAAATTCGACATTCGTGCAAGCGAGAGAAAACTTTGTGTGTTTTGAACAACATCCTATTTATTTATTTATTTATTTTATTTTGGGAAACAAAACAGCTGTTACATGTTTTACATTAATAAAAAAATAACAATCAGGAAAGTAAGCCAATTACATTGTTCCACAGATTAATATACATAATAAAGACAATTCAGTACAAAGTCAAAGACAAAAGTGTGGTGTAAGTGTACAATTGTGATGTGTGTGTATGTGTGTGTGTGTATTTTATGAAGCGAGGGTGGGACATGAAGAAAGGTAGGAGAGGAGGAAAGGGTGAATTGTCATATTAATACAGTATTGGACATACCAAAAATTGTACAATTTGGTACATAAAGTATTCATTATAATATTGATGTTAGTTGTTTTTTTAATGAATGTAGGCTATTGTTAAAAATATCTGTCTTATGATTAAGGTTATTGTACATATTGCAGCTGCGGTTAATAAAAGTGTTGTTTGCATAGTTTGTTCTTGAGTATTTAGTGTAAAAGAGGAGGTTCTGGCGGTTTTGTCTGGCGGGGCAGTTGAATGGGATTTGTCCTAAGAGATACGGACTATCTATTTGGTTGTTAAGTAATTTATATAGGAAACATATATCAGTTATTGTAAAATAGAATCCTATCCACGTGACTAAGTCACACCGATTGGAAAGAGTGCAGAATAAATTTTTAAATTACCTCAACTTTCGTTCATATCACAGATTTGCATCTAAATCAGATATTTTAACAGCTTTCAACATTGAGACATTGGAACTTAGACGTACCGTTACTGACCAAATGACATTATACAAAATTCTAAATTACATAATTGACTCACCCGACATATTAAAATTAATTCCATTTCATGTCCCGATGCGAAGTGGCAGACGTAACACCCTATTCTACACAGACCGAGTGCGTACCACTACAGGGCAGAACGCATTCATTGTGCGGGCTTGCAATAGTTACGACAATAACTTTGCAGGCCTGGACATGTTTGATAGTAGCCAACTGCGATACAAAATTGAACTATATAAAAGGTTGCATTCGCCTACAACGATAGTTGAATAAATATTAATAAATATGTTTACTTCACTCCTTACAACCCATCCTATAACCATGCACATCCTTCTTATACTTATAACAATATATGAAATGCTTTTTTTTTTATTCAATTTTTTGTAACTGTCATTATTCTGTACTTTCTGGGATTGGTATGTAATTGGTCTCATTTCTGTAAATTGTTTGTGTATTGTAAGTGTTAACATGACTGTTTACTAATCCAAATAAATTAATAAATAAATAAATAAATAAATAAAATAGCAATAATAAATAAATGTGTTTACTTGTAGTCCCATTTATTTTTGCCAAATCCTAAAATTCGCGGTTCGATAATAATTTGTTCCATAATATGGGACGTCCATGGACAGAAATTAAAATTTCTGTTTCTGACATGTCAAAAAACAATGTCGCGTTTGCTTCGCATCGCGCCGCGCCGCATCGAAGCCATCTCGCGGTCGGTAACGTAGGACACTACCATAGTTACCGACTGTTTGTTATTTTCGCGCCGCGCCGCGCCGCTTCGCATTCGCTTTGAATCGCCTACGTAGGACGTCGCGTTAGAGAGTATCAGATATACAAATTTACAAAATTTGAAAAGAATCGGATTAGTAGGTACTTAAGTCTATAATCGATAAAGTACCTAAAATAAACAAGCCGTACATAGCAAACAGCACGCAACATACATATACAGATACATCGTGATGAAACTTTAAGAATACTATCTCAGCATGATACTAGTTGATAATCTGCAATTAAAAAATTAACCTTAAAAATTGCGAAATCATAACTCCCCACTATATCCCCTTGGGTTAGTGAGGAGTAAAAAGATGTGTGAATATAAATAATAATATTACTCTCCGATGCTGTTGTTGTTTTCTAGGTACAAAAAAATAAACATTATCGGTGATTAATGACAAAGTGCACTTTTTGCCAAAGTTTCTTTGCGAGTTCCGAACAAAGGTCACGTGGGTAGGTACCGAATTGAATAATAAACGTCGTTTGATTACTGTGTTGGCGTCTTGGGTTCGATATCCAACAGGGTAGGCATTTAGGCAGGGTAGGCTTATTTCTTACGTAATTCTTGTGACTCTGTCCTGGAAACATTGGTTATTCGGAAGAAATTTGTGTATGAATAATTGACTAAAAATCTTGTTAAGAAGCTGTAGTAGGTTAAATTAGTAAATTTAAAAAATCTTTTCCCCAGTGCCCTCAAAGGTAAAGTCTTTAAAATAAAAAAACAGTATATTTTTACATATTGATACTAATGCATGAGTTTCTTTTTATTTGAATTTGTTAACTACTTTTCCTGTAAAATTAATTTTAATGCAACATTTCATTTTTTTTAAGTTAGTTAAAAACTACAAGGCCTATGTAGTAGATATTTACTTAAATCGAAAGAGAATATAAAAATCTACTTTTCTCTCTCTCCTACTTAGCTTTTGTCTAACATGGTGGTGGGGTCATCACTCCTTACAACGCTCCTCCACTTTGTTATATCCTGAGCATCGTCCTCAGAAAAATTACATGCCCTCATGTCCTCTTACCTTACCTGCTGATTTTTTTATGATTTATATATTTTAATTACTAATCATGGTATTTAAAAAAAGACTTTGATAAAAATAATTTGGTGATATACAATATTTTTTCGTGTTTTATACATAAGAAGGTAATTTAGTGTGCATATTTGTGTACATCCGTATACCCTGTGTATTTATTTATTATATTTTATTGTATTCTGGGAACTGGCAGTTTTATAAACAAATTTTTTAAAACATAAGACACAATAGGTACATATAAACAAAACCAGTAAAGTTCCCTAATGCTTTTTTACAATCCAATAAGTACCTAGCTCTGTATTGAATAAGAAGGGAGAGGGAATAGGGTAATTGGAATAGCCTCCAAGATTTTTAAATTTACGCCTTCGATTATACCAACAACAGCCTCGCCCGGCACCTAAATTTACCGATTTCGTCATGAAAAATGTCCAGAGTTTGCGAACTATGTATTTAATTTATTGTAGTTATTTGTTGAGAGAAATTGGTGCGTGGGTAATTTAAAAACACAGATGGTTTGATAGAGTGTGAAACCGGGGGCAATTATAAGTTATTTTTGCAAGTAAGTATGAGGAATCGGTTATATTGTTTACAATTTTGTATAAGAAATTTGTGTCTAGTATTGATCTTCGGGAAGACTCAGATGGGCTGGACACGTCCAAAGAATGAGCGAGGAGGACGTCCCAAGACGGATCATGAATGGTGCACCGGGGGGACGAAGAAAAGTTGGAAGGCCGAAGCTTCGATGGCTGGACGGAGTGGTGAAGGATGCGAACAGCATCGGCGTCCATAACTGGCGCAGGATCGACAGTCATGGAGGCGGGCTCTGCAGGAGGCTAAGACCCGACCTGGGTTGTGGAGCCACAGAGATGATGATGAGTATTAATCTTCGGGAATGTTATGTTTGTATCTGATGGTATAATTCACATTCACGGTAATTATTAAATGAAATATTATTTTGAAAACTGAACTGATCTAAAAATTTGTTTACAAGGACCTAAACAAAATTGGGAAAGACCGGAACATATCCAGAAACCATTTCTCCGTTTTCTTCTATGGAGTGGAATTGTGGACTCTACGGGCTAGAGATAAAGGCAGAGTAAACGCGTTCGAAATGTGGTGCTGGAGAAGAATGCTGAAAATCCCCTGGACAACAAGAAGAACAAATATATCTATTCTTCAAGAACTTCGTATCACAGTGAGAATGTCGTCTCTTTGTCTTGGACGGATACTCAAGTTTTTTGGACGCATAGTATCTCGTAGAGGGGAAGACAGCCTCATCATGGTCGGAAAAGCGCCTAGTATGAGAACGAGAGGCAGATCGCCGATGCGTTGATCCGACCAAATAAGGCAAAATATTCCTGCTACGTCACTCCATAGAGCCGTCCATCTGGCGTCCGTCCGCAGCAGGGTACATGATGGTCACGACCCTCAGTATTGAGGACGACAACTAACTGGACTGATTAAATACATACAAGGACCATAAAAATAATGGGGTCATCATTAATTTATTAACAACTATTGATAGGTACATAGTTATATTATATGTAATGATAATGTTGTATGAATAGGGGAGATGAATCTATAGAATGCTTTTTAGGTAGTTACCTATTGATCTTTTGTTTTGGGTAACTTTCGGACCACCATACAAACTATAGGTAGGTACTGTGAGTTAATGTTAAGAAAATGTTTTATCTGATATGTACCTACTATTCAATCCAAGCCAATGGTAAACATGACCAGTAATGATTTCAATATTTAGTGTTAATTTTTATTTATTTATATCTCCAGAATAAATTATGCAGTTACGAGAAAAATATTGACCTAGACAAATTTTTAAACTCACGAATGATATTTAAAAATCGTATAAATAAAATTGTGACATGATTATAACAAATTCCTTGCACCCTGCGCAAGTGGCGAGTTTATTGCCGTATGGAAAATTCTTCCAAATAGCCAGTTTTTCCATACCAGAGAGGCGATATTTGCGTGAGAAATAACTTAGCTTTTACTATAGGTGAATGAAATCGGTCGGTACAGGATTCGAACTCGCGACCACTGAATTACTAACCCAGAGCGCTAACCGCTCTACCACCACCCATTTAAATGTATTTTGTAACTGCCTTCCGTTATTTTAATATTTTACTTCTTTTCTTCTGCCGAATCTGATAATATGAGTTCACCATTCACGCATATTATAGGTATACACATAAAATTCACACATACATATGTACACATTTTCTATCTCTCTCACACTTAAATACACTTAATATGTCCAATTCTGATTCGTTTCAGAGTACGAAGGCGTCTAAAATATCGGGCAACCGTGTATAAAAGGATTTTATCCGAGCGGTGTGACCTAATGAGTCCCGTATAAATACAGTCAAGTTTTTGACATTTCTCATATACTAAAATTCCGTATAAAATTTTTAGTCGAATCTGAATAGGGCCTAATGTGGCTGCATACGTAACGTGTTTTAACTCGGACTGGACGGGATGATATAGTTTCATAGAAAATGTATAGGAAAGAGCATACGTCACGGTGCACAGATGGGACAGCGACCAAGGGATTTTCTATGAAACGATATTAATTTCCCGTCCCCTTTACCGGGTTAAAGCACGTTACGACCACGCATTGTATCCTTCTCTTTTATACGCACACACACTTTTTAATTAAACCACGTGTGATTAAAAAGTGTAGTATTGGTATTGTGGTATTGTTGTAGGTATTGTTTTTTATTTTATGTATTTATTTATCACACCATTTAAATAATCGTCATTAAAAATAGATAACTGCTGCCCAACTGTTATGTGAAGTAGAAATCATTTTTGTGAGTAAATTTAAATAAGTGAGTAATTTTTTTTATAAATTGGTAAAATTATTAGGATAAGGTTACAAAATGGGAAACAAAAATATAGATATAATATGTTATGCAGATGATGCCGTCTTAATTGCAAATTCCGAGGATGATCTTCAGAAACTACTGTATAAATTCCACTTATCTTCCCAAAGACTAAATATGCAAATCTCAATAGAGAAAACAAAAAGCATGGTAACCTCAAGATATCCAGTACGTTGTAAACTTGCTATAGACAATAAAACTATAGAACAAGTGATGAGATTTAAGTACTTGGGCATAGAAATATCCAGCAGCAATGATCTCTATAACGAAGTACATGAACAAGCAACCAAGGCTGCTGTAGTGGCTGGATGCCTGAGAAGTGCTGTGTGGAGAAATAGGGATATGCTGAGGGAGAGTAAAGTCAGGATCTACAAGACTTGCATAAGACCAATCATGACATACGCCATAGAGACAAGAGCTGACACCACCCGTACAAAAAGTCTCCTTAGAACCACGGAGATGAAGACTCTACGGCCCATCGCAGGAGTAACCCTCCGTGATCAAATGAGGAGCTCCGAAATAAGGAAAATTTGTGATGTTGAGGACGTGGTACGATGGGGTAGAACAAGAAGACGTTTCTGGAGAGACCACGTGGGGAGAGCAAGCTCAGACCGAGTAGTGAGGATATCAGCTAATGAACATCCTACAGGTAGCAGACCTCCAGGAAGACCACCCAAACGATGGAGGGACAGCTGGACGTCCTCCTCCCAGGAGCAGGTGCCGAGAACTACAGGACATAGTCCTAGCTGAAGAAGAAGAAGAAGAAGGTAAAATTTGCCACAAAAATAGCTCCGAAAATATTAAGGTATTTATTTGATATTTAAAAAAAATTATAAACATAAATACATCTTTTGATATACCCAGAGAGACTATATAAAATATACTTAAATAAAAAAAAAAACATTTCCATTCATAAAAATAAAAATATTTATTAATCTGGTTTTAAATATTTGTTAGGTACCTACCTAACAAAAACTAAACTAGGTACCTACCTCTTATAAAATTGTATGTATATACATAGCAAATCGATGCATCAATAGGTACCTATTATGTATCAAAATATCCATTATAATTTCATAACATCCATTTTTTCATAAAAAAAACCTTTGTACTTACATACAATAAAAGCTCGATCCATCATAATGGGTGACTTTACCCCCCCCATTCGGGCCAATACTAAAGTATTGAATAAATGTAAAGTTCAGAGATTGATATGTGCTTTGATATAGAACATTTTCATTAGAGATATTGGCTTTTTGTTCTACATAACAAGAACTTGTTCTATTTCGACATTATATCCCTAACTTTGAGGATGAATAGAGACACAATATCATCCCTAGGTACAATTTGGATAATACTTTTCAAATAGATACCTAGATGGCACTGATAGATTATTTATTC